>ML785223.1:507878-531611 GCA_009831015.1 Picea engelmannii | reverse complement strand
ACATTGCTTGAACACCTTTATATAGTGCTACCATCACCTAAGAACATTCTAGAGGAGGAATCTTCTAGAAGTAGAACCTTCTAAGAAGTCATCTTACATTTATTATATATAAATATTCATTTATTATATATAAATACCATAGTGAGCCTTATTTAATAATATAGTGGACCTAGTCCACCTTACATTGAATGGCCTCCACTATTATCATTATGGGTTGTTTGCCCCCCCCCCACTACCTCTCTAGCTACCTAACATTCGGTCACTATACATGTATCATACTCGTACATGTATCATGCATGTGCATGTACCCGTACATGTACCTATACTTGGTTATCTTAGGAGATGGATTGAAGAAGCGGGTTGTCAGACCCATGTGATATTGAAGAGGCGGGTTGTCAGGCCCGTGATAAATTATCTCTAGGTGGAATAATTGTTGGGAATTGATTTCCCAAAGTTGCCAAACTGCAGCTACAAGACTCTGAGACTTCTTGTTCAGCCTGTTGCTAAAGCCCCAGAAAGGAAGTGGGGCAGCCGAGGGACTGTTGAGCAAAGAAGGGGCACACTTCTTGGGGTGGGACATGCATGTGGGAAATGAGGGATTGTAGGTTGTTGGTTCGAGTTGGCACCTGTGACGGAGTTTTTCCTGTTGTCTGAGATACATTAGCCTGGTTAGGAAATCCTTTACCCAAGTGGAGTTCAGTCCCAACTCGGGGGTGACCCACTATTGAGAGTTTTCTGCAATGTCGTCTAAGGTTGGGAGGAATGTGGAAGGTCTACACATAGTTGGTGATCTTTTTATCAAGATAAGTGTCAATTGTGTGTTAAATTATGTGTTACGTTATTATTTATGCGTTTATTTTTATGGGAATGTGGAAGGTCTACACATAGTTGGTGATCTTTTTATCAAGATAAGTGTCAACTGTGTGTTAAATTATGTGTTACGTTATTATTTATGCGTTTATTTTTATGGGTTTTTCCTGTGTTTGTTGCATGTGTATTTTTCTTACTATTATGTATGAATCTGTGTATTTGCAGAGTATTTGTATGTTTGAATTTGGTATCAAATTTCAAATTTTTGGTTGGCATAGCCCAATTGGTTGTTGGGGATGCTACAATGTGGTATCAAAGCTCTAGTTTTCAACACTGAGCCTAGATGGGCCGAGCAAGATGAATGTTGAAGAAAAATTTCACAAAGAATTGATTTCAAAGTGGCCAAATTTCAATTTACAGTGCGTCCATGGTAAAAATCAAAAGCAATTTTGTGGAATTGGGCAAAAGCCCCAAATTTTGTTGTTAACTTCATGGGAAATTTGGCCAGGTGATTAGATATTCTTAATTTAATATCTGTTCTAACAAATTCAGACCTGGAATTGGTCAAATTTGAAGTTATAAGGAAGCCATGATAGATGGAGCGAGATTAGTTGATTAAAATTCTCAATTCGTGAATGATTTTGGGAAAAATACGTCCCAGGAATGTCTGAGATACATCAGCCTGGTTAGGAAATCCTTTACCCGGGTGGAGTTTAGTCCCAGCTCGGGGGTGACCCACTGCTGAGAATTTTGAGTAGTGTGGCCTAAGGTTGGGAGGAATGTGGAATTTCTACAACAGTTGGTGATCTTTTTATCAAGATAAGTGTCAATTGTGTGTTAAATTATGTGTTATGTTATTATTTATGCGTTTATTTTTATGGGTTTTTCCTATGTTTGTTGCATGTGTAGTTTTCTTATTATTATGTATGAATATGTGTATTTGCAGAGTATTTGTATGTTTGAATTTGGTATCAAATTTCAAATTTTTGGTTGGCATAGCCCAATTGGTTGTTGGGGATCCTACAATGTGGTATCAGAGCTCTAGTTTTCAACACTGAGCCTGGATAGGCTGAGAAAGCTGAATGTTAAAGCGAAATTTCACAAAGAATTGATTTCAAAGTGGCCAAATTTAAAGTTACAGTGCATCCATGGTAAAAATAAAATGTAATTATGTGGAATTGGGCAAAAGCCCCAATTTATGTTGTTAAATTCATGGGAAATTTGAGAAATTTGGCCAAGTGGTGAGATATTCTTAATTTAATATTTGTTCTAGCAAATTCAGACCTGGAATTGTTCGAATTTGAAGTTAGAGGGAAGCCATGATAGATGGAGCGATATTGGTTGATTAAAATTCTTAATTCGTGAATGAGTTTGGTAAAAATCCATCCCAGGAATGTCAACCAGCAACGATTTGTTGTTGCAGAGGTTGAATTTGGTGTTATCGGAGTGAAATTGAAAAAATTTCATGGTTGTAGAACGTCCATGGTAGAAAGTGGGTGAAAAATTGGGCAAAAGCCCCAATTTCTCCAGCGGACTTCACAAGGAATTGATGCACAAAGAATAAGGGTGTGCAAGTGTGCGTGCTAAAATTTGGCACTGAGCGGTGCAAAGCATGTGATGTATGGAAATTAAAGATGTGTAGGTGTGCATGCTAAAATTTAGCGTTGCGTGGTGCAAAGAATATGATGTATGGAAATAAGGGTGCGTAGGTGTGCACGCTAAAATTTGGTGTCGTTGGGTGCAAGCTGGTGATACGCGGAAAAATGAGGGCGCGCGCACTAAAATCTGGCATTGTGTGACACAAGTGGGTGAGGAAAAAATAATTATGGTGTGCGGTATGCGCAGTAAATTTTAGCATTGCATGGTGTGGATTGGGGAGTGCAAGCATAATATTGGCATGTGCATTGTGTGCATGCATAATATTGGTGCGCGTGGTGTGCGCACTGAGAATTGACAGAGCACAGAGGAAATTTGTTGGTGCGCGTGCAATGTTGGTATGCAGTGCATGCATGTTGAATATTCATGTTGCGCGATGATTTAATTAATGGTGTGCGCAGAGTACTAGTGTGCGGTGGGGGCGCACTAAAATTTGGCATGGTGCAGCACGTAGAGTGAAATGTGCGTGGAATATTAGCATGCAACACAAAAATTGTGCATAATAGGTATTAGTGCATGAACCAAAATTATGCTCGGTAGATATTGGTGCATGAAACAAAAGTAGTGTGCACCAGATATTGGCGTGACAAGGAAGTGGTCCACACTGGTTATAGGTGCACGGAGCATGTGATACCTTATGGAGTTGTTGTGCATGCTAAATATGGGTCTACATTTTCAAATTGGTGCCCGCGAATTCATTTGGATGGTCTACAACAACATAAAACCAATGAATTTCTGCGACATTTTATACTATTTGAAGGTCATCTTTTTACAGCGTGTTTTTGAGGCCCTAAATAACGTTTTTAGCTACTCAAAAACCACAAGAATAGAGTGTACCAAGGTACACTTAGTCTTTGTAGCTCAAATTAAAGAGCCAAGAGAGAGATTTATAATGGTTTAAACCATTTTTCAAATGGAGCTTTTATGAGGAAGTTACAGGACAAACATTGGAGGGTAAATTTTAAAACCCAGTTAACTTCGGAGGGCCGTAAATTTCTGCTCCGGAAGCAGATTGAGACACAGGAGCAGTCTATGGAAATATATTGAATTATAAAACACATTCATGGATCTGAGTTAAAATTTTGGGCATGTTGAAAATGTTTAATATGACACAGAAGGTGCTTGTAGCATTCAAGGCCAAAAACATTGTTTGGCGTAGAACTTCAGCATGCTGTAACTAGCAGCCCATAACCCAGAAAGAGGTGAAACTTGGATAGATTGTCCAAAATATGTATATGAAGAAAAAAAATTGCGATCATTCCAAAACTCCAATGGAGCGGGTGCAAAAACTCATAATTACAACGCAGATTTGCACCAAGTTGAAGTGTGAACAGAAGAATTAATGGGCAATTTTCAAATAACCATAACTTTTTGCTCAAGACTTGGAATTGAGCATGGAAGAAGGGGTTAGAAAGGTCTTGGATAGTAGAATATAAATATTCACCTAGAAAATTTATTTGGGAAGTCAAATTTTATAAGAAATCAGAACAAATAATTATGATGCATTATTGAACCAGAATTGTACATAATTTCATGAATTGTTAAATTATTTAGCCTAACAAGTTTTGTTGGTTGCACATTTTGCAGAGTTAAAAGAAATTAGATCATAATGGGATCAACACAGAGTTCAGAATCATAGAAGATACACATAGGGCTTACAGCCATGCAAATGAGATAAGAGGGATGTATGTCAATATGGGTAATGAAGGTACAAATTCAAATGGACATGGAGAAGGAAAGGAAGAAAGAATGAACTTGGTAGAGACCATTAAAAGTTTTCAAAAGGATATCCAAAGTTATAAATCTGATAATGAGAGGATTATGAAAGCCAAGGAGCAGCAAGAGGGATTCAACATAAATTTAATGCAGAGCTTGGACAGAATAGAAAAGAAGATGGATAAGGAGAATGACTCAAGCAAATCAGGAAGTCATGGGTCTCATGATGAGAGGAGAAGAAAAATATGTGTTGGAAGACATCACCATCACTCACCAAGGCATTCCACTAGGAGAGCACATAGTAGTTCAATTCCATTTGATGGTGAGCATAAGAAGGATGAGGATGCAGAGACATGGTTGCTAGGCATGAGGAAGTATTTTCAATTGCATAATTACTCTTTGTTAATATTATGGTAGTTGTAGGAGGTATTTACCTCCACGTGTGAACCTGACGAGAATAGAAGACTCCGGAAAGTAAGAGAAAACCCTAATGAGTTGGATAATAACCCTAAAAGCCTTGTCGGCTCAAGAAGATAATTTATATTAGGTTATTAGCCTCCAAGAGAAGAAGTTGGCCAGAAATAATAATAATATACTGAACAAACACATATCCAGAAGGAGAAGTCATCCCCAACAAATCTGGCAGAACCAGTATAAATACAGGGTGCAAGTTCTCATTTGACAGCATCTCAGAATTGCAGTTCCCAGTTTGGTGCTCACTGCAATTTCCAGATTGGTGCGCACGTGTGGAGGAGAGCTGCAAGAGCAGCTAGCAGTTTGGGTGTTGGCTTGGACTATCTCATGGCTAGGGTTTGGACTATCTGATCAGTTTTTTGTGATGCACTATCCTTGGGGAAAGGTGCGCTACCCTTTGTTTGGCTATCTAGCCTAGGTTTTTCTTCCGGAGAAATTCTCAGTCAAGGTTAAGGTGCTCGGAGGGTGGCTTCAGCCTATGGTTGGGTGACGAGGGTATCGTCAATGGTAAAACGAGCACACCATCTTATATATTCTAACAGGTTATAGGCCCACACCTCCTTCAGTCAGTATAAACACTAGAAGGAAACATAGCCGCTAGTATATTGAGCTCGTTGAAGAACTGTCACTAGGGTTACTAGTAGAAGCAGCTTCCAAGACACTGCAGCTAGGGTTACTAGCAGGTGCAGTTGCAGAAACGTTGAACCTCTTGTTGAGGCACCTTGAGTGAAGGGATTGACCTAATCTCTAAATAGATCAATGCGCCCTAGCCTAGCGCATCTCCTGGCACACTCAGAAGGCCAAGATGTGAAGTTTGGATTTCTAGTCAAATCTAGGGTTTGACCAAGTCAAGCAACCATGAAAAACTCTATGAATTCTGAGAACAAGTTAGATGGAGCCTCTAATTTCAGAGCATGGAAGACAAGGATTGACCTCATCCTTGCTAAGAATAAAGTGTTGGATATTGTGAAAGGAAAGATCATGAAGCTAGAGTTTGAAGAAGGAGAAGAGAAGGAACCGCAGAACGTTGCAGCCATGGAGAAGTTCAAATATGTTGACATCAATGCCATGAGTATCATAGTGGATTCTATAAAATACCACTTGATACCCTACATCTCCCATATTGACTCATCAAAGAAGATGTACGATGCCCTAACAAATCTCTTCTCAGTCAGAAACATTGGACAAGTTATGAGTCTGAAGAATGAGCTCTGTGACATGAAGATGAATGAGGATGATAGCATAACATCATACTTTGTAAGAATCTCCCAGCTAAGAGATCAACTACAAGATATTGAAGAGATCATTTCGGAAAAGGAATTGGTGAACATAGTACTCAATGGTCTTCCTAAGACATGGGATGCATTTGCTGCAAGCATGAACACAAGGAAGGAGTATCCAACACTTGAAGAAATTTGGACTTGCTATGCTTAAGAAGAATCAAGGATCAATGCAAAAGAGAAACCCCAGAGGAAATACGATGATCAAGCCTTCACAACAAGATTCAAGAACTTCAGGAACAAAAGGAAGTTTGGTTCAAGGAGGAAGCCAAATCAAGAGAAAGACATTTCAAAAGTACAATTCTTCAACTATCAAAAGTACGATCACTACAAGAATCAGTGTCTCGAGCTAAAGAAAAGGAAAGAGAAACATGAAGCATCGATTTCTAAAGAAAAGGAACCTACCAAGAAGACTAAGCAGGATGGAAGAGACTTCTTCTTCTAAAAAGGTAACAACACTCTTCTTATTCCTTGTACATATCTTGTTTGCATCATCTCTGTACATATCTTGCATATCTATAATATGTTCCAAGAAGAACTATACCTATGGAAGAACAAACAAGATGGAAATGGATATCATTAGATAATACACATGAAAAGATGAGATACAAATCATGTGGAAGCTACTAAATCAATCATGAAGAAACTCAGTAGAAGCAGTCAGCAATCAAGAGAAAATTGGAAAAAGACTTATGACATTTTGTAGAAGACAAGAAGATGGAAGCATGGACTCTATTAGACAAGAGAGCCAATTATATATTGCAAAAGACAATAAGGATGTATATGGAAGCGTGGACTCTGTTAGACGGAGGGAGCCGATTATATGCACTTATACATGAAGTAAGGGTTAGGAGGGAGCTAATCCTATGATCCATTGAAGATGATGAAATATATATATATATATGGTAGCAGCCATGAAAGACAATACGTGTTCAGTTCAACTGCAGAAGAAGACTTCTTCGAAGAGAATCCTTAAAGTATTCCTAGTTGTCCATCCAGATCCATGATCCTATGATGAAAGGAAGAAGTGGAATCTCTAGGGCATGGAATCTATAAGAAACTCCATGGACCCAGGAGCTAAAGAAAAACATGAAGAAGAAAATGAGGATTCCAAGAAAGAAAGAGGAACCAGAACAACCAGTCATTGTATCAAGAATCACAAGATTACTAGCCTGATATGAACTCACTAAAAGCAATCAAGCAGAAGAACTGAAAGTCGTGATGAAGAACATTGTATGGAAGACTTATGAATAAAAGCATTGCGAGATCTAGAACCAGAGGTTCTCTCAGATGGAGGGAGAAGACTATGATGATTACTTGTTCCAGTAAACCATACTTATCTCTACATAAGTCATTATATCATCCGCAACATCCATGAGTTGGAGTTCTACAACAGATGAATGCAAAGAATGTTCTCCAGAGAAATTAAATAAAGAGCATATGAAGAGCAGTCTCAAGACTTTGAGGCATACCAGAAAGAGACTCCTGTATGAAGATAAGAAGAAGATAACTTAGTGAAGAACCTCCAGTGCACAGCAGAATCGTGGTGAAGATTTCCTATAAACATCAAGATGACTACTCAGTAGATCAGATCTCATGATGACAAAAGAAGTGCCACATAGATATGTTCCAGCTTTCCAACTATGATATACTATATTGTTCAGATCTACCTGAAGCCTTCATAGTGTTCCAGAATAAAGTACATTTGAAATCAAGCATTACATTATCCATTATGAAGTCCATAAAGGAGAAAATGATTCTCCAATACATATCTCCATAGATGAGCAGATAAACATACATTTTGGTAAAACTTCTATCCAATATGAAAGAGTTTGTGTACTCAAGCTAGAGCTCATGGAAACAACTTCCTTCTTATTGGAAAAGGAAGATATGACTCTCTAAGTTAGGAGGGAGCACTGAAAACATTATTGAAGACATTCATCCTTAAATTTGAAAAATAGTCCATCTTGGACAGATGATTTCTTGTTCGGAAAGTGGATTGAGGCTTCTGACGGACAGTCACTTTCCATTGTGGTTAACATGGAAGGTAGTCTGATTGTTGATGTATCATAGACAATGACTTCCCATTGTGGTTAACATGGGGAGTGGTCTAGGGCAGTCTCTCTTCTTGAGGATTACTCAAGAAGACTGGCCCGCCTCGCCGGACAATGATTTATCATTGTGGTTAACATGAGGAATGGTCTATTTTGGAGGTAGATGCAGGACAATCTTTTCCTCTTGTGGTTAATGGAGGAAATGGTCTGGACATTCATTCCTTAGGGTTTATACATTCTCTACAGGGTGCACTTTGATTAGTGTAGGAGGAATGGCCCAGGGTGGGGAATGGTCCAGGCTCAGCAATCAGGGACAAACATTCCTTAGGGTTATACATTCTCTCCAGGGTGCACTTTGATTAGTGTAGGAGGAATGGCCTAGGGTGGGGAATGATCCAGGACAGACATTCCTTAGCGTTATACATTCTCTCCAAGGCACACTTTGATTAGTGTAGGAGGAATGGCCCAGGGTGGGGAATGGTCCAAGACAGACATTCCTTAGGGTTTATACATTCTATCCAAGGTGCACTTTGATTAGTGTAGGAGGAATGGCCTAGGATGAGGAATGGTCCAGACTCAGACATTCCTTAGGTTTTATACATTATGTCCAGGGTGAACTTTGATTAGTGTACGAATAATGGCCCGGGGTGAGGAATGGTCCATGCTCAGAAATTAGAAACAATCATTCTTCCTTGTTTGAGAAGAATAGGGAAGATAGCCCATTGTTGATGAGGGAATATATTCTTTCAAATCTCACAAATGTGAGTGAAAGATTGGCCCAGATGATTCAATTTATTTTTAACAATATTTTCTGTGCAGGATGGCATCAAATGATTGTTATGGAGACTACCTGTCTCCAGACAGTAGAGATATACTACTGTGGTGGATATGTTCCACTATTCGTGAGGCAGATATTCTTTCAAAACTCATAAACGTGAGTGAAAGATTGGCTCAGATAATTCAGTTTATATCATAACATTGTTTCTATGTAAGTTGCTATCAGATGTTTGTTAGGAAGACTGTATGACAGTAGATGAGGACTACTGTGGTGGATATGTTCCACTATTCGCAACCATACATTGTTGATCAAGTACTTGTGTGTTACTTGGTGTGGTAGTGAACCACTGGATTGTAGTTATGTACTACTATGGATAGACACAGTTGTGTTCTATTTCTGTTCTAACTGCCTTGAAGACTATTAGCAGTTTATTGAAAATAATCACCATCCAGATGAACAATGAACAGAGATTTTCCAAATGGAAATTGGTTCAGAGCATTTACTCCTCTAGATTATAAGAGTGGCTCTTGTATCACTCTATGGTGTGAGTGACTTATCTAGCATCATGTCTAATTACTCATATGAAGTATGGTTTCGAGAGATGATGCAGCTGATGGTGATGTTGATACTCATGATCTAGTCATGAGATAGTCTAGACGACTATATTGATGCTACCAGGTAAATGGTATGTTTTTGTGCTGAAGACCACTACCTGTAATACCTCTCTAGCTAGGAGGGAGTGTTAATATTATGGTAGCTGTGGGAGGTATTTACCTCCACGTGTGAACCTGACGAGAATAGAAGACTCTGAAAAGCAAGAGAAAACCCTAATGAGTTGGCTAATAACCCTAGAAGCCTTGTCGGCTCAAGAAGATAATTTATATTAGGTTATTAGCCTCCAAGAGAAGAAGTCAGCCAAAAATAATAATAATATACTGAATAGACACATATCCAGAAGGCGAAGTCGGCCCCAGCAAATCTGGCAAAACCAGTATAAATACAGGGCACCAGTTCTCATCTGACAGCATCTCAGAATTGTAGTTCCTAGTTTGGTGCACACTACAGTTCCCATATTGGTGTGCACGTGTGGAGGAGAGCTGCAGGAGTAGCTAGCATTTTGGGTGTTGGCTTGGACTATCTCTTGGCTAGGGTTTGGACTATCTGATCAGTTTTTTGTGATGCGCTATCCTTGGGGAAAGGTGCGCTACCCTTTGTTTGGCTATCTAGCCTAGGGTTTGCTTCCGGAGAAATTCTCAGTCAAGGTTAAGGTGCTTGGAGGGTGGCTTCGACCTATGGTTGGGTGATGAGGGTATCGTCAATGGTAAAATGAGCACACCATCTTCTATATTCTAACACTCTTCACACGCAGAAAGAAGAATCTCCATCTATCATCTCAAGGGAAAGGCATCCATGTGGTGGGACCAATTTGTGTAGGTGCAACACATTGATGAGAAAAATGTTACTTGGAAGGAATTCAAGAGGTGTTTTCAAAATAAATACTTGACTAAGAGATACTATGACAAGAAAATTAAGGAGTTCTTTGAACTCAAGCTTGGGAGTATGACCATAGATGAATATGAAAGGAGGTTTTTAGAGATGTTGAGGTATGTTTCTTTCATCAAGGATGTGTCAGTTAAGATTCATAGGTATTTGAGTGGGTTTCCATCATTTATTGGTGACAACATACAATATGATTATCCAAAAACATTGGAGGAGACCATAAGGCGAGCTAAATGTCTTTATGATCAACATAAAAGAAGGCCAACTTTCCAAAAAGCTTGGGAATACAAGAAGAAAATCAATATGGAACAGAGGAAGAAAGGGGATAAGCCACCATTCTTCATAAATAATTATCAGGGACAGACAGCTTCTAGAGAACCCAGAATGACTGAGACAGTGGGGAAAAGACCAAGTCGGACACATATTCAATGTTGGGGTTGTGGGGGAGATCATATGTATAGAGATTACCTTCACAGAGGTGAAAAAGTGAGGATTCTTCACAATGTAAAGCAAGCTAATATAGTGGAGGACATGGGAAAAAACGTACCTAGGATATATGCATCCCTGGACAACAAGCAAGTTGAGTTTCAGTCACATATGATCGAAGTGGAAGGTAATATCAACAACCAAACCATTGCTATTTTAATTGATTTGGGAGCTAGTCATAGTTATCTAGATCCTAAGATGGTGGAAAGATTGAATTTGCCAATAAGCAAGCTCGGAAATATTGGTTGGTGCAGCTGGCTACCGGAGCTAAAAGAAAAATTAATGAGATGATTAAGGCATGTCCAATGGACATGAATGGACTTAGCACCAAGGCATATTTGAACATCATAACTTTAGGTTCCTATGAATTCCTAATTGGTATCGATTGGTTGGACCAACACCATGCTATCCTAGACTGTTATAATAAGGCATTTACTTGTTTGGATGAGGAAGGGAAACTAAAGACAGTACATGGAATTCCTAGGGAAGTAACCGTCAGATAAATTTCAGCATTGCAGTTGAAGAAAAGTTACATAAAAGGGTGTCAAATATTTGTTCCACATATGGAAGAGACACCTAAATATAAAGTGTTAGCACTAGGAGTCACCTTATGATTGCAAGTAAGGTAAGCCCAGTACCCATTAGGTGATATGTGAAAGTATGAATATTTTTTGAAAGGTCGAATGGAAAAACTCGAAATGATAATAGCCTCACTCAGAAACAAGGCTAACATGTAACAGCAAATAAGGTCTTGGCTAATTTCAACCAGTAGTTTGGGAGTAAATATGGATAGAAGGAAGACTTGAATGAGAAGAATGTAAGAGCTACTGCAAACATTAGGTCCACAAAATCCCAAAGCAAGAAAGTTTCTTAAAACAAGATCTTCTTGAAATTAGAAACTAAGGAGCTAAATAAACACCATGACAATAAAATGATCAAACATCCATCATATCATTACCACAATCATCCATATGAAGCATTCAAATATGAACATTTAGCATTAGAAGCAAATAGTCTGAAATAAGAGTTGATTTCTATTAGTCAAAAAGTCTTAAGTCCAGTACATACTAGATCACAGTCACTTTATCAAAAATATTACAGTTTCTTGGGAGCCTTTCTCTACCATCCGAACCCATTAAAGCAATTCATCTATCTATTTATAACAAGAAAGGGAGGCAACAACTGGAGGTACGAGCTGGCCTCTTTTCCTTAAGAATCTCATAACATTTATTTATTCTAACAACTAAGATAACAGCCTATGCTATAAAATAGGGAAGTGTTGGTGACTGAACCCAATCATGCTTCTAACTGCTTTGATCCTCTTTTGTTGCTCAGCTCTTGTTTTGCCATGTGTCTCTTTGGATCTTGTAGTTGTCCTCTACATGCCAACTTCTACTTCTGTCATTTATTTCATTATTAACTTATCCAAAACTGTTGGCTTAGTCTTCTTAGATCCCTGGTGTTTGTTGTCTACTCCCTTGGGTATCAATTCTGTGTAGCGCCCCCTAGAATGAAACAAGGAAAGAAGGTAGCACCTGTGGGTAGCACCCCTGTGTTGCATGTCTGTGGCTACATTTGTCTATGTTGCAAAATTGAGTAGCGCCTGTGTGAAAACCTGCTCTCTGTAAGATATTACGCAGCGCCTGTGGGTAGTGCATGTGTAACAATTCTGCATTCTGTATAATATTACGCAGCGCCACCTATGCTACGTCTGGATAAGGGTTTGGGTGGCTATGCCAAAATGCAGCGTCTTTGACTCCTGAATGTGTGTAGAGTTGTTTGTGTCCTTCCATGATGACAAATCAATTTACTTAGGTGCTTTTACCAATGAGTGAAACTGGTACTTGGCAAAACATCCAAAATTCATATAGCTAAACACCTAAAAGACTGTATAGGTGGAAAACCTTAATATGTGCATATCAGTTAACCTTCCCAAAAAGGAACAACTTTCAAAAAAGGGGTTTACCACTACCAGCTACTTTGTCATTTTAACACTTAGCCTCACACTCTTCCTGGTGGAAAGAGTGTCTTCAACTAACTCAATATACTTCTTCTTCTTAACACTTGTAGGCTTCTTCAGTATAGTTGTTCTCTCCTTAGCTATTGGTTTGTCATATTCAATGGAAACCTCAACCAACACCTGTAAATTCTTTTGGGTTACTTCATCTTGGAAATGCTTCAGTTCTGCCTTTAGCTTCCTGTTCTGAGCCTAGAGACCCCTGTTATGTCTATAAAGATTATTCAACTGTATACGAAGAGGCAGATCCTTTCTCACCGTGAACCTTACCAAGTCCAGGGTATGGTTTTAGCCAGTCATGAGCTCATTCATCTGAGCCAAGTGGACCATGTCTTCTGCTTTGAGACGAGCTACTTCTCTCCTTGCATCCCTAAGCTACTTAATAAGTCTTTTGTAGGTCTGGTTGTCAAGGGGGTTGGGAACATGTGCAGTCTCAGCAGGCTTCTTCTCATCCTTTTCTTCCATCTATACAGGAGTTTCCTTACATGTTTCATCAGTGTTCTCAAAACATTTTCCTTTAGGCATCTTCTCTTGCACAACAGCCTTTTCTTTATTTTTCATAGGTTTTTTACAATCCTTCACAGGGATTTCATATTCCCTCTCCAAAGGTCTTTTGGTACCTTTACCCTTGATTTTTTGTACAGGGGTTTCTTGTAAAGGCTGTCCTTTGAAATCCCCCTTAGGAATTGATGACATGGTGAAAGGTCTTTTACCTTTGATTTCAGTTGTTGGAGAAGGAGAGGGAAAGAGAAGCTTCTTCCCTTTTTTTGATGTCACCTTGGTAGAAGATGGAACTTCTTCTAACCCTGGTGGAGGTGGTGGTGAGAAATCTTTGTGTGGGGAAGGAAAGACCTCCTCCTCAGCTTCTCTGACCTGCTTATTGATCTTTGAAACAGGGGCCCTGCCCTTTCTCTTCTTGTTGATCCCTGTTTTAGTACTGGTAGGTGATGAAGAGACTACAATTTGTGATTGGGGGGTAGGTGTTGGGTCCAGCTCAAAGTGAGAAGAGACCAAAAAAATCTCCCAGGAGATCTCTTTCTTTCCCAACTCTTCAGAGACAAGCATCCTGATAAGTCTAGAGTGGAAAAGACTGGAGTCCACATCCCTGGATTTGGCTTGCACCCTATCTGCCATTTTACCTATACTTCTCAGCATGTAATATGGAATATTCATATGAAACTTACTAGTAAAATGCAACAACAACCTTATGTGGTAATGGTACAGGGTGTTAAATCTCCCTTCACAACTAAAATATCTCTGTATGATTTTCAGCATTCTATCAAACTAGTCAATCAACTGGTTCCTTGGCACATTCTTAGATAAATCATTAGCTTGGTATTCAAGCTTGAAAATATCTTTAACGAAAGGTGAACTCAATACCATGGCCTTGAACCAATTTTCTCCTGAAATGGGAATCCATGTTGCAGCTGAGATGGAGGCTTCAGTCACCTCAAATTCCAAATCTCCAACTCTGGTTTTCTTGACATCAAAATTTAGTACAAATTGTTTTGCTACTTCTGAGTGGCCTCTCTGCATGTTCTGGCAGAAAGAGAGGCATCTTACTCTTCGAAACATTTCCCTTGCCATGGGTTTTGTGTCAAAAAGGTGCATGTCTACAGGTTATGTTCGAACTATCTTGCCACCTTTGTGTGCTTTCTTCAGCTAAGGGGTCTCCATGACTCAAAAAGAGGGTTCTTAAAAGGTTGTAAGGGATGCTTTGAAGTCGACAACTATTGAGCTCCTTAGCGTGAACTTAAGGTGATATTGAGGAAAATTCGGCCCTGAAATCTCTCACAGTATCAAATTTAGTGGACAAGCGATCATCTGAACTGAACTGGCAAACTTACGCAGCGCATCACTACTGAACTTTTCAAATTTAGAAACCATTACCAAGGATTGTAAATGCAAGATCTTTTGAAATCATTTCAACCAACTTCAAGCACTAAAAACAAGGGTTAAGGTATCAGTCATGGCATTCATGACTTGGAGTGGGTGCATGATAATCGTGACAGATGCTACGGAAATGCATGCTGAGTGGGCAGCGTTCTCCAAATCAAAAAATGATTAGACAGGTGAGTGGGGATGATGAGGTATGCATGTGAGGTCATGAGTGATGAGAGAGGTGTGTCACATCAGCTTGGTCATGGGAGGTATCAACCTAGGGATGAATCACTAGAGGAGACAAAAAGAATAGACCATGAGCTCATAAGGGTTTAAGGACCAAAAATTGAATTGTGGATCAACACATGAGCTATGACTCAAAGTTTTAGTCATCCTAAGGGGTCCTATCATAATTAACATTGAATGGATGAGAAATTCATTTTAAAGAGAAAATAAGAATCTAAGGTTTTTTTAATTTTTCTTTTTTAACAAAAACAAACTAAGAGACCCAAGGCGACTTAGTGTGATAACATAAGGTATCAAATATTGAATATTATGTAGTCTTAAAAGAGTTTGAATATGTATTTAAAGAAATACCAGGATTACCCCCTAAAAGAGACATTGATTTCTCCATCAATATGATGCCTGGAGTAGCCCCAGTATCCAATACCCCTTACAGGATTAGTACACCAGAATTGAAGGAATTGCAAATGCAACTTAAAGATCTTCTGAAGAAGGGGTATATATGCCCCAAGCGTGTCACCTTGGGGTGCCCCAATATTATTTGTGAAGAAAAAGGATGGAACATTGAGACTTTACATTGACTTTAGGTAGTTGAACAAGGTAATTATGAAGAACAAGTATCCTTTTCCAAGGATCGATGACCTCTTTTATCAGCTAAAAGATGAAAAAATATTCTCTAAGATTGATCTCAGGTCAGGATATCAATGGCTAAGAATTAAGAATGAAGACATCAGCAAGAATGCTTTCCGAACAAGGTATGGTCATTATGAGTTCACAGTGGTGCCATTTGGGTTATCAAATGCACCAATTGTATTCATGTGTTTAAAATGGTATTTTCAGAGAATACTTAGACAAGTTTGTCATTGTATTTTTGGATGACATTCTTATATATTCTAATTCAGAGGAAGAACATGAGAAACACTTGAGGATTGTATTACAAATATTAAGATAGCATTAGTTGTATGCCAAATTGAGCAAGTGATCATTCTATCAAAAACAAATTCATTATTTGGGACATATCATTTCAGAGGAAGGGATAGCAGTGGATCTTGAGAAGATAGAGGCCATTAGAGGATGTTCAACGACAAAGAATGTGACAGAGGTTAGATCATTCATGGGCCTTGCAGGCCACTATAGGAGATTTATTGAAGGATTCTCAAAGATTGCACACCCAATCACTTCCTTGCAAAAGAAGGATGTGAAGTTTCAGTGGACAATGGATTATGAAAAGAGTTTTCAACACTTGAAGCATTTATTAACCAGTGCTCCAATACTAAGGATTGTTGATCCAAATGAAGAATTCATTGTATGCACTAATGCATGTAAATAAGGGATTGGTGGAGTCCTTAGTCAAAATGGGTATGTGGTATGCTATGAATCAAGGATGTTGAAGGATCGTGAAAGGCACTATGCTACTCATGATTTGGAGTTGGAAGCCATAGTGCATGCCTTGAAGATGTGGAGGCACTACCTCATGGTGAAAATATTCGAGTTGTGGACAGAACATAGTGGTCTTAAATATTTATTTGGACAACCAACTCTAAATGCCAAGCAAAGCAGGTGGTTAGAATTCCTCAGTGAATATGACTTTGACATAAAGCATATCAAAGGGAAAGAGAACAAGGTGATTGATGCACTTATCAGAAGGGTGCATGAGTTGCATGCTACATCCATTAGCATGTGCCAATCATATTTGAAAGATAGAATCTTAGAGGCTACAAAATCAGATTTGCAAAACACGGAAATAATAACAAAATTACAGCAAGGTATTTTACAGCAGAAAATTGAAGACTATAAGCTAGAAAATGATGAAATTCTCATGTACAGGGGCAGAATTTATGTGCCAAATTCCCAAGAATTGAAAAATATGATATTGAGAGAAATGCATAATGTACCTTGTGTTGGGCACCTAGGTTATCAGAAAACTATTGCAGTTGTCAAGAGCCAATATTATTGTCCATGCATGAAGAAAAAAGTTGTTGATTTTATTGCCAAATGTTTAGAGTGTCAAAAGGTCAAGGTTGAGCATAGACACCCAGCTGATTTTCTACAGTCATTGCCCATTCCTGAGTGGAAATGGGAAGTTGTAACAATGGATTTCATCACCAAACTTCCCAGAATAAACAAGCAGTATGATTCTATCATGGTAGTGGTGGATAAGCTTACTAAAGTTGCCCATTTTATTCCAGTAAAGCTCACTCACAAGGCAGCCAACATTGATGCTATTTATATGAGATAAATTTCTTGACTACATGGTATACCCAAGACAATTGTGTTTGACAAAGATCCAAAATTTACTTCAAATTTTTGGAAAGGATTGTTTAAGGGATTTGGAACAAATTTGAATTTTAGCACAGCTTATCATCCATAATCAGATGGGAAAATAGAGAGGGTGAATTAAGTGATTGAGGATATGTTGAGGATGTATGTGATGGATAAACCATCAAAATGGGAAGACTACCTACACTTAATAGTGTTTGCTTATAAAAATGGGTACCAAGCATCTCTAAAGATGACCCCATTTGAGGCACTTTATGGTAGAAGGTGCAGCACACCAGTAAGTCGGGACAACCCAGCACATAGAGCAACGGTTGGGCCAAAATTACTTATGGAAATGGAAGAGAAAATGTTCAAAATAAAACAAAATTTAAAGGTTGCCCAAGACAGGCAAAAAAGCTATGTTGATAAGGGCATAACTCACAGGAAATTTAAAGTGGGTGACCATCTATTCTTGAAAGTAAAGGCCAACAGAAGTTCCTTAAAGTTGGGAAATTGTTCAAAGTTGGCAGCTCGTTATTGTGGGTCGTTTGAAATCCTAGAGAGGATTGGGCCTGTAGCATACATGCTTTCCTTTCCTACATCAATGTCTATTCATAATGTATTCCATGTATCATTGCTCAAAAAGTATATGCATGATGCTAATCATGTCATTGATTAAAATGTGATTCGGGTGGACCAAGAAGGCGCCTTTCAAGTGCATTTGGTGTGCATATTATATCGGAAGATCAAGTAGCTTCGGAATCGAGCCATAGAGCTAGTAAAGGTCCAATGGACCTGGTACAGTCCTGAAGATGCAACTTGGGAGCACGAGAATGCTATGCAGGAAGAATACCCACATATTTTTGAAGATTTTTGAAATTTTGGTTGTATATGTGTATATACTGCACTGAGGACGGTGCATAAATAATGGGGAGAGAATGTAATACCCCTAGGTCGAACCCCAACTGTAAATGTAAATATAAATGTATATATGTATATAAGTTGGTGAGCTTTTTGTACCAAGTCTTAGAATTAGTTTTGTAATCGCCTTCCATAATATAGTGTGCATATGTGTTGTGCACTAAAATAAGAAGTGTGTACATCCTAGGATACTTCGCGCAACAACTTGAGTGTGTGATCTTGAGGCCAAAGAACCTTTGTGTATATGTTCATGTTTTTTAGGTTGGTGAGCCTGGATACAAAAAGGATAGTATGTTTGTATTATAAATGTAAATCACACACAAATATTAATGAAAAACACATCATTGTGACAGACCAACAATGTAAAAGAGTATGGGGGGCTAAACTCCACTAGATAGGGAAAGGGGGATAAAAGTTAAGGATAAGGGGCTAAGCTAGGGAGCTTAAGACAAAAAGGAATATTATATTAATATTCCTTAAAGTATAAAGTATGGATAATTATTTTATCCTAAGTTCTAAGGATGGGGACAAGTGGGCCAAAGTAGTTCTCAACATGACAAGTGTCAAGTTGGGAACATGCATACATATAGTTTGGACTTAGTTCATTTTCGATCATTGGATCATCATTGACTCACTCATTCAGCTATCCTTCGTACCTTCCAGTCACTATACCTGTACCGTACCCATACTTGTACTGTACATGTACATGTACCTGTACCTATACCTGGTTAGCTTAAGAGTTGGGCTTAAGAAGCGGGTTGTCAGGCCCGTGAGAAATTCTCTCTAGGTGAGAATTTTTGGGAATTGATTTCCCGAAGGTGCCAAACTGCAGCTACAAGGCTCTGAGACTTCTTGTCTAGGATGTTGTTGAAGCCCCGGAAAGGAAGTGGGGAAGCTGAGGGACTTTTGAGCAGAGAAGGGGCACACTTCCTGAGGTGGTACATGCATGTGGGGAATGAGGGGCTATAGGTTGTTAGTTCTAGTTGGCACCTATGGCGGATTTTTTCCTATTGTCCAAGATACATCGGCATGGTTAGGAATTCCTTTGCCCAGGTGGAGTTTAGTCCCAGCTCGGGGGTGACCCACTGCTAAGAGTTTTGAGCATTGTGGTCTAAGGTTGGGAGGAGCGTGGAAGGTATGCACGCAGTTAGTGATATTTTTATCAATATAAGTGTCAATTGTGTGTTAAATTATGTGTTGCATTATTATTTATGTATTTATTTTTATGGGTTTTTCCTTTGTGTGATTCATGTGTATTTTTATTATTATTCTGTATGAATCTGTGTATTTGCAAAGTATTTATACGCTTTAATTTAGTATCAAAGTTCAAATTTTTGGTTGGCATAGCCCAGCTGGTTGTTGGGGATGCTACATGCTTCTAGCGAAATTTCTGATCGAGAGGAATGAGGTGCATCAATAAATTCTCCTCCAATTTGATGACAAACAACTGCATATTAAACTCATGGATGACAAGGTGAATATGTTGGTTGAGAAATCCGTTGGATTGGACTTCTCCGACCTGGTTTACCCTCAGCCTCAGGATCCAGTCGTTGATGACCACCCTCCTCTGGTTTATTTTTTTTTATGTCAAACATGGTTTCTTTTTGTCTTTTGATTTTCAAAGGTCTAGGAGTTGTTGCCCCACCTCACTCTAGTAATCAGAGTCCTAGGAAACTATCTCTACTAGACTTTCATCTGCTAGTTTTGAACTTAAATATTTTGTGGTTTGTAGTCTTAAGTTTCACTTATCCTTCAAACATCAACAACTTGATAAAATACTCTTATGTTGTTGGTTTGGTTTCCCTAGTGGCGGACCAATAGCAGGAACAACGTACAACTTCTCTTTCATTTAATCAAAAGTAGCAGGATAGTTTACAAAAAATATCTATAAAAAAAAAGATAATCAATGGAAATACTAGCATAGAATGATTTTTTACCTCATGAAAACACATCCCACACTTATTAAGTGATGAGTCAAACCAATCACGATAAGTAATACCTTGTCACCTAATATCATACAAATTTTATGACATGTGAATGCTCATGGTTTATTCACAACAACATTTGAAAGTACACCATAAAGATCAATTAGTTGCATCCCCCTCATGCTATTCAAACTCGTTATTGAATCAAATCATAACACCCAAAAAAATCAATGTCCCTGCTGAAATAAATACAAAGACACCAAACCTTAATACATATATCAAGACAAATCTTATGGACATTGATAGTGTTGATGTAGATGTTGATAAACTATGATTGGCTAGAGATGACTTGATTAACTACATATAGCTACTTCAAAACGATCGTCTTGTTATTTTCAAGAAGGTCAAATAATTGATTGGTATAGTTAATTGAGATGAACAGTATACACATTACATATTTTGACTCCACACTTGAATTGTGAACTTCCAAGTTATCATTGAAGTGGAAGAAAATTTTCATTGACTCTATAAAAAACATAAAATAAACAAACAAAGTAATAATTTGAGTGTTCAATCAAACAATGTCTCCCCTATGGTCTCATGGATGTTTCATACTGACAATATTAATGTGTTTGTATTGATGTATTTAAACAATACCATTTTTTAACTTGTAGTGTGTGAACCTCAAACAAACTTTAATGTGTTTGTATTGATGTATTTAAACAATACCATTTTTTAACTTGTAGTGTGTGAACCTAAAACAAACTTGGGAATCATCAAATAACTTGCAAACTATCACATAGTTAACAAACTTGATAACTTGTACTTGTGTTGACACACAACAATGTTTTTTGTATACTGGAACTCTTCTATCTAAGGTCACAATCCTATGCATAACATTATAAGAATTGTGAAACAAACTATAAATTATTATTCATTCTCTTTTTGTTTTAATGTCTTTTGGAGTTTGACAGCTTTGAATGAAGTAGTCTATTCATTGTATGAATTCTCCTTTCAAACCAGACGTGCTGAAAAATATTTGTCTCTCTTACATGTCTAACAAAACAAATGTACCAAAGAAGATTTTCCCTTCTCTAACACATTTATTTTTGGAAAACTAGACATGTTAAATAATTGTACAATAAATAGACTACTCCAAACAAAACGATGAACCTCCAAAAAAAACCATTAAAACAAAAAAATTGTAATAATTTATATTTTGTTTCACAATGTTCATAATCTTATGCATAGTATAATATCTATCAACCAAATGAAGCAACTAATATGGCATTAAATAGAAGATGAAACAAAAAAATTCAATGTTTGTTATCACATATCTAAAATATAAAACACGTTGTAGTGCACCTATACAAGTAAAAGTTATCAAGTGTGTTAGCTTATGTAACGATTGTTAAGTTTGTTTAGCGTACACAATCTAAATTTAAAAAATGGGGATGTATGAATACAATAATCTAAATACAATAATCTCATCACTCTACTCTATTAAACATACATGGGACCATAAGAGAAGTCATTATTTGAGCTATAACATCTCCACTTGTTGAATTTTTGAAACAAAAATGGTTCTTATTCATATGCATGAACATTCAAATCAATTTTCAAGTCAAGCCCTTATTTTGTTTGTTTCTTTTGTGTTTTCTTTTAGAGCTAAAGAACCCCTTATTCCATTTCAAAGACATCTCGAAAGTTCCCATACTAAGTATGAAATCAAAATCCATATTGTGAAAAGTGTTGGTGTCTTTCAACACTCTTTTAACCATACCACTCAATTGTATGATCTTGCTTAAAATAGAAAGAACATTGTTTTAGAGCAACTCAACGTAATCAAAGAACTCTTTAACCAACTAAAATGTATTGACATCTAAATAAACACCATCAATAACCATAAAAATTGTATTGATATCGACATCAAATTTTGATGTCTCTATATTGAATATATCGTGTTGCACCATAATCCAATAACAACTCCAAAAAAAAAACACAACTAGTTATTTGTTAATGGTATGTTTGCAAATGTTGTCACAAATCAACCATAAACATTCATGCACTATAATTTGTGTGATGTTAAGTAAGAAGATATTACTTATCACTATCAAATTTCCTCTTCACTCAATAAACATGAGATGTACTCTTATAACGGTTACAAACACTATCTAGAATTTAAAATGTCTCTCTTTCTTATACTTTTCCAAATATATTTCTTTCAAAATTTATAGTTAATTATAAATTAAAGATTATCTTGAAATGACAAAATTATTGACCATGATCTCATATTTATTAAAAAAAATACAAAAAACAAATGCAAAAGTATGTGAACTTACAAATTTTATCTCAACACATGTTTTGTGAAAATAATCCAAAAATTTATTTGCAAAATTGTTGAAAAAACTATTAATTACATCCATTATTGGTTCAACATTGAAATAATATTTCAAGATAAAACTTAAATTACCAAACATTACATCCCCACTTTTTATATCAGTAGTATTGTACACATCAAACATACAAGAACAGTTTGCACCATGTGCCCATCATGTTAAATTCAATATTTAGTGTAACAGTCTTAGAATGAATACAAATTATAATGTGAATTAACAAGATTAAAATTGTCTATGTAAATGAAATTGACCATAAACTTATTAACTTTCTAATCAAGGCAGGGTTGGTAACCCCTATGCATGAATTGTTCCAACCATATCACAATATCAAATGATGTATTTTAGCATTCCACTTTGTTATTCATCAGAGACCACAAATTTGTACAATCGATATTATCATATTCAAATAACATATAAAATCAACTTTAAGTTATCAACCATATTAAATCAATACAACTCAAATTATCATATTGAATGAATAATTGAAATTACACTCATCATTTGTTTATTTGTATTCAATATTGAATTCATGGTTATTACGCTACAATGAAAGAGTTTGACCATTGTTTCCAATATCTATTTTACTCAAATTCCAATTATAAACGAAACCACTACATAATGAGATCTCATTAAAAATTGGCACTCCTGTCATCATTTTTGTAAACTTAATAATTTCCCTTCATCAAATGGTTGTATATATTTAAATCATCTTTTATGTAAAAGAATAACGTATTATCCGTTGATGTGATATCCATGTCAACATGTCACTTAATATACATTTAACAAATCAAATCAACACTTACATAAGCAACAATGTCCTAGAAAACATTAGTTTATACAAATTCCTACCTCATCTGATGTGCCACAATGGGCATGCTAAGACCATAATTTCCCCATCTTCATGTTCATAAGTGTTATGTGTCAATACTATTATTTTAGGACTCTAAACCATAACCTTCACAATGAAATAGCACTAACAACCTCTCACTTTAACAAATGAAATACTTCACTTGATCAAATCTCTCATTTTTTTTTGTCCCCTAGGTCATGTGAGAAAGCATAGTCCCACTTCTTCATCGTTAACATTCACCAAGTGAGAAATATAGTAAGTGAAACCAAGTCCAATTGTCCTATATTGTGGAGAGCACTCTGATGACCACCTAGGGTTACGATTCTGAAGCGTCTCAGCTGCTACTGTTATCACTCCAAGAAACCCTTTGTGGTTGTAGACCAAAGGTGCTTGGTAACTTCAAGTAAAAATGTTTTTTGTGTTTTGTGTAGATTGATCAGTGGGATAACTCAATTCAAACATGGTATTCAGACAGTCAAGATGA
>ML785223.1:468125-501044 GCA_009831015.1 Picea engelmannii | reverse complement strand
CAATCCAAATTATTTTTAAGTCAAACCAAAATCTAAAATTTTGCAGCTAAAAGACTCAACAATGAATTGAGGAAACTATCAATAGCCATGCTATCCACCGTAAAACCCAACCAAAATGATGGTGCTATTTTGGGATTTAACAGCTACAATGGCAGCCTCTAGAGGAGGGGAGCCAACGCCCCCTCCTTCAACTGCAGATTCCTTCCGTAAGATATTGGCTGCCCAATGAAAGAATCTTCCACCTGCTAAGCCCCCCAGCTTCGTCAAGAAAGTCAACTCGATCCCAGAAATAGAACTACCCCCGGATCACCCAATGTGTGTAGCAATCTCTCTGTCAGACCGTGGTCTGGTAGGACAATTCATGGGGCTTTGGTCGTCAACCCGTACCACAGATAACTGGATCCAAAGAAACTGGCATCCGCTAATCAAGAGCAGTGTAACCTACTATGAGGTGGGAAGAGGATTCTTCATCTTCGAATTCATCTCTCAGGAAGACAAAGATCTCATCTTTAGAAATGGGTTGTATTTCATGGGAACTCAAGGACTCTATCTGAATCATTGGACACCAAGCTTTGACCCCGCGGTTGAAGTACCCAAGGAAGTCCCAGTCTGGGTCAGGCTTCCCAATCTCCCGATCCACTACTGGAACCCCACGTCGCTCCAGGCAATTAGAAATGGGCTTGGTCAGTATATTGACAGGGAAGATCCCAAAGACCAATACTCATGTGCATGCATCTGCGTAGAAGTGGACCTAGAGGTGGGTCTCCCAAAGGCAATCAAGTTAAAGGTTGGAGAATGGCAACACTACTAGAAGCTTTCTTATGTACAACTACCTTTCAAATGCAGGGAATGCCATGAATATGGCCATTTTCAACGAAACTTCCCTAAAAATCCAAGCAAGGAGAAGGAAAATGGAGAAGGATGGCAACAGCCCAGAAAAGGAAAAGCTTCAACCAGAGCAAAAGGACCAAGAAATGAAAATACAGTCCCCACACAACCCAAGGGAAATGGAATTCAACCAGTAAAAATGACAGAGAACAGTCTTAGAGCGCTTGAACAGAGCCAAGCAAAAGAAAAAGCAGGAGAAACCCCACAGGAAGTTCCTTTACCAGAAGAGGTGTAAGGGAAATCAACCCTAGAAACCAGAGAGATGCCAGCGCCAAATCTAGAAGAAGAGTAGGGGAAGAATGCAGTAGAAAAGGGCATAGGGATGGACATGGAGGAAGGATAGGTCTCCTCAGACAACGACTATGAGGGCGCAAGTGACACCATTTCCACCGCAAAGAAAACAAGCAGAGGAAGAAAATCCAAAAAGGAAGAAAGAGAAAAGGAGACATACAAAGACGTTTTGAGTGGCTCGCAACCAACAATCAGACAATTGATCAATGTAAGACAGACAAGCACTCCAAGGCTCTCCAAGGAGCCCACACACACCCCCCAAGTAAATCATGAAGCTATCATCCTGGAATTGTAGAGGTTTCGGCTTCAAATCAAAGGAAGAAGCACTTAAAGATATCATCAGAACTTCAAAGACCGAGATCCTTCTACTTCAGGAGACCAATATGGAAGAGAAAGACTTCCTCAACACAACAAAAGCACTCTGGAAAATCAGCCAAGGAATAGCAGGAAGCGCAAGAGGAGCCTCAGGAGGTATAGCCACCCTCTGGAATACTATGAAGTTTGATCTAATCAAATCTGAAACACGCACGCATTGGATCTACACTAGCCTTCTACACAAAGAAATGGGTCGACTGGTAAGCCTCTTCAATCTTTATGTGTCGGTCCTTTTGGGGGAAAAAATAATTTGTTGGGATACCCTAAAAGAATACCTATTGTTAAATGATCTAGATAATATCATTATTGGGGGGGGCCTAAATATGACCCTAGTTGCAATCGATAAAAAAGGTGGCTCCATTGTGCGAGACCGAGCAAGAGAATGGGTCGAAGATATCATGTCAAACTGGGAGATGGAGGATTTCAAACCAACTAAAGGTAAATACATGTGGTCAAACAAGAGGATAGGGCCGGGACACATTCCAGCTAGGCTAGACAGGTTCTTAGTCCAAATCTCCTTCATGCTTCTGGGCCTTACTCCCTCCTCTTCGATCCTCCCACACAGTGTGTCAGACCATAAACCAATACTACTGGAAGTCTCACATGACAAGAATCTCAGACCAATCCCCTTTAGATTTAATCCAACCTGGATCCACGATGAAGGCTTCCAAAATCTGGAATGAAACTGTAAGAGGCTCAACCTTCTTTGTTTGGGAAGAAAAGCTCAGGAGACTAAAGGAAGCGCTAAAGTCTTGGGTTAAAACCCAATCAAATCCAGTTGTAATTCGCCAAGAGGCCCAAAAACATCTAGAAAAACACCAGTTGGAGATGGAAGAACAGAAAATCACCCAAGAAACCTTGCAACAAGAAGATCAACTCCAAAGGAAATGGCATCAAGCTTGTAGAGAGGAGGAAAATTACAGGCAACAGAAGTCTAGAAGCCTTTGGTTGAAAGTAGGAGATAAAAACACCAGCTATTTCCACAAACAAGCTGAGGCTAGAAAGCAGTTCAACAAAGTCACGGAAATTCAGGGTCAAAATCAGACAATAACATACTTTGAGGGCATAAAGGCAGCTGCGGCAGATGCCTTTGGAACTCTCTATTCATAAACTCAAAGGTATGCAATATATCCTAAATCTTACCCCCTCTCTCTTGTCCTGACCCTCATCCAAGATGAAGTTAACAACAGTCTAACCAAGGTGGTCAACCAACAAGAAATAAAAGATGCACTTGACCAAATGAATCCAGACAAAGCTCCAGGGCCATATGGCTTCACAGCCAGATTCTATCAAAACAGTTGGGATATTATTGAATCAGACCTCACGAAACTGATCCGGAAATCTCAGACTTGCAGCAAGATAGGAGGAAAAAATTCGTCATTTCTAGCTCTTATCCCGAAAGAAAAAGGAGCAGTCAACTTTGGAAGATTTTGGACAATCTCCCTTGGCAACACAAGCTACAAAATCCTCACCAAAATAATAGCCAACAAAATTTAAAAAATTCTCCCTGTTATCATCCGGAAAATCAAGGTGGATTTGTAAAAGGCAAACATATAGTGGACAACATCATCATAGTTCAAGAAGCCTTGCACTCAAGCATTCGATGAAAAGACAAAGGTATGATAATAAAGATCGATCTTGCTAAAGTGTTTGATAGAGTTAGGCATAATTTTATGTTCAAGGTCATGGAAAATTTTGGTTTCGCTTCAGCCTTTATAAACTGGATAAAATCTTGCATTGGTTCCCCTTGGATAGCCCCACTAGTGAACGATCATGCTACTAATTTATGTCAAGCCTCTAGAGGTATTCGGTAAGGCTGTCCCCTCTCTCCTCTTCGTTATGCCATCCAGGCCTCAGTTCTCAACTTCCAATTGGACCATTGCCATATGCATAACAACCTTCTTGGCCTGAGGATAGCCCCAGGGGTAAAAGACATTAATCATGCCCAATTTGCGGATGACACGCTGCTGATGGAAGGAGAAAGTATGCAGACAACAAAGAAATTTAAAAAAAATTCAGATGTCTACACAGAAATCTCTGGCAGTGTTATAAGCCTGACTAAAAGCAAGATCTATGGATGGAACATTACACCAAGGGAAATGCTAGAAATTTCAAGAGTATTGGGAATGGAAGGTTGCATCATCTGGGATGCTTTTAAATACCTGGGAGTCCCAATTTTCAAATCCAAGTCAAAGGCCTCTCATTGGAACCCACTGATAGACAAGTTAAAAAACAGAATAAACTCCCAGGGAGTAAGCTGGTTAAACCTTGCAAGTAAAGTGGTCCTCATCAAAGCAGTGCTATCAAGTGTTCTGATCTACCAAAGCTCCTTGTTACTGGCCCATGTTACCACGATTCAGAAGATTGAGGCGTTGTTCAGAAGATTCCTCTGGGAAGTAGGAAAGCAGATAGGAAGAAAAGTGCACCTAATAAGCTGGGAAAAAGTAATTAAACCTTTCTCAGAAGGAGGCCTCCAATTTAAAAACATCCATACTCAAAATGTAGCATTAGGGGAAAAGATTCTCTGGAACCTAATCACCGGGAAATCCTCCTGGAATAAAAGAGCACTCTGGAAAAAGTACTTTCAAGGCCTAAGGAAAAAATGCCTAGATCGCCTGGCCTTGGTGGAGAAAGGATCCCCAATTTTCTCTCTATGCCAGAAGGTGTTGGAACACTTTAGGACTCACCTCACCTAGATACCAGGAAATGGTAAAGAAATCAACGTTTCGGAAGACTCAATCGTGGGAGATCCACCTCTAGGATCGAGGAAAGGTTTTGACCGGCTTAAAGAGTGTATGAGAACTTAGAACTTAAACAGTATGTGGGACATCTCAATTTGGGGGAACAATGAGAACAAAACTTGGCTAAGGTGGGAAACTGCCAACAGACCCCCAGCGTTATAAGAGGAATGGAACACTCTGAAATTCTATTTGCGAGGGAAATCCCCTTTAAAAAAAAGAAAAAAAGACAAGAGAGGATGGGGAGCTTTTTCCGGATTTTACACTACCGTAACAGGGTATCAACACACAACAGTCGTCCCTCATGTTCCCCTGGACCCAGCAATTTGGAAAGCAATCTGGACTTCCAAGTTCATTCCAAAGATAGATATGTTTGTTTGGACCATGGCACATAGAGGCATCCTAACTGGAGAAAATCTAAGAATAAGAGGATGGGAAGGCCCTCACAGATGTCCCATTTGCTTTCAAGAAGAGGAAACAATAGACCATCTGCTTCTAAGTTTCGTTTACTCCAAGGAATTTTGGCAGTTGGCCTTGGGACTGCAGCCTAACACTCTTGATTTACCTCAAGAGGACTCTAACCTGCTCCACAATTGGAACTCCCTCTGTCCCTTCCAAACATCACAAAAGGGCCAAATCTCCATCCTATGGAGCACTCTCCCAAAATTCATTCTCTGGAAAATTTGGCTCAAACGAAATAACAGGATTTTTAGGAAGATCAAAAGTAGCCCCGCTCAAGTTGCAACAAAGATAAAGGCCTATTTTGGAGAAAGCGCCCCCTACTTCTATAAACCAAAGAACTCAAGGCCCTTAGAGATGGAAGAGAAACACTAGATTGAACACTTCAATCTCCAAGACCAACAGCAGCAAACCGGCAACAAACCTCACCATGAAACTTGGGAAATTCGAAAGGAGGAACAAGATTTTGAAGAATGGTAGATAAAGGAAAATAATCATATGTTGTTCTTTGACGGGGCCTCTAAAGGAAATCCAGGTTTGGCAGGTGCAGGAGGGGTCCTGGTAAGACCCACCGGACGTCCAGAAATCATCTTTGCCTGGGGACTTGGAATAGAAACCAACAACATAGCAGAAGCACTGGCCCTCTGGAAAGGGCTAAACCAAGATATTAAACACAACGTCTAGGATTTGGTGATAATAGGGGACTCCTGGTTAATAATACAAGCCTTATTCCTCCACAGAAGAGTCAAAAATGAAAAACTCCAGCACCTTCTGGCGAAAATTCAACTCCTCGGCAATTTCCAAAATTATCAGTTGTACCACATCCTCCAGAGTCTGAACACAACAACAGACACAGAGGCTAACAAAGGATCCCTCTCCCGCATCGAAATCTTGCAAATAAATGGAACCACAACCGTAATGGAACTACTGTAAGCCTGGGGGAAGTGACCGGGAGATGACTGAGATGCGAGCTGGCAAGTCAATAAGTCACATGTTCGGAGGTATAGTGGATATTCCAAGGCAATCAAAGACAAGGTGAATGTCAGAAATGAGGGATTTATCCATCATTTGGTTTTTGAAAATCTAGGGGAAAGCCATCACTCCAGCAAATCACCCATGTTGCCTAGATCACGTGAATCGATTGGGAACTGCGAATCTAAAGGAAACTACAGTTAAAAGGAGAAGCAAGGAAGGGCCTTCTCATCCCTGGAGCATACAAAGGCTTGTAATACACCCACACAAAGGTAGAATGATCAAAGACAGGAGATGAGCCCACAACTACAGCACTCCAGGAGAAGTAAGGAAGGCGATGGTGTCCAGTTCTAGCAGCAAACCCACGACAGAGGAACGACTGAAATCGCTAGAAGATGGCTTGCAACACCTCAAGCACCTGCTGCACAATCAACTGGACTTCCTCCAGAACCTAAACATTGATGCAAGAAGGTGATTGGAAATGCTCGAAGCAGATATCACCTCCATTAAATTCAGGCTTTCAGAGGAGATTGGAAAGTTGCACAAATCATTCAAGGACCCAAAGAAAGAATTGGAAGACAGAGTCAACCAGTTGGAAGAGAAAATTCAACAACTGAATAAAGACTGGAAGCAAGAGCGAGACTTGTCCAAAGGGGGAGGTCCAAATAAATCTGGCCAGTAGTTCAAAGGCATGGAATGGTGGTTTGAAAATAACTCTGCGAGGAAGGCGTTTTGTATAGAAGCCTCTGCATATATCGTATCTTTTAGATTTAAAAATCCATCACCGGGTAGGAGAGTATAGCCTCTTGGTCTTGTATCCGTTTTGTCGAGTTTGGCTCACTCCATATGTAATAGCACCAGTGGCTTCGCCACTACTTTTCTATAATTAAAAATCCATTATCCGTTATTGTCAAAAAAAAAAAAAAACATTCACCAAGTGTCTTCAGGCACATAAATTTTATTAATTAAGAAAAGATCAATTACATAATAGGTGAGAGGCATGCTCTGTATACAAGCTCTATACCCTTATTTCAACATGCCATGCGTCCTTCACCAACAACTCAAGGATAGCCATTATGACAAAGATGTGACAAAGCCAATCTATCTCCTAGGAAATACATAGCTTCTGACTAAATTTTTTATTATATGCAAAATGCATATCTAAACAAAGTTTAGGATTGTTAAGGTCATATTTTGTCCTTCAATCCTGAAATTTATTTTTACAAATGTCAAGTTCATGTGAATTTTATTTTCCCTAGTGGCTTAATGAAAATATCCAAAATTTGATTTTCAAATGGACTATTTTGGTTTGATAATATAGTTGTTGATGAGTGTTCTAATGAAGTGAAACCTTGTTTCAGCATGCTTGGTCTTTGAATGAAATACTAAATTCTTGGTCTTCTTTATTGTTGAATAATTGTCAATGAATAAAGTAGTTGATGTTTTTGAATAGCACCAAGATCCTATAAAATTCCAAAGAATTTTACATGTTGCTTGTAACACACCCAACCCCCTAAACCCTCTTAGGCTGGCGGGATGTCAAATTTCCTCTTATATTTATCCTCAAGTCTCGCAGTTTCACCCTCAACAACATATTTCCATCATGGTGCACACGAAGACGAAGGAAACTATGATAAATCCTCAAATTTGTCACTCATCTCCCCAGCAAGTTTTTAACAAAATGTTGCTACACAGACCAGGGAACAAACATCCCCGATTAGACAGTTATGAATCACCACGCACAACCAAATCAACAATCGTCGATGAATCAGATTTCTCTACCCATCGAGAAAGCAGGTTCCACTGCCCACTTTTCAATCCCGATCGATCATTTTCGATGGGCTTGTTTCAACGGTCATTGACCAAAGAAATTGACAACCCCGATCAAATCGGCACCTTAAACTATGTGACAGATAATTTCCTCGCCCATTCTTCATGTAACACATTGGCATGTGGGATCCACCACAAATCAATGGTTACGATCATATCGAGCTATCATACCCCCAGATCAATGGTTCTCATTTACTTAGGTATTCCACCATCGAAATGGCATTACTCCAAGAGAATGCACATCTGCTCGATTGATTCCACCCGACAAGGAATTTCCAACGAATCCTACGGCCCATGGATTCTCTAATCCAACAATCAGGGATCACCCAGACTCCACAGTTGCACAGTATTTAACCGACACCACTCTTAGTCTAAGTTTCTTCCTTGAAATGGATAATTCCATATCCAATGGATTTAAACCCATTGGCATCCCCACCAATAGATCTATGATCTTCCTTGTCCTAAAGTCCTCGGCATCAGGATCTCTCCATCGGAAACCTCCACCTAGGCCCTTTTCCAAACCTTCTTGATCCCCTACTTCTCGATGGACTTATCAGGGTAACTTTTAGGGAATCTACAGCCCAGATCTCATCTACTTAACCTTTGATAGACCAACAACTCATAGCCTCTCGAGGTTTTCACATCGGAAGTCCATTGTGACTTCACACCTTGGACTCTCCTGATGACCTTACCTCCTGAAGACCAGATCTTCAACGAATGGTCAAGATCTGCTCCATCTGCCAAATTGACGAATATCATTTCTCTGGTTTCAAACAAGGGTTTTCATAGGATTAAAGGTGGTTTGAGGACTTAGTAGTCCTGCAGTCTTTCCAGACCCTTTCTACCAGGATTTAACTTGGCTCCTTCAATCTTCTCAAGCCACTCTCCAATAGGTAAGAAATACTTTTCTCCTATACACTCAAATGAAGATTTATATCCTGTAAAATTTCCATTTCAAAAGCAAGGGAAAATACAGGGTCATCAACCAATACTAGCCTTCCTCATGAAATCATTACATTTACTTCATTTAGTATTTAAAGGAGATTATAGTTCCCCATTTAGAGTTGTGCGTGTGAGCTCCTATGCTCATTTGCACCATCTGTTTGTGAGTCTGTAACTCACTTCTGCGTGTAGTTAATCTCTATTCTTTTGTGGGATTCGGTCTCTGCACATCTACGTGCTTGCTCTCATTTTTTCCTTTATGGGTTGTTGTCATTCTTATCTGCATGCCCCTATTATTTTTTCCCTCTTTCTCCTTATTCCTTCTTCATTGTTGGAATTTTCTTCTCTCCCTCAAGATCCACAATGACTTTTGTCATAAGCAAGCCCTCGATGCCAAGACCCTGAATCGAAAGGGAAAATCTTGTGCATCCTTTTGGTTGGAGTCTCAATCGACCCTTCACTTCTCCAAGTACCAAATCAGAGAACCATTATAATTGCTCAACCACCCAACATGATCACCCTTAATAGGTTTCATGGATGAATGAAATCCAGGTACGTTGGACATGTAGTGTATTCAATTCATGCAAGTGTACATTGGATTGTTGGGAAAGATTCCTATTTTCTTCATCAAAACTTCCTAGTTCCACCTCACTAGTCTCACTCATGGTATCATGGTCAATACTCAAGGCTTTTGTTCCAGTTAACTATCGAATGTTCTTTATTAACACAAACACAAATGCATGCTTGAGTAATCATAATACATGAATTCTTAACTTAATTACAGTCATGGGAGAAAATAGAGTGTTACATTGCTTCTCAAGTTGAAATGTATTATGCCTCTACTGAAGAATTTGCCACTATATTCTACTTTTTACAACTCCAAAATATTGTTGTTGAACCCATATTCAGTATATAACCATAAGTTGAACTTTTTCATCAATATAACCATAAGTGTGAATTTATTATTCTTTTTATAGAAAAACCCAAAATATTGTGTCCCTCTAATGCACTTGAGGGCCCTTTTTGCCACATTCCAATGACTTTATCTAGGTTCCTACATGATTCTAAAAAGAATGATGATTTCATGTGACAGCTCTTGACAAGTATTTGTCAAATAAATGAAGCTTCCATTCCATGCACTTGAGGGCCCTTTTTTCCACATTCCAATGACTTTATCTAGGTTCCTACATGATTCTAAAAAGAATGATGATTTCATGTGACAGCTCTTGGCAAGTATTTGTCAAATAAATGAAGCTTCCATTCAATTGTGTATAACTATTACTATTCACCAAATCCCCCCTTTAAATTTTGAAAGTTTTAAGTTTTGTTCCATTGCAGTAAGAGAGGGTTTACAATCCTCCATACCAAATTTCTTCAACAATTCTATTGTATTTTTGGTTTGACTAAGAAAGATTTGATGAAGTTGTGGACAAACTTCCACCCCAAAATAATATCAAGTGTTCCTCAAGATAGTCATTTTGAACCATTTTTTTAATTTCTAATTTACTTATTTAATGTGAACTTCATGGTTCCATGTAATGAGTAATTAAGTGATCAACATAAAAAACAATGACTACCGAGTTTTGACTTTGCATGCTGAAATACAAAGTATCATCAAAGTCTCTCTACAATGAAAACCAACATGTCCAAAATTGTCATCCATTTTGGAATACCATGCTCCAAGTCTTTGCTTCAAGCCATATAAAGCGTTGATTAGTTTGCAAATTTTGTGCTCTTATCCTTCAACTTCAAAACCTAGGGATTAAGTCATATAGACTTCTTCTAAGTCACCATTAGAAAAGGCACTTTTGACATCCATTTGATGGACAGTCCAACCAAACTGTGCAACCAAATTTATTACCATTATGGTTGTGTTCCACTTCACTATTCAAACAAATGTTTCTTGATAGTCTATCACCTATTTACAAACAAAAACTTCTACCATCTTGGTTTATACTTATCCAACTCACCATTTGATTCAATAAACCCATTTGTAGTAGATGAATTTTACATTTGTTGGACAGCAAACAATTTTCCATGTTCCACTTGCAATTACCAAATCATACTCATCCACCATGGCTTACTACCATTATTTATGCTTCAATTTTTCCGCAAAAGTTGTTGGTTCAATGGAAGCATGAGCAATTAAGGCAAAATTTGAATAAGATGCAATAAAACTTCTAGTTCTTGTTTTGTTTTGTTCAATCGTCCACCATGGCTTACTACCATTATTTATGCTTCAATTCTTCAGCAAAAGTTATTGGTTCAATGGAAGCATGAGTGACTAAGGCAAAATTTGAATGAGATGTAATAGAGTTCCTAATTATTGTTTTGTTTTGTTCATCTAGGTGAACATCTTTAAGTTGTTGTGTGAACCATTTTGGTCTATTGTGTTGTACACGTAGTAGTTGTGTGAACCATTTGTCAACTATATTTCTATTCCATTTTTCCTTAGTTGTTCTTAACGTGGCGATCTTTTTTTGCGGCATTTCCAACAAGTGTTGAAAATGTATGAATTTTGCAAAATCTTTTGAAGTGTCCTTCAAAACATATACCCAAGTCGGCCTTGTAAAATCACCAATAAAAAAATGAAGTACTTGCATCCACCATGAGAAAATTCCATAAGACCACAAATATCACTATGGATAATTTTCCAACCTCTACTTGTTTGTCGTGTACTTGTGAGGAAAGGATCCCTCTTTTGTTTGCCAATGATACAAGCTTCACATTTTTCAATTTCCTTTTTGAAAATAAGTAATCCTTAAACTATCTATTCAACTTTAAGTTTACTTGAGCTCTTCAAATTCAAATGACTAAATCTATAATACCATAATCTTAAGGAGCCAAGGGATAAATCCAATAATGTTGCATCAACCAATACTAGCCTTCCTCACGAAATCATTACATTTACTTCATTTAGTATTTAAAGGAGATTATAGTTCCCCATTTAACACAGGAATTCAACATTCATTCATCATATTCATCCAGATAAGGAAACATAAGGTTATCTATGATCATTTATTAAACATTCAAGAAAACATTACAGGTACAAACACTTTTTTCAGTAATGTTCCCAACCAACCAACTGACTAAGGGGAAATGTCTTTCCACCCAACTGTAGGCTATGTTGCATTGTGCCTTCAATAGTATGTCGCCCCCGTGTCAAGCCATGATACCACCAGGGGACTATCTCAGTTGACTGCCAAATCAAGAAATGGTTCAGGAAGGTTACTCTCATTCACTCCACTAGAAGCAACAGAAGTTTCCCTATTCCCACTGAGCTCAGGACCTACACGTGTTTATCACGTACCTTTCCAACTGGATTGTCTCTGCACAAGAGAGGCCATTCTTTGTTACACAGACCCTCGGTGACCTCCCATTACTGATGCCAATTTATTTCCAGTAAGCACCAAGTCGCGGTCCCTTGTGGCTCTAATCTAGATATAGGTCTTCTCTATTCTAGGGTGACCATTAAATTCTTGGGAAAGCTTTCTATTTTCTTCAAAAAAACTTCCATGATCTTCTCTGCTATTTAGAGTTGTGCGTGTGAGCTCCTATGCTCATTTGTACCATCTGTTTGTGAGTCTACAACTCACTTCTGTGTGTAGTTAATCTCTATTCTTTTGTGGGATTCAATCTCTGCACATCTGCACGCTTGCTCTCATTTTTTCCTTTATGGGTGGTTGTCATTCTTATCTGCATGCCCCTATTATTTTTTCCCTCTTTCTCCTTATTCCTTATTCATCGTTGGAATGTTCTTCTCTCCCTCAAGATCCCCAATGACTTTTGTCATAAGCAAGCCCTCGATGCCAAGACCCTGAATCGAAAGGGAAAATCTTGTGCATCCTTTTGGTTGGAGTCTCAGTCGACCCTTCACTTCTCCAAGTACCAAATCAAACAACGATTATAATTGCTCAACCACCCAACATGATCACCCTTAATAGGTTTCGTGGATGAATGAAATTCAGGTACGTTGGACATGTAGTGTATTCAATTCATGCAAGTGTACATTGTATTGTTGGGAAAGCTTCCTATTTTCTTCATCAAAACTTCCTAGTTCCACCTCACAAGTCTCACTCATGGTATCATGGTCAGTATTCAAGGCTTTTGTTCCAGTTAACTATCAAATGTTCTTTATTAACACAAACACAAATGCATGCTTGACTAATCATAATACAAGAAGTCTTAACTTAATTACAATCATGGGAGAAAATAGAGTGTTACATTGCTCATATGATATGTTTCTCTAATATTCCGCCCCCCTTGCCCCTCCCTCTCACCCCCACCCTCGTATATGAGGGATCATATATGATGGACAATATGTTTTCTCTAATATTTCCTACCATCCCCACCCTCATATGTGATATGTTTTTCTAATATCTCCGCCACACCCCCACCCTCATATATCTTCTCTAATATTTCCCCCCATCTCCACCCTCGTATATGATATGTTTTCTCTAGTATTTCTCCCCCATCCCCACCCTCATATGTGATATGTTTTTCTAATATTTCCGCCACACCCCCACCCTCATATATCTTCTCTAATATTTCCCTCCATCTCCACCCTCATATATGATATGTTTTCTCTAGTATTTCTCCCCCACCCCCACCCTCACCCTCATATATGAGAGATCATAATACATATATGGGGGTGGGGGGGAATTATTAGAGTAATTCCCCCCTACCAAATAAATTGGGTTAAGTTCCCATATCTCAATATGTCCATAAGTAAATTTTTCTATAGCTCATATGCTATGTAAGGGTATCTAATATCCAATCATCTTCATAATCCTTTCTCATCCAGGTGTTGGTGGTCACTTAATCCACAAAGTTCGTCAACACATTCAAAATCATTAAATCTTTTTTTATAATTTTTATTGTATGAGCCGTTTCCTCTTGTACTTTTATTTTAACTGCATTTTTCTCTGGTACTCTATCATTGTAAGTGCCTCTTCCTCCTGAGTTTTCTCCTTTTCTTTAGTTGGTAAAGAGAATACCTTCCCCTGAATCCTTTTTACCAAACATCTTGTCATGTTGAATCAATAAATCACCAAGAGAATCAAAAGTTTGGTTTTCCATTTTATTAATGATTTGTAATGTTTCAAAAAAATGTTGGTCATTCCAATTTCACCAAATGTATGCATTTCATTATTTAAATTCCAATTTCACCAAATCTTTGACATCAATAAGCTTAATTAGAGTTGTATCTCCACTACATACATCTTTCTACAACTCGTTATAAATTAATATGTTTTACATGTGACACCTCTTACTTTTATAGTTCCCGAGTCCATCCATTTTTTTTCTGAATTGGTGAATAAGTTTACCAATTTGCTTGACAAGTCCACACAATCAAGAAAATGAAAAGTATCATGCACCATAAATATTATACACTACAAAAGAGTCTTGGTCTTGACTCTCTTATAACCTCAATAGAGTATCTAACTCTTATCAATACTTCCATTACAAGAAACAAAATAATCTTCAATTTTTCTAAACTTTCAAAATTTGACACAATAAACTCCAGGAAATGAACATACCCATTTTTAAAATGAACAATCTCGTTCAATACTTCAAATACAATATTATTAATATACCCTAAAGAACTTTCTTTTTTAGCAAGATTTAACATATTTGTTATAGATAAACCTTAGAACTTTATGCATATGCATTTCTTTTATTATGTGTCATTTACAAAATGATTTCAATACTTAAAATACAATATTATTTATTTTATTTTTTAAAAAAGTGGAACCTGCTATATTAGATAGACAAAACTTTTACAGAGTTGTACAAAAGAGTAAGACTGGTATCACCCAAAATGCTGTCGATTATCGGAAACCAGCAAGTATAGGGAGAGAGTAGCAATAGCATTATAAAACATAAAAACGGAGTGGCATCTGTCCTGCCCGGAGAAAACCAGGACAGATGTCTGTGGTCTAAGTACATATAAAACAGTAACATAAAAACTAAGAACCAAGATAACATAAAAACCTAGGTGTCTGGTGACCTGTCATCCTCGCCAGTCTGTCGCGTGGTCCCAACCGGGATGGCGAAAGCTTGCGCGCAGAGGGGGCATTTCCGCTTGGCCTGTGCGTTGGAAAATGCGTCGAGGAACATGTCCATTCTCTGACCCATGCAGAGGGCCCGATGTTCCAGATCAGCCAAGTGTCCACGGAGGTCGAAAATGAGAGCTAGGTGTTCATCCCGGATGAGTGAGCCATGCGCGCTGCCACCCTCGTCCACTGCCACTCCAGAACCCGCATCTAACATCCGCTGATCCACAGCAACTTCTGCAACCTTCGTGCCCGCTTCTCTCACCTGGGCATTATGGCAACTACAATTATCGTCACCAGGCCAGGGTATTTCCTCCACGAGACATCCGGGGGTGTAATCAACCAGTGCCGGAATGGGCTTGCAGTCCTCCATCTTGGTTGCCACTCGGGTGAACTTCATAGTCGCCAGGTCCTCCACAAACGGGATTTCCTCCACAATGCAGGGGGGAAACTCCTCCTCAATACCAACTTCCTGCCTCGCTCCCGGCGCCTTCTCCTTGACATCTCGGCTGCAACCAGCTCCAGACTCAGCAATGGTGGCAAGTCGAGCCCGTTTCTCTGCTCTGGCTCTCTTCCGAAGAATTGATGTTGCAAGAGCCAAGGCCCGTTCGAGTTGTTCCTTACGAAGCCGCTGCGCCTTATGCGCCTCCCAGGCCGCGCCGTGGCGAGATCTACCTCTCTTTCGGGCCATGAAGAAGGCGCAAAGCAATTGCCGGTGAAGGCAGAAGAGCAGTTGCAGGTACGAATCACGGGCAAGCGAGCTCAGTCTCGTTAAATTCAGAAAGAAATGCAGCGAGAGAGAAGAATGCCAGAATGCCAAATGCGCGGTGAATGCAAGACCACACCAGAGCATCCGGACTATAAACAAGGCCGAGGCAAGTGCAGACCTGCTCTTACCGGGCGAATTGAAAATGAAATGAACAGGAGCCAAGGCCATCCTCTCGCAGTTATCCTTTGCCATTACTGAAACACTAAAATCGTACCTTGTCGCTCGAGGGAAAGGTCCCTCCATCCTGAAACTGCAGCAATGGTCGTCCCCCATCGTTAAGTCATGCGCGTGGGTGGCGGCCGTCAGCATTTATGCCTGGACCGAGTGTGGATCCACCTGTCTCCCTATAGCTGCGTGTCACCCCATCCGGGGCTGGGAAGTCTCTGCATACAAGGTCTTTGCAGTGCCTGGATAGGCTCGTTTCTTCAGAGACGTGTGCTTGCCAAAATATGAGATCTGCTTTGACATCAATCCCTGTATTTTCCAGGTGATCCGCAACCTTGTTGGATTCTCGCTTAACATGAGAGGGGATTAAGGTGAGGTTGGGGTTGATAAGATCTCCAAAATCCTCCAGAAGACCAGAGAGTCTCCAGCTGGGGGAGATGCGCCAGGGGGGCTTGCCGTGAAGGATTTTGGAAATGAGTTGAATTATCACTTGGGAGTCTCCTTCAATGACCAGTTGATGATACCGCTGTTGAACCGCTATTTTTAGGCCCCTTACGAGGCTTGTAAGCTCTGCCACGTTGTTTGTATTTTCACCCAGAAAGCCAACAATCGTATGAATAATCTTGCCCAAATTATTCCAAAGGACGGCTCTGAATCCAGCAGGTCTAGGATTGCCCCTGGAGGCCCCATCGAAGTTGAGCTTGAAAAAATCAGGGGGGGGTGGAGTCCAGTTCGTGGGACTGTTGCCTTTCCTGAATTTGTGCTTCCCCTATGGCTCCATGCGCAGTTGCAAGTTCCATCCTTCCAGAATGATCTTTTCCTCAGGCCTACATTGTGTGTCTTCCTGTGTCCAGGACTTGCTGTGACTAGTTTCACGGATGAGCCGTTTGACCCTAACCCAGGTGGTGGTAGGGGGGGCCTGTTTGGAGTTGAAAATTCTCTTGTTTCTTTCTTTCCAGATTGACCAAAGCGTGAATCCAGGGAGCAGTTGCCAGATGCGCTGAAGAATTGGATTGTGGAAGGATATTGTTTCCCAGTTTACAAGAGTGTCCCTTATGCTACCTCGATGCCGCTGGGAACGTCGCATGGTTTGGGCTCCCCAGTCCCAGATCTGCTGACTGTAATGGCAGCTGTTGAGGAGGTGTTCTGAGGTTTCCTCGTTTTGCTGACAAAGGGAGCACCTTCAGGGGCCTGTGAAGCCCCTCTTGCGGAGGTTGTCCCAGGTTAGGATGCGGTTCTGCGCTGTGAGCCATAGAAAAAAGGAGACCTTGGGCCAGAGAAAAGGCTGCCAGAGTCTGCTCCAGATTGTTTCGGGGGTCTGGCTTGGAGGATTTCCTTGTAGATGGTAAGCCTCTTTGACCGAGAATATACCATAGGTGGAGTGTCCCCATCTGAGAATATTCGGTCCATCTTTACTTGGAATTTTCCGGTGCTGCATGCATTCCTGCCACGGTAGCAGGTTAATCTCCTCCGCAAGCTGTATCTCTGTTCTACTGGTTTTCCATTTCCTCCAGGGTTGTCTTTCTTGAGATGGAATCCATAAATCTTTGACCTTTGTGAAGTTGCTTTGCTGTAGCTTTAGCTTGACTGTGTGGAGGCTTTCCATATCGTCGAGAGGGGGTAGTTGTTGCCATGAGTCCGGCCAAAAGAGTGCACTCTCGCCATTTCTTATCTCCCAGAAGGCGTGTTGCTGTATCAGGGGGCGATTTCGCCAGGCAGTGTTCCAAATGTTGGAGCCTTGCAGCTGTTCATTAAATCTTATTAACTGGTTGGATTGAGCGTTCGGGGCATACTTTTGCTTCCACATCTTCGCCCATAGTTCTTGCGGGTGTTGCAGCCACCTCCACCACATCTTGGCGCCCATGACTTGGTTCATCTTCCCCGGGTCTCGGATTCCCAACCCTCCTTGCTTTTTTAGTTTGCAAAGTTTGTCCCATCCGACCAGAGCCCATTTCCTATTGTTTTGGCTTCCCTTCCACAGGAAATTACATTGAAAGCTCCTGATAGCCTTGATGACCGAGGTGGGTGCGGCCAAAGTGGTGAAAAGATAGGTGGGCAAAGCTTGAAGAACTGACTTGAGCAGGACTAGTCTGGCAGCGATGTTCAAAGGTCTGAAGGTCCAGTTATTCAACCTGTTGGAGATGGACAAAAGCAAGCTATCCCAAGAGATGGATTTCGCGGACTCTCCAGTGAAGGGAATGCCTAAGTAAGTGGAGGGGAGGGAGCTTCTAGCAATGCCAAGCAACTCTGAGAGATGAGCCTGGACAGTGGCAGGTGTATTAAAAAAATAGAGTTTGGATTTGTCCAGGTTAAGCAGCATTCCAGAGGCTTCCGAGAAGTCAGAGAGGATTGAGTTGAGCTTGGTGGCTTCTCTGACCATGGGGGTATTCATGAGGAGTGTGTCATCAACAAACTGGCTGTGTGAGGGTGCTGGGTGAAGGTTGTGAAGTGGCAGTCCAGTGAGTGAGCCATCCAGGACCACCGCTTTGAGATAGCGTCCTAGGCCCTCCGCCATGATAACAAAGAGAAAATGGGAAAGGGGGTCTCCTTGCCTGATGCCCCTAGAGGAGCGAAAAGGTCGGGAGGGAGTGCCATTAACAAGGATTGAAAAGAAGGGAGAAGAGGTGAGCTTAAGAATCCAGTCAACCCAGTGATTGGAGAAGCCAAAGGATTCCAGAACCGACCTCAGATACTGCCAACTTAATCTATCAAAAGCTTTTGAGAGGTCGAGTTTGATGAGCATACCTTGTATTTTTCTTGTTTTTAGGGAGTGGATGACTTCATTGGCCAGTATGATGCTGTCCATTATTTGTCTGCCCTCCACATAGCCGAATTGTTCATTAGAGATGATAGTCGGCAGGATCGGCTTGAGACGATTAGAAATGACTTTTGTGATTATTTTATAAATGACATTGCAGAGGGAGATTGGTCTGAAATGCTTCGGATGCGTGGCGCGTTCCTCCTTGGGGATGAGAGTAATAAAGGTCGCATTTAAAGCGGAGAGAACTTGGCCGGATGTTCTGGATTCTTCTACTGCCATCCACACATCTTCCTTGATCATGTCCCAACAGTAGTGGAAGAAGTCCGTTGTGAATCCATCAGGGCCGGGAGCCTTACCTGGAGGCATGTCCTTTGCTGCTGAATCCACTTCAGACTAAGTGATTGGCCGTGTCAGTGTTGTATTCTGTTCAGAACTGATCATCCTGGGTATATTTCGAGTGACTTTTTGGATGGCTTCTTCCCTGTTTGTATTGGTTTCTGTGAGGAGATCTTGGTAGAATGAGGTGAGTGCTTCCGCTATTTTATCGTGATCTCTTATCGGGGTTCCCTTCTCATCCTCCAGCTGGGTGATGCGGTTGATATATCTGCGATGCGTCATCGCCCTATGGAAGAATTTTGTATTGCGCTCCCCTTCTTTTAGCCACTGGACTCTGGACTTTTGCCTCCAGAGTATTTCTTCCTGTTCTCTGCAGGTTTCTAACTCCATCAATTGTCCTTCCTCTTCCTTTGCCAGGATCTGAGTTCGGCTCCCTGTTATGAATGTTCGTTGAAGTTCTTCGAGTTGGCCCTCAATTTCCCTCTTCCTGAGGAGGATGTTTCCAAAGTTAGACTTGTTCCACTTCTTGATGTGTATTTTGAAGTTCTTGAGGCGCTGTTGGAGCTTGTACATATGAGTGCCATGATCAGGTTCAGCTTGGGCCCACCAAGTGTGTGCCAGCTGGTTGAAGTCTGGGTGAGTAAGCCAAAACTTTTCAAAACGGAAGGGCTTGGGCCTGGTGGGGAATCCCGGGTCCAGACAAAAGACTATGGGCCAGTGGTCCGACCCTGATTTTGGAATGATGTTTGCTTCCAATGCCTGGTTGCTTTCAAGGAGTGCTTCTGTCACTAGAAAGCGATCCAGCCTACAGGCCACATGCTGGTGCCCTATTCTTTTATTGGACCGGGTAAAAATTCCATTCCTTGTTTCCATGTCAACCATATTTAATTGCTCTATTAGGGTTTTAAACATACCACTGTCCTGCTCCAACCGCTTAGTTCCTCCAGTTTTCTCCTCCAGAGTTAGGATCATATTGAAGTCGCCTCTAATGATCCAGTGCGGCGTGTGTAGCAGGGTTTGAACATAGTGGAGGTTTTGTATAAAGCTCTCCTTGTCTTGGATAGATTGCGGGCCATAGACATTAGTGATGGCCCCTTCCTTGGAAGAGGCTGTAACTCTGAAGTAAGCTGTTAGGGTGTCTTTTGTGGAGAAGGGGTGAATCAGAGTGACGGTTTGCGGGTTCCGGAGGATAGCCAATCCTCCAGCCGCGCCTACGGAGTCCTGATAAAAGAATTCCCCATCTCTCCAACTGCTCCTAAAGATATTTTCCGCTTCCCGTCCTGCACACTTGGTTTCCTGCAATATTAATATATCTGGGTTTTCTGTCTTAATGCATTCCCGGAGGATCCTCTGCTTGGATCTTCCATTAAGACCTCTAATGTTCCAAGATATTGTCTTCATCATGAGGATGGTGGGGGGGGTGGAGATATCCCTCTGATAACCTCTGTATCTGGCCCGAGTTGATCATTAAGTGCCCTGCCTCCCTTATGAGTTGTTGGGCTGGTTTGCGTCCTCGCCTCTTGCTTTCCTTGGTGGATTTTTTGGGCTCGGGGTTGGGATCTGACGAGATGCCCATCCTAGCTGTGGATCCTGTCGTGGAGTCAGTGAACACTTTGTGCACTTTCCTGAGTTGTTCTACTGGAATATGTTGCAGATCTCTTTGGTTGAGGGCTTCCTCCAATTTTTCTAAGTCTATCTCTGCCAGATTCGTTTCATCAATAAGCATATTGGTGTCTTCATCCCTGCCGGAGTGTGTTGACTGAGTGGTTGCCTTTGTATGAGCTAGAAGTGGTATTTCAATGCTTTTACCTTTCGCCTGTGTTGAAGCTTGGAGGGGGCCCTGTGATTCCGCTTCTTTCTGAGCCTGGTTGAGAGTCTCAAAGGAATTCTTGGAAGGGGCCTTCGGGGCTGAGCTCTAGTTCTGTTTATTTTGCGTGTTCTTTCGCCTTCCTGTGACGTTGGTAAAACCGTCCTTCTGTTTGGCTTCAGCTGGTTTAGGGGCTGAGGTGTTCAAAGGGCAGTCCCTGAACAAGTGACCGTGCTCGTGGCACTTCCTGCATCGAAAGGGTATGTGTTCATAATCAATAGTCTGGTTCCAATCCTCGTCCTGGTATTCCAGTGTAATGGATCCTGGCAGAGCTTTCGAGATGTCCATGTAGATGCAGATATGAGCATATGAAGTGTATTTCCTTATTTTCATGGCTTCTGAGGCTTTGACGTATTGTCCCACCATATTTCCTATACCCATTAGTATTTCTTCCAGCCAAAATTCCTGGGGCAAGGAGTACAGCCTTATCCAGACCGGGGCTCTTGAGAAGTCCTCTTGCTCTGGACTAAATCTGTCAGTCCAGAACCTTAAAAATAAGCCTGTTGAGTTGTAGAAGTATGGTCCATTGTCGAATATTCTATCCTTGTCTTCTAGGTTGTACAGGATAATTGTGAAAAAGCCCTTAGAGCTAAGTTGTACCTCATAATCCCCTCTAGGGTTCCACCAGTCCTTTATCCAGAGAGTGAGGTCTTTCTCGGTAGGCCATAGCCCCAGGAATTTACCTATTAGTGCGTGGTCCATCATAAACTGGGTATGTTCCCCTACCCTTGTTGATTTGATATGATAAAGAGGAGGTTTTTCCATTTGTGGGATACACTTACCTGGCAGCCAATTTTTGGAACTTTGCGTTTGGGATGTGTTGGGTTCGAGTTCCATTTCTTTGCCAAGACTTTGTTCCTGGGTAAAAAGTTGCTCCCTCAAATGCATCGGTGGCTCAAAGGCGAGCCGCTTAGCACGAGTACCAGATCTGTCGTTTGCGGCCATGTCGTTGTACGAGGGGGGTTTCCCCCCCTCTCCCGTGCTCATTGTGAGAGGAGCAAGAATCTCGCGAGGGTCAGAACTGCAGAGCTGCAGGGCGGGTGACAGTGCTTTGACGTCAGAGCACTCAGCATACAGACACGGGCCTGGTTCTTCGGCGCGCTAGGGTTTCAAAACCAAAAATCTCCTTATGCACCGTTTTCCCCAACCACCTGCTCAACTACTAAAATACAATATTATTAATATACCCTAAAGAACTTCCTTTTTTAACAAGATTTAACATATTTGTTATAGATAAACCTTAGAACTTTATGCATATGCATTTCTTTTATTATGTGTCATTTACAAAATGAAAATTGGCATGCATATTTTGCCTTCTATTTACATGTGTATATATTTGTCTTCTATTTGTATGCAAGGAGCCAGCCAATCATTGTGGGAAGATTGTAGTTCTTTAGGAATTTGCACTTCTTGTCACCATTGAAGCAAGCCAATGAACATAGTGTATCAATATGAATTTCACTTTCAGATCAATAATAGATATAAAAGTGCTTTCCAACTTATATTTTTTTTATTATAGGTTGACAAAAAACAACAAGCTATTATTTCAAAGCTTCAGAGAATGAACATCATAGAATAGAAAGTTGATTGCTGCAACAACTACATTCAAAAAACAAAAATATTTTTAATTAAAATGAAGCAAAAATTAAAAAATAGGATGAAAAAGCAATTAAAAATCTTTCATTAGCATTGGTACTTCCCTACTAATGTGCAACACTACATATTAAGGGAGATATAAAGTGTTCCAAATACTTTCATGTTTGCCAAAATTCTTCCACCCCATTTTGAAATGTGACGAATCTTAATGTGTGCCCCTTGAAAGGTGAACATTACACTCAACATTTAATAAATATCCATAGAAAGGACTTGCAACAAATGTGTAGCTACAAGTATTAAACAAAATTGAATTGGGTGGAGCATAGAATATGAGCAAGAGTTTCAATTATCAAATAATGAATTTAGTTGATAGCAAATTATGTAAAGTTTATTTGATTGGTTAAAAAAAATAACAATCTTTTGTTGGGAATGAATTTTTTTATTGCACAATCTCCAAATACATATGGTATTAGGAGAAAATTATACACCATGCATCAATCATCCTTCATCTATTGGATACCACATTATTCAAGTCAATGATTGGTGTGTACCAATCATCTTCTATCTATAGAATACCACATTATTCAACATTCAACCGATAAAACAGAAAAAGCAATCTGTAAATCATTGGCTTATTACATGATGCATATCATTTGCTTCTGGTACTATGGCCAACTTTCTTAAACCAAAGTTACCAACTACATTAATTGGAGCTAGCAAGACTTGAATTGAAGAAGCCATGTATCTTTCAACATAAATTGCTTCAAAAAAATTCTATCACTCCATTTTGGAAGACTCTCATTAACATGGGCAAACCCTCTAGATTAATAAAAGAAGCACAAAAACCACAAGAGAAGAATGTTGTCAGCTTCAAACTGCTCTCCAACATTTTAATCAAACTTTTTCTCCCTTTCAAACCACTTCTCCCTTTTGAACCACAAGGAGGGAATTATTCACTGTCAACCAACATATCAATATTAGTCCAAAAAAAAACTAACCAACATACCATATCAGTCCAAGAAAAAAAAATCTAATACAATGACTGAATAAAAAAGGAATCACTAGATTTATATAAATACTTGAACTTTTTTAATCATATAGATAGTTTTTAAATCTTAAATTGAAGTTTCAATTCCTTTGAGGATTTATAAATTTATTCCTATATTTAAGAAAATTATATCTTATAAGATTTTTGGAGAAAAAAATTATAGATTTTCAAAAAGATAGTAAAACAAATGTAGAATCAAATAATAATTATATTAAAAACACAATATTTCAAAATTGATAATAATTTTACTAATGATAATTAATTAAAAAACATTTTTTTTAAGATGTTTCATGAAAAAAAAAAAGCTTGAACTTTGGAGTCATCTTTGAAAAAACTCATTTTTAAAGATGCATTACCATGATTTTGTCATCACATTATATCCTTATAATTAGTGTCCTAAGATACAAATTTTATTGATAAAAAAAGATAAATTACATAAATAAGAGAGACATAGTGTAAGTGTATATATAATCTTTGTATAACCTTATCTCAACATGCAACTCAAAGATAATCACTATGACAAAGATGTGACAAAGTATATCTATTTTCTAAGAAAAATTATTATGCGAGTTATGTATTTCATAAGAGATAGATTGACCCCATCACATCCTTGTCATGGTGTTAATCCTCAAGTTGTTGATTAATGATTTATCCCACAATGTTATAAAGCTACAAAATATATATATATATATATACACTGTGTCTCTTACCTATTATGTAATTTATTTATTTTTAACTAATAAAATTTGTCAAAAGTCTTGGTAAATTATCAAAACCATGGTAATTAAAAAGCTATAGTCATGACAAAATCCAGGCAACGCATCATTAAAAAAAAATTCATTATTCTTCATTTAGTTAAAATCCTTCATTTCGTTGAGTAACCATCTTTTGTTCTCCAAATCACTTTTTTCCAAGTTTCATTTTTCTTTTACATCATTCTTTTCCAAATAACCTGTCAAGAAAACCACTCAAAGATATTAATTCAACTACTCACAACTCAAGATTAACTCAAGATTAGATTATATATAAATCATCAACAATTTGCTCACTTCACAACACAAAGAATTTAAACCAAATGAGATAAATCATCAACAATTTGCTCACTTCACAACACAGAATTTGAACCAAATGAAAAGAGTAACAAAATGCACTATCAGTTACTAACATTTAAACAAAACCCCTTCAAAATACTTTAAGATGGAGATATGCTATAGAGATTCAAATTCTAAAAAAAATGCTCCTAACCGAGACTCGGAAGGAAAATAAAACGAAAAACAACCTATGGATAAAGCATTATTTTATTACAATAAAAGCTCAGATATACGAATGAAATAGTGATTTCACTTGTATCCAAGCTCAATCCTACTAGTACAATTTAGAACTATGATGATGGAATTAATAAATATTTAATGAACTATTACGAACTTTAACCATTAGACTTGTTGGATGTGTCCACTTGCTACTGTAGGATCTCAATAAAGAAAACAAAAATAACGAGAGCAAAATCTACTCAATAGTGCGAACGCCAAGATCATCTAGAGCGCAATCCGCACGGCAGTACTCCAAGCTTTGATAGCCCAAAACTCAATCCCGTGCACGCTTCATCAATCAAGGACACCACACAAGTATGAGAAACCAATTGATCACGCGATTGATATTGAAATATTTATCCACTAATTACCTAGAGCCCACAACCAATTTGATATTTATTTTGAAATATTCTGAATGGAATGACCTATCACTCAAATTTAAAGTGAGTTATTTTATGATATTTGTTTCTAAAAGATGTAAAGGTAAATTAGGGATTTATGAATAAAATAGCTTCCACAAGTTATTTGTTTATCATTTTGGGGAACTGAGTTATTTTATGATATTTGATTCTAAAAGATGTAAATGTAAATTAGGGATTTATGAATAAAATAAGCTCCCATAAGTTTTATTTTATTATTGTGAGAAACATATGTAATTCCCAATGATGTGCCAAGGCAATCAAGAAGTAAGATTTGAAAAATGAAGTAATAAGAGGATCCTAATTGATGTTTCCTCTATTGCAAAGATTTGAAAGAAAAATTCCCAATGATGTGACATTAAATTGTGAAAAAATGCAAAGAAATGCATAATGATGAAAAATTCCCAATGATGTGACATTAAATTGTGAAAAAATGCAAAGAAATGCATACTGATGGGAAGTTTTGATTTGAAAGAAAAATTCCAAGTGATGTGATATAGAAGTTTTGATTTTGAAAATTAAATTTCTTGTTAAATCACTTTATCAGTTTTATTTGCTTCATCAATTTTCATGTAAAGGATTTTTTTGGTTAAACAATATCTAGTTGAGGCAGGTGGTATATATACTGCTAGATCTGAATAGCATTCAAATTCGACAACATATAAACTCCCTGCCACAGCATTCAATACTACATAGCAGGCTGTATATTGTTCACCATTCTCTTGCATCTAATTCATACTGTCACATTTGTGACCAACTAATTGAAGTAATTTCTTTACAGAAAGGAATGCTAGATATATATAGTTGCACAATTGTTATGTCAATGCATTTTTTCCAAGAAAATGTACTTGCAGAAAATCATCGTAATACTTCCCCATGTTCCATAGACAGTAAGCAGGGTAAACAATCAGCCCTGATCCCATAATCAAGAACAAACATGATAAACTCACATCTAGCTCTAGACCAAATGAACTAGCCCTCAGAACTAATCATGTCAATGTGTTAAAGTCAAACACTACCAACAATCGTGTCAATGAGTTATAGTCAAACACTACCAACAAGTTTAGTGCTTATAGAGTAAAGTTGATATAAATTTCGACCTCTTTCAAAATAGAAATTGGCTCAATATGTGTGTCGAGAGGCACTGATAATATATCAAAGCTTTAAATTTTGAGTTGATCTGAGAAGATTTTAATCAGAGTTAGTAGAAACTCAATCCCCCATAATAAGGTAAATTTAGACTAGTAAAATCAGCTTCAAAAAAGTGCATTTCTCCTCATCCAACAAATAGAAACAGAAGACTAGTAAAATGTGTGGCATGTCCACTCCAATTAAATTGGACAAATCATAAACTATTGGAACTATTACACTAACATTCTATCACATGCGATTATTGATCCACTCGGGCCTAACATCCATTCAATTACATGCTATTTAACTCACAGCCAAATTGCTCAAATGAAATCTTAAAAAGAAGGCACTCAGAACGAAAAGTATTTAATTTTTTGCATGGGATATCCATCCTCAATATAACAAAGACACCACAAAAGTTTAAATCAGTAAGTTATTCACTCGAAAAATTGCATTACATCAAAGAACACGGACCTATAGCAACAAACAGAAACAAACAACATTAAATAAGCATTCCACCTATAAAAGAAACAGACCATTCAGAATGATGAGGGGAATATGTTTTGGCTTCTTAAAGTGAAGACAGAAACATAATTCCCCAATATAATTACAACAAGAAAGTTCAGCAAGCATCGTCTTTATATGAAACCAAAGAGAGAAAAACAAACATCAAGCTTATGTAAATGCCCACAATGGTCTGATTAAAAAAAACGAAACGAAAACAAAAGCTAGATGAAAATAGAAACAAAAATTTAAATAAAAACACATTTGTCCTTGAAACCATACGAAAAGAACATAGTTCCTCATTATGCCCATTATAACAATAATTTTCAGCAGCATCGTCTTTATATGAAACCATATAGATAAAAACAAACATCAAGCTTATGTAAATGCCCACAATGGTATAATCAAAACAAGGAAGGCAAAATGAAAACACAAACAAAAACTAAATGACTAAACACACATTTGTCCTCAAAACCATATGAAAAGAAAAGCAAACACAAAACAAAAAATTTAAGAAAAAATAAACAAATTTGTCCATAAAACCATATCAAAAAACCTGCACACACAAAACCGTTACAAACACGTTGTTAGTAGAAAATAGCACAAACGAGTGTTTGTCCAGGTAAAAACCAAGTCTACAAACAAAAACTAATTTTAGAATTGAAAGACAAACGCAGCTCATGAAGACGACTTTTGACAAAGCTTTTCAGGGCTCCAGCAAAACAGAGCTGTAATCCCTGTTATAGGTTACACACTACCCATTCACAGTATTGACACCACAGCAACATAGGCAATGGAGTCAGTGTTTAATAAATTTCAGAATTGAGAAACAAAATAGCTCATGAAGACAAGTTTTAACAGAGCTTTTCATGACACCAGCATACAGAACTGTAATCCCTGATATAGGTTACATACTACCCCATTCACCGCCTCGACAACACAGCAACAGAGGCAATGGGGCTCAGTATTATGTTATTCTTTTTTATATAGCCTGCAAACCCTAAAACCTAACGTAAACATTAAAGAACTAAAAACAACTAATCCTGAAAACCTAACATACAAAAGGGACAAAGCGCATTTGAGTAGTCAAAACAGAATAAATATATTGTAGTATCATTACAAACCTATATTGGACTAGCGAGCCCGCACAACAATCCAAAACACAAGTCATACACTGGGCATTTAAGTATATCGGGAAACATTAAAAATATCATACACGGCTAACTAGTCCACACAAATCAAAAACCAAAATTATACAATAGTGAGTATGCAAGAGAGGGAATCATCCAAATTTGGAAGACAATTACTTGAAGAAATAATGCCCTCTGTAGGCAACGAGTCAATTTTTCATCTCCCAAGATTGACACAACAAATTACAATTTTTTAAAACCAATCCCAAACAAAACAAGTTCAGCAATTTTTTAAAACCAATCCCAAACAGAACAAGTTCAGGCAATCATTTTACCTCTAACCAAGTGAATACTCTCTAGCCTAACAATCCTTTTACCTAAGCACGCATAATAATCAGTCTATAGATAGTAAAGCTCCTCGGGAACTTTTCCAAGTGGGACTCGAGAAATAATAGGATTTCTTGCCAAGATTTCGATGATTCCTTATAATAGGATTTCTTGCACTTTCAAAAAGTACAATCTTATAAGACATTTTTACACTGCCAAATGCATCCTTCACCATTCCCAACACATGTTTCAACTAAAACAAATTCAAGAACATTCTCAATCAAAGGTATGTACTAGAAGATTGGAAAGTGCGACACACACCTAGTTCTCGATTGGGAAGTGTGACACACACCTAGTTCTCGGATAGTAAAAGACGGATTCTTGGCCTACACAATTTCCCAACTATCAAATTTCATCCCATTTTACAATATTCCCTTGTATTAGCTTAGCAAACGATATAAATAGTATTAGTTTAGCAAACGATATAATTAGATCTAGAAAACAAGGCACTCCAAACAAAAAGGACGTAATTTCCTTTATCGAATATGAACCGTCCATAAATACAAGCCCTCAAGAGTGACAAAATAATAACTCGTCGTAGGATCACCACTGTAATAAACAGCCCTGTAATGATTACACCTCAACATAACATACCCCGAGCCCATCAAAAGTTGAGTCAAGATACTGCTATAGGAGCATTTCAGCAAAACAAAACCAAAAAACACGTTAACACAAAAAGGGAAAGGTAAAACCCAACATAAACCACAGTAATAAAAGAAAATAGATAAAAACAATGGGCATTCAGAATGAGTAGGAGGATATGTTTTAGCTCATCAAAGTGAACTCAGATGCATAATTCCTCACTATGCCTATTACAACAATAATCCTCAACAACAAGCTATTCAGATATAAACATAAAAACAAAAACACATAGCAGTCTTTGGTGAATCCAACCAATGGTAGAATCACAACAGAAGAAAACATAAACAACAAATAAAAAATCGAGAAAACCCCATTTGTCTCCAAACCCTACTAAAATGCGTCACACAGCCGCAACAATTCTAGCATGATTAAACCTAAAACATAGGGTACACCAAAACTTCCAAAAGAAAATATTCAAACATTAGTTCAGAGAAAAACAGGGTAAAATAAGATATCTCACTACGAACAGATTCTAAATTCAGATCTGAGGGTAAGCATGCACACGATGGTAACTTCCAAGAGAGCATTCAAGCATTTCAACTAAAACAGCTACAATACCTGTTATGGATTGCACGCTACCCGTTTGCAACACCTGCGCCACAAGAACAAGGCCCTGTAGTGTTTTCTTCCTCCTTATAAAGCCTATAAACCCTAACATAAACCCTAAAATCCCTAACATAAAACAAAACCCTAACGTGGAAAGTTAACATATCCGAAGGGTCAAAACCCATAAAACACTTTGCACCATAAATCATGGAAAATTTTAAGGATACATATTTTAAAAATTTTGGGTAATCTTGTTTGGTCATATTTGGCCGATCTGGTTTGGTCTTGGCTATGTGAAAATGTGAAAATATTTAATTTTCATCATAAATCATAAAATTTTAAGGATATGAATTTGTAATTTTTTAGAAAATTATATGTGAAAATGTTAAAATTTTTAATTTTCACCATAAATTATGGAAAATTTTAAAGATATGAGTTTGTAATTTTTTAGAAAATTTGCTAGAGTAAAAAAAAATATATCTTAAAAAAAATGGAGAAATAAAATGGGAAGAGTAAATTTTTTTGGAAAAAAACATGGAAAATTAATTCATGAGCAAAATTTATGTCACATCAATCAAATTTATGTATTTGCATTAAAAATAAAACTAAAGCTTCTTATATACAGCCTGAGTGGGCCTAATGGTTAAGAACATGTGTTTCCTCTTAAGAGGTCACAACTTAAAATCCAAAGGGGGGTAGGGTATGTATACCTCCGTAGACTTTACTAGTCAAATCCCTGGGCATGGATTATTATTATTATTATTATTATTATAAAGAAACACATCAACTGATACTTCTAAGATAGCAACATTTTAAAACATGACATAAAAAGAAATTCACTAGTAACTCAATCCTAAAGAAATTCACAAATCTAAAATAAGTCTTCAAATTTCATTTCTCACATAAATGGGCCATTTCAACAAAGCCACCCAAAATAAACAAGTCCCTAGCCTAGATCTAGTGCCCCTAAAATCAATGACTATGCAAGGAAGGCCTTTTTTAGCTCAACCAAAGGTTTCCATGCACTGTGTAGCTTAAAAAGCCAACTTTTCCACTTCAATTTTAGTTTTCATAGCATGTCCAATCAGTTGTACAAGGAGAAATTTTGACACATCAATTTATGACCAATAATGTGTTAGTGTTTTTTAAAGGCCTTTTTTTTATTCCACTTCTCCACCAAGCTATAGTTGTTTGAAGACCTATCTTAATCATAAGATTATCGTGAACAAACCCCTTGATACATTATGTTTAACTTATCTAAGTTAGTCAAACAAAACTTAGATTTTTAGCTTTTAATTCTGACCATGGCACCTAGTCATAAGTATGGGGTCAATAAACAATGGCATAATTATTTCTCTTTTAAATAGGTGGAGGCTTGAAAACTAGGTGTTATTAGCAAAATATTTATCATTTTGGAGTAACATTATTTACCACTAGAGAGAAAGGCTTGTCATGATTGCGACCCCTTTCTATATAAGTTTTAACTTAATAGCCTCTCAAGCTTTCTATATACTCTTCCTTAAAAGGTGCTTTTAATTATCACTCAAGTTAGAATAATAGTTAGAATTTTGATGTTAAGGTTTTTTATAGGAAATGTTACCCAATGGGCGTTGACACCCAAAGTTTTGGGTTAATATTGTGTGCATGCACAAACGAAGTTATGTGCGCCTATTCAAGTTTTGTGCCCGCTCAAGCAGTTGCATGAGGGGTAACCGAAGGCGCATGTGCTAGATTGAGTTTTGTTAACACTCGCCAATTCTAGATCTGTCAATGCCCATTGACTCGAGTTTTGTGATGCGCACTAGAAATCAAGAACACACTACATGCACGTTGGAATCAAGAAAAGAATCTTCAAAGAATCTCCCTAAATGATGACTACAAACAACACAAGGGATCATGGAGCAACAATAAGATGAGTTGGCAAGGTAGTTGAGATTGCCACAATTCCAAAGAGACGACGTGGACTGCATGCGAGTGGCAGAAGCGTGCGGGACTGGCAATCAACAAAGCGAGTGGAGCATAACTGAAAGTGACTGAGCGCCGGAGCCGAGAAGCAGATAAAAGGGAGCAACAACAATGGACAAAAGGCTATTTGATTAGCTTGTACGTCAGTTGGTTGTTTTTGTTGATTGTTTAATGGCCAAGTTAATTAACGAGAAAGTGTCCTTGAGCTCGCTCTAAGCATATGTTTTGCAATGTCTTTGGTTGTAAATCTAGGTCTGTCATACTTGTAGATTCTGAAAGGATGTGCATGGCACAATGTAATGTAAACCTGAGGAACTATCTATGGGAAAGTAAGGCTATGTTGTTGTCAGTGAATGAATTGCTTAATGTCTATTGTAAATGATTGAAGAACGATAATAAAGTTGCAATGATTCTGGATTGACAATGTGTCAATTATGTGTGTTTGCTTATGTTATATATTGTTAACTGTTAAAGTAATCCGAAATGCATTATATGAATGTCAACGCAGATGGATCTTTGTGTGTTTAGCGCTTCATTCCCGACACAATACCAGATGGTCTATGTGATCCTCATAGCATCTCAGGTGAGACTTTCTTTGACCTTGGCTAAGGATTGATATGTTGATGCTTTGGGGTTTTTGTTGGTCAACTCTGGACAAACCTTAGGTCTTAACCCGCCAAAGTTAAGAAAGACACGTGCAAGCGTGAAACGGCCCAACAAATGGTTATGTTTTCAAGACCTGAAGATTTTGGATTGAGTGATGAAGGCAAAGAATGAGGTGGTATCCATCTCAAGAGGAAACTCAAGATTAGTTGACTGCGAAGGAAGATGAGTTTGCTCGACAGGAAACTCAAGGTTTGAAGGTTAATGTGAAGTGATGGAAAGATAAGTATCTCTACACTGATATGCATGAAATTTTCTTTGTTGAATTTCCTTGTTTGTTGTATGAATGGTTGAAAATGAAGACTACCACTAATACTACTTTGAGGCCACTAGAACCAATAGTTTGGGATCAAGCCATGATAGATAGGCAGAAGGCATTGGATAACAAGTGGACTTGAACCATTAATTTATGGTTTGCTTGGGTGAAAGAAGGATATATAATTGAATTTGGCATTGAGTACACTGATTCTTTCAGCGAAGCAGAAAGAAATTTCATGGAAGGCCCTAGAAAAAGGTTGTTGGAAGAAATCCCACTCTAGATAAAAATGGTGTCTGTGGAGAAGGGGTTGATGCGCATGGAGCCTGATAGGATGGTTGAGTAGACTCCCCTAGTGATGGGGGGGGGGGAATGAAAGGATGGGGGAAAAGGGAGAGATGAGATGGACCCATCACGGAGGATCCAGAAGTTGTGGCAATGAGGTGAGAAATAGAATGGACCCAGAGGAGCAGAGAAGAGAGAGAGTTGAAAGATATGCAAGAAGAGTTTAGTCAAGAAGGAGAGTTGAACAAAGAAGTGGAAGGAAGCTAGCAAGGGGTGCACGATGAGGGGTCGGGCCCAGGATGAAGAGAAAGGAGACTACACTAGGAGGAAGAGTAGAAGAGTGTGTCGTGCTAGATAGGAGCATAGACGAGGATAGGCCCACAAAGAGGCATGGCATTGATAGTAGGGTATCCAGTGAAGATATTGGTAGTAGTGTTAGTAGGGGGGCTGTTTTAGGATAAATCCGTAAGTGCGGACACGAACCGATCTCCCCAGATCCACCTGGATCTGGAACAAACAGTGACAGAATACTACTCTTTCCCTAGTTCTAAAGTATTGAATGGACAAGAGAAGAAGGATGATGTACTT
>ML785223.1:455329-467693 GCA_009831015.1 Picea engelmannii | reverse complement strand
TGCGTACTGTCTCTAAAAGAGTGATTTTGAGAGATTGACAAGTGTAACTTTCTTCATGAAAATGATCTTAAAGAAGAGCTAGATCTTCTATCACCATGTCATTATCATTTCATCATCTTGATAACCAAAAATGAGGATAACAGGGGCAGAAGACAAAGTTCGAACCCCTTGGTTGTTACAGAGTTCATGACATTAAAGGAAGATGAGGCGTAGAGTAGAGGCACACAAGTAGAAGAGGAAGATGGAGGATCCCCTAGTGGTGGGGGGGGAGAATTAGTGATAGTAGATGGTCTTGCACGATTGTATGTCGGAAACTCTCTAGGTCACCTCACAAGAAATGTTAGGAGAAGATGGAGTTACCCCCCCCGGCTTTGAACCACTCCCCTTTTGCATTTGTAACCAAGAAGAGAGAACAACAGACAATGATCTGATTGGAGTAGGAGAGAGAGTAGGAGAAGAAGGAAGAGAAGCAACGACTGAAGAAGAAGACGAAGTTGGCGCTACTTCGCCAATAAGAGTATCGGTATTAAGATCTCTCACACCCAATAGTCAAGTAGGAGGACAGAGTTTGAGATTGAGGATGGTGAATCGAGATAGTACCCTAAGGTTACTCGTGTTCCATGGGACGGGTAGAGATGATGCAAAGCAACACTAGTTCACATGTGAAGCTATATGGTCTATGAAGAGGATCACATACAAGGCAACGAAGATTGTGCAACTGGAAACCATGTTCAAGGACAGATCCTTGATGTGGTACATGAAGTACAAGGCCATTGCGCCAGCATGACAAGTGAGGTCCTTGACTAAGATCAAGAGAGATATGCTTAAGGAATTCTAGAAACCCAAGTTAGAATCTCAATGTATCACAGAGATTAAAGAGATTAAGCATAAACAAGGTGAAATTGTGTGGGATTATGACCAACGGTTCAAGATTTTGCTAGATAGGTTGACGTTCCATATCTAGGATGTGCATCATAAAGAATGGTTCATTGCGAGGTTGCTTCCCCATATCTGAGTTCCGCTCACCCAACAGAAGGTGACTACACGGGCAGAAGCAGTGGAGATCATGATGCACTTCGAGGCTACACCAGGAGGAGGAGAGACATCGACATGCTTGGCGTAGGTATAGTTTCAGGTGGCCAACCTAACAATGCAATTATAAGATATGGTGAAGGAAAAAGTCATGTGCGAGCATGTTTGGTGCACAACGTGTCAACCATAGGGGCATCGTAGTGTTGAGTGCCTTGTACTCGGCAACTATGTGGCAATGGGTGTGCCAAGTCCATTTCCAGTTGGGCCTCAGATGAAATGGTGTGAAATTTGCACGTAGTGGGGCCATGTACCACCCCATTGCCCAATGTTGGAGAAATATCATAAGACGCATCACACCCCATTTTGCGAATTTTGCAAGTTTGTGGGACATAATGTGAACAACTTTCAGTTAATCTAGTTGATGCAAGATCACACTCGTTATGTATTCTAGGTACAAGAAGAACATAAGGGCGGTGACCATGGTGGTGTTGAGAGAGGAGGATATGAAGAAGGTCCTTGCGGTGGCTATGGACGTGGTCACGAATGAGGATATGGAGGAGGGGGAGGTAGATCCCCCACTTGTTTTAACAATGGAGAAATTGGTCAAGCGTCAAGATTTTGTACTAAACTGTGCACTTTGTGTGGATACTATGACAACCCCAAGCATGTCATTGAGGATTGTCTCGACTTATTGAAGAAGTGGGAAGAAAAGAAGGCACATTGCAACATGGTGCGTGTAGAACCATGTGGGGACAAGAAGAAGGATGATGAGGTTGATGACCGAGTGACAACCCATGGAGGAGAAAAGACAGGAATGGACTTTGAGCATAGTGAAAGCTTAGGTCAAAGGCCGGAGGGGAAGATAAGGAAGGTAGCACAACCCCCTTCTAAGTCTGATGTTGCTTAGCATAAGAAATTTTTGCACGATGTGTTGAAGGCCTTAGAAGAAGAAAGAGCATGAGAAGAGTTGCATCGCTTGACACAGAGGCTTCTTAAAGAGGCCTAGATTCATGAGAAAGTGAAGCAAGCAACACAACGATCACTTGAAGAGGCTTAAATCCACGAGGAAGTGCAATGAGCGACACAACGGTCGCTTAATGAGGCTTGAATTCGTGAGGAAGTGTAGTGAGTGACATAACAGTCATTGGAAGAGGCCCACACTCGTGAAGAATTGTAATGCACCACATAGAGATCTTTGGAGGAAGCTCGCATGAGCGAAAAAATACAATGCGCGACACAGAGGTCATTGGAATAAGCATGGAGACGAGAGGAGTTGTGATGCACCAAAAAACAATTAATTAAAGCACATGTACATGAGGAGCTAAAACACACGATGTGCGAAGAAGCATTGTGCAACTTAGGCCATTAGGCAGAGACTAAGTATCAAGTAAGTAACTTCTTACGGTGTTGTTTAAGATTGTTAAATGATCCCGATGCCACGTAAAATTTGATGCAAATGTTAGTTACCTATATGGGGGGAGAAGTGCCAGACAAAGCTATATCAACCCCCCCAGCAAAAAGAGATGTGTGTCAATTCAACAAGTAGAAACACACTAGAAGAGAGTTCAAGATGACAGTTGAACTCGACAGTTATGACATGGATGGGGTCATGTTGGATTTGGGTTCCGACATGAACATCTTACAGAAGAAGTCTTGGGAGTTGATGGGTAAACCGAGTTTGGCTTGGTCGCCCATCTAGCTACGGTTGGGAAATCAATATAGAATATACCTTATAGGTCAGTTGGAGCAAGTTGAAGTGAACATAGAAGGGGTGAATACAAAGGATGGCATTGAAATGAAAAAGATTATAGATTACTTTGATCCCTACCCTACCCTTCTCAACATTGATTGAGAATTTGACAACAATGTTGTGTTAAATTTGAAGAAGCGATAGATGGCATTTGAGACTGACACCCTGCACATGATTACACCTTTGGATCCTAATGAAGAGGATAGATACAATGAACCAGTGGATGAGGATGCATGGAGTTCTGTGATTGAAAATATTTATAAGATCATGGGGCACAAGGAAGATTATGTCAACCCCATGTTGGCACCCAAAGTTTTGGGTTCAATTCATGAGCGTGCACAAACAAAGTTGTGCATACTCAAGTCCAAGTTTTGTGTGTGCATGTTCCAATTTTGTGCGTGTGGAAGCTTAGTGCACAGAGAAGGTCAAGGAGTGTGCACCAAACTAAGTTTTGATATTGCACGTCAAGTTGGAAGTCTACCAAATGCACATCGGTCCCAATTTTGATGCGCACCGGTAATCAAGAAGATGCATGCCATAATTAAGAAATGAATCATCGGGAAATCCTCTCGAATGATGACTGCCAGCAGCACAAGGGATCGTGGAGTTGGAAAAAGATAAGCTGGCAAGGCAGTTAAGATTGCCCCAATTCCATAAGGCTACGTGGACTATAGGTAGGTGCCAGAAGTGTGCGAGGCAACTTTTTCGGTAGAGTGAGTGGAGCAAAGCAAAAAGAGACAGAGCTCCCAAGAAGAGAAAGCTATAAAAGGAAGCAACAAAATTAGAGATAGAGTTAGATAGTTAGATGAGATTCATTGAGTCATTGGTATTGAGCTCACTCTGACCCCATGTAATGTTGTAATGTCTCTAAATATAAATCTGAGTCTGTCATATGTATGAGATCTTGAGAGAATGTGCACTGCACAATGTGTTGTATTTATGGGAATTTATATATATAAGAATATATGAAGCTTTGTTGTTGTCTAATACAGTTTGTTTAATGTATACCATGTATTATGGAATGCAAGGAATAATAAAGTTGTTGCAGTTTTGATCTATTGTATGTTTTTCATATGTGATTGGGATATATGTGTATATTGTTTTACTTCTTAGTCCTAATAAGTTGTCATATATGAGTTGCATGAATGTCAGCCCTGAAGGATCTTTGTGTGTTTAGCCTTCATCCCTGTCACAAGACCTTATGGTCTCTGTAATCCTCTCTACATCTCAGGTGAGACGTTCCTAGGCCTTGGCCGATGATTGATATGTCAATGCTCTAGGGTTTTTGTTGGTCAACTATGGACGAACCCTGAGTCTAAACTCCCTAGTGTTAAGAAGGACATGTGAGAAACTCTGGTTAACTGGTTAACTGCGAAAGAGCATGAGTTTACCATGTGAGAAACTCTGGGGTTGAAAGTGAATATGAAGAAATGGAAAGATGACTATCTTTGCATTGATATGCATGAGTTTTTCTTTGTTTAATTTCCTTGTTTGTTGTATGAATGGCTAAAAAGGCAAACTGCAACCAATTCCACTGTGTGGCCCTTGGAACTAATGGTTTGGGATAAAGTCAAGCTTGAAAGATAGAAAGTGTTGGATAATAAGTGGACTCGGGCTATTGACTTTTGGTATGCTCGAGTAAATGAGGGCTACATTGTTGAGTTTGTTGTGGAGTACACCAATTCTTTCAGCGAGGCTGAAATAAAGTTCACTGAAGGACCGAGAAAGCAGATGCTAGAAGAGATTCCACTCTGGATAAAGATGGTGTTCGTGGAAAAAGAGTTGATGCACATGGAGCTCAATTGAATGGTTGAGTAAACTCCCCTAGCGTTGGGGGGGGAAGATTTTGCAAAGATGGGGGGAAATGAAAGAATAAATCCATGAAGGAGGATCCAAAAATTATTAAGATGAGGTGAGGAATGGTATGGACCCAGAAGAGTAGAGGAGAAAGAGAGTCAAGAGATACGCAAGAAGAGATGAGATAAGAAGAAAAGTGGAGCAGAGAGATGGAGAAGAGTTAGTGAGGGGCTCATGATGAGGGGTTAGGCCTGGGATGAAGAGAAAAGGAACTGCATTAGGTGGCAGTGCGGAAGAGTATGTTGTGCCAGAGTGGAGCACATATGAGGATAGGCTCGCGAAGATGCATGACATTGAAGATAGGGTGCCCAATGGGGATACCAGTAGTGAGAGTAGTATGGGCTTGGGTGACGAAATTTGCACCCCTTGGTTGTTACGCAGTGCCGCAACCTTAGAGCAATATGAAGTGTAGAGTAGTGGTGCGTTGATAAGATAAAAAGATGGCACGTTGAGCAGTAATGCACTATTAGGAGAGGAAGATGGCGCAAATTAGTGGTGCACACATAACAGAGGAAGATGGAGGCTCCTCTAGTGGTGCATACTGATTCAGAAGATACTGAGAAAAACGAATCTGCAAATACTGCAGATTGTGTTGATGATGGGAATGAATTGCTTTCTGATTGGGTAGTGTTGACGATTGCTGCCGTCGGAGGAAATCTTCTAACAATTTCTTTGGCAGCTGTTCATCTGGTGGATGGAGAGTGGAATGTTGAAGTGGGTAGGGGCGAATTTTCTATAGTTCGGCATATTATTCAGGGAAGCACAGATTTAGCTCTGGTAGTTAAAGTTGGAGAGAATCTACGTTGGCCTGTTTCCAAGGACGTGCGTGCGTATAAACTCGATAAGGTGCGCTATTTATTCTTGATTATTACCCCTCCAGATATAGAGACCTTCGAAGACGGCGAGGATACTGTGATATTGTCAGATGTTACTCCCGCTGAAGAGTTGAATTACGTAGTCTCATTTCAGGGGAAAAATGAATCCTCTTCGTTGACTTTGTTAGATAAATTACTTGAGCAACATGCCCAATTCTCTGATTCATCTCGAGTGGACGAAGAGTCTTCACAGCGCAAAAGCTACAATAGTGGATTAGCTAAAGCAGTAGCCGCTGGCACAGGACAACTCGTCAAGGGTTTGTTTTTTTGTAGTGGCGTCTATTCTTCTCAGCTCCAAAAAGGTGGGAAATTCCTGATGGATCGCATAGGGGCAAATGTCACGAAGAGCTCAGAGATAAATCCACGATTCAGCAGAAGCATTCAAAGGTAAAATTAGGGTTTTGTTGGTTTTTTTTTTCCCGAATTAGGTTTGGTCTGTTTCAATCTTGCAATCCCGCTAGGTTGCGTAGACTTTCTCATTTTGTCTGTGTATATGCATGACTAGGGCTAAAAAACTATCAAAGGCGACAGAGAATATCAGTGAGAAGGCGCTGAAGAGGATACATAATTTAGCAACAGGTGTTGTGAGAATATCTGCAAAACAGTCAAAGGCTGGAGAAAAGTTCTTCAAGACGCTACCGGGGGAAATATTTCTGGTTTCATGGGATTCTTTCAGTACGTGAATACATATTTCGTTTTCCTTATAAAATATGTTTTCATCATTAAGTATTTGGTATGATTTTATTTGCGTTTGTAAATTGCAGACCAAACCGTGGATGCTGTGGAAGAGGCAGGGAAGGATGCTTTGATATCTACTTCTGTGGTGGCGACCAACGTTGTCAAGCACAGGTGAGAGCAGGCATCTGGAGAAATGATCGACATTGTTGAAGCATTGTAATTGCAGACAGATATAAAATTAGTTATGGGCAGGTTTTTCATTATTTGGTGTGTCTTGAATGCAGGTTTGGGGACGATGTAGGTGAGGTTGCTCAGGACACTATGGCTGTTGCTGGGTATACAATGGCGACTGCAATGAACATAGCCAAAATTCGAAAGGCCTGAAATGAACACATTTTATTTCAAATGATTGGCCAAACTTCTTCACCACCGAGAGTATTTTTGAGTGAAATCAATCTGAGAGGAGAGGATAACATGTGTTTTATACAGTTTGAGTGGGCTTCATGGTTTAGAACATGTATGTATACATATGTATATCTCCGTAGACTTTACCAATCAAATTGTTGACTGCTAAGGATCCTTGTCCCACACAAGAGGGTCTCATAAACATATTTATATGATTTATTAAAAATAGATTTGCATGAACTGTGGATATAACTTCAATGTTCTACTATTCATGAGAATGCAAGGAGTGTAATAATTTATTTTTAGGTTTACATTTTGAAGGAATGCAAGTGTAAGATGCCAATACAACTCAAGCTTGTATATAAAATTTAATCAAGCTTGTATATAAAATTTAAATAGCTTCAACTCAATTTGATATCATCAAAGTACAAGTGGTGAGAGGCTTGAAGTTGAACCAAGTATATAGTTAGAAAATGTATTTAATATAATGTAGTGGAGTTGCATTTGAAAATTAGCATTAAACATAGTATTTTTTATATGTAAAATTATTTATTTAGAAGAAAATAAGTTATTTGAATTTGATGTTTTTTAAAGAATTTATCAAAAATATATTTGAATTATATGTATTTTAAAGAATTTATTAATTGATTATGGGTTAATTTTTTATTAATAATGTTATTATTTTTTCTAACAACTTTAATTAAAAACATTAAAAAATAATAAATAAACATAAACTAGTGGTGATTCCACTCTCCTTTCCCATCTCTAATAGTATCTTCCATCTTTCCCCATGAAAAGACTTGTTCATAAATGGAGATTCTAGAGGAGGGCAATCTAAATGTTTCAGTGGTGGATTAATGTTTTTTTAAAGAAGAAGGCATTGATCTTGAATGTTGTTGATGTATGTTCATATACATATGGCTTTCAATATTTTTAAAACACAAGTAGTTTCAATGTAAGTATAAGTATGAGTTTTATATATTATGTGTATCTTCTAAATTAACTTGATATATATTAATATCTTGAGTTCATTTAGTTGTTTATTTATGTCATTCAATTCCTCTTTTTAAAATCTCTTTGAATTCATAGATTTTTTTCTTTCTTTGAAACCCTAACTTATAAGTACATTTTTGGATTGGTAACACATCTTAAATTTCCACTTTTTCTATGTTTTTCAGTTTTTTGTACATGTCATCTCTAGCACCTTTATAGGAACCTCTTGCAATTAGCTTAGTTCCATTTTTGAAGGTTTGTTCGGTCATCCTAGGTTATCTTCATTGACATAATTCCACTCCTACCTTGACAATTCAAGCCTACAACCTCAATGGAGGTTCCTTCACAGTTGGGGAAAATGAGGTAACATCCCTTCCGAGGGTAATTGGACCTTTCTTCTCAATATTGGTATTGATATATATTTTATGGTAATATATCTTGCATTTGATTTCTTTTGGAGATATATATTTGTACCAGAGATTGGATTCAAGTGTTGTCTTCTATGAAATTTGAACTTCACATGTAGCATTGTCTGAGTCGGGATTGCTTATATAGGCATGTCACGACTCTCTTCTTCAACACAAGTAGTTTCAACACCTACAAAAATGAATTTTGGGCGAGTTCCTTCCATACTTCTCTTTGTATTTTCCAACACTAGGGTTTCTAGCTCAGTAAAGGAATTTTCAGTAAGTTAACCCTAACTTGTTATTTTATTTTCATTTACTAATTTGCTATTAAAACCTAATATGAAAGCTAAAGGAAGTATCTTATTGTGCCCAGAGTTTCTCTATAGCCTAGTATGGGGGAGATGTCGTCACGTACATAACATTACATTAAATAAAATATAAGTCAACTCAATTACATATATATATATATATATATATATATATATATATATATATATATATATATATATATATATATATATATATATATATATATATATATATATATATATATATCAAAGAAATGAATGATCCATCATTCTTTAATCATCATCATCAAAAATGTAAGACCTCGATAAATGCCAAAATAAAATATAAATATACATGAGTCACGATAACTTTGTGATGAGGCTATTTTGTGACTATGACTATCAAAGTTGAAATTTCAAATCAATTTCTAGCATATCGGTTTGTGAAGTTATTGTTACCTAATATATTGAAGGATGTATCTATGTCAAGAGATTTAATCAAAGAGAAAGTGATTTTACATACTCGGCAGCTAGATTTGATTTATTCCCAGTTTGGCACATTATATGAGTTGATTCATCATGCTCCTAGGTAGTCGATAGATCCTCCTAAACCAACCCTGAGACCACATACTAATGGCGTGATAAGTATTATTCCCCATGCTTTTGTTGGCCAATTGACAAGTCAAATGGGTCAAATTTCCATATCTTCTAATCCACCCACAACTATGTTGGCATTGGAAAATGCCTCAATCCCAACACAAACCTCCAACGTTCATTCAGTACAATTAACAAATATATATAATGCTCAAAAACCTAGAGGTATGATTCAGGTGGACATCAGTGGCCACCCACCTCTTCCACTAACTCAACATGATTCTCCATCTTAGTAGTTTTTTATCTACATTTTTTCAGGTCCTAAACTTTTGGGGTTGTTTTGAGGCCTTAAACATTGTTCTTTTTCCATTTGGGGGCCTAAGATTGTCATGGCCTTCCTAGGACTTCCAACAATTGTACTTCTTGGTTAGATCTTTCCAACGAGCTATTGTGCACCCAAAATGGAGATTATATGCAAAATTTGCACCCATGGGAACTTGACATATCAACTAGCCACCTCGGGGCCCACAATCCTTTTGACGCTTCGCCTCCTAGAGTTATCTTTTTGGATATTTAGGATTTTTACCTATTAGGGTTTAGTACTTTATGTTAAAATTTCATTTCACCCTCTTGTAATTTCTTCTTTTGAATGAGCGTAGACAACACCTCTATTTTCATAGATAAGCTACCACCATTCTAGCTAGTTTGTATTGCTTTGCATTTTACAGTCTTTTCCTATTTTCATTCATTAATATAATTTGGGTTACATTGTATTACTATGCTCTCTACAATACTTTTATGTGTTTTTTCCCATTCATATTCCTTCCTTTCAGTTCATTCTATATACAATCCAAATCAAGGTAAAAAGAAAAGGAAAAAGAAGAATTCTACTTCTAGGAAAGGGACTGCTCCTATTCAAAACTATAAAGTAGGAGGCACCAAAGAGAAAAATAAGATTAAGTTTCCATGTAATATTTGTACTAGATACCATCCTACTCACCGATGTCATCAAATGGATGAGATTCATCGATACTTAGCCTGGCAGGGAGCCCAACAACAACCCACGGTCCTAACAAATCCTTTTCCCTTATAGAAGCAACAAATGGTTGTAAAAAACCCTCCAGGTATGCAAGGGATCACAAATGGGAATTCCCCACAAAGTGGAAACTTCACAAATTCTAATGTCTACATGTGTGACTAAGAAATTAATATTTAAACTAGATCTCGTAATTACGATAGTTCTGATAGTAGTCTTATTGATAAGGATATGTCTTCATCTCAACCTAGTGTCCATATATATCTAGATAATCCATCCATTTATGTAGTGCTTCACCCCCCCCTCCCCCAAACAAGGGTGTTTTATGAAGGTCTATGCACAATCCCAATGCCCGAGTCACTCACAATTATAATATTGTTAAGGATTTGTCCCAAGCACCTTGTGTTATGTCTTCCCTAGAGATCCTTACCCCATGTAGCATAAAGAATTATTTATCACAATTGGTGGAGTTGATCCCTCATATATTGATTTGGCATTGACCAAATTAATCCTAGGCTCCCCCACTAGATAACTTTCCAGACCAAAGCATCCTCGCATGGGAAAAACGTATTTATATGCAATTTTGGTGAAGGATCCTCCACTACATTATGTATTTGTCATGTTAGACAGCCTTAGGTTCCCCAAAACTTTTCCAGATGAACATAATGTTGAAAACATTTGATTTCCATACTTTTAATCCCCATGGAATCTTTGTCGGAATAGGTGGAAAAATTGTTTTGGTTGAGTTTGAAGTATTCAACACCCATCTAGACTACAATATTTTTTTAGGGAGTAGTTGGTTTCACACAATGAAAGTTGTGGTGTCTTCATTTTGTAGAGTCCTCTAATCTCCTCATGAAGGAAAATTGGTTACCATCAATCAACTCACATATTGTACACCAAATTCCAAACTCAATGTCAGTTCGAATATTCCATTAATCAGTGATGCCAAGGGTACTTATGACAATATCGATGTTGGCATGTTTAAAGATTCATCTTTGATGGCTACATTCATCCCACCTTCACTAATCAATTATTCAAACTCATCTCCTATATGTATGATCTTTCCATGTTATTGAATCACAATGTTTTTCCTCAACTTCTAGTTTTATTATGGATCATGTACCTCAACATTCGATTCTTTTTGTCATTTTAGCTATCAATCAATACCCTTGGGTAGTACCTCACCCTTTTGAAATAGAGCAATTTAGAATGAGTATCTAGTTGAGCATGGTAGAGATTTATTATCAAGTTATCCATATGGAAACAACTAATGCTGATCAAAATATCCATCATTATATGGAATATGATTAGTTCACTTCACTCATCTAGGTCGTCAACCCTCCTAGTTCACGTGATTTCTTAGATGTTGAATTTCCAAGTTCAGAGGAGGCTATCCTTGAAGCCATTACTATGGTTGATAGGCCATGGGAATATATGTATCACTGATCATTAATTCTTCCAAAAATAGAAAATTTAGAGGTTGGCATGCAAAGCCTTGTTTCATGTAGGGATATCAAGTGGTACCAAGGCCCCACCCTAACAAGTGATGTGTATGTGGTGGGAACCTTGGAAACTATTTTGAGCAAACTACCTCTTGAAATATGCATGAATATTGTCCCTTTTGATCTTACATTGATTGGAGCATATTTTTCTTTCAAAAGATTCAAACTTTATAGTGCTCTTTCAAATACTTTTAGGGTGCATTTTCTAGTTCATATAGTAAAATGTTAAGCATTAATATGATTGTGTCTAGGATTTATTTTTTAGAACTTGCCACCAAAATTTCCATTCAAAACCATACCAAAGAATAATGTCTCATATATTTACCATGTCTTTATGGGAATCCTCAAGGAGCCATGATATCTCAAAATATTTATAATCGTTCGAGTCCTCGAGTTGTTTCCAATAGTAACTTGGTTCTAGTTCATGACCAAAATCATGATATGTTAGGAATGTGGAAGTTTAAACCTATGTGGTGTGGCCCTAGCATGGTGTTCCACATGATTCCAACAAGGGGCCATGATTTCATTGATTACAATAGAAATCCTTTGTCTGAGCCTTGCAATGGGATCTGTTGGGTCGCCAAAGTACCATCTTTTTACCAACCTTTCACTTCACTTTCAATTCACTTTCACTTCACTTTTAACCATATTCTGCTTTCCCATACCCTTACATTAAACCATTTTCATGATTACATGGGTTTTAGACATATTATTTTCCAATGCATCTAATTTAGTGTTTTTGAGTGAATTTATGATTAAATATTGGAAAAATGACATGTTTACACTTATATATGAAAGTGGGATGAGTTTCATGATGTTTATAGGTGTATTTGAAGACTCTAACCAAGTCAAATTTGACCATCAAGCCTCAAATTCGAATCCTCTTCAACCCCTTGAAGATTTGATGAAGATTTGGAGATTTACTCAAGTATCTTGGATGGAGAT
>ML785223.1:411840-454171 GCA_009831015.1 Picea engelmannii | reverse complement strand
ACATGGCCCATAATGATATAGTCCCAAAAATACTAGGTCTATACATTTGTAGCTACTACAAAAAGGGGGAGAATATCATCTAGTCATCCCAAGGAACATGTGTCTCTTGATAGCACACTATCGCATTTTCTACATGCCTCAATAGATAGACAATATGGATTGGTACTCCAACCATGTGGCATTGTAGTCTCTGAGGGGCTTCCTTGACTCTCATAATAAGAACACCCATGGTGAGCCACTCGAGGTTCCTTTGCACCTTGCAAAGATTCTTAGCTACATCCTCAACACCCTTCTCTAGTTGTTTCTCTTCCCTGGCCTTGCGATGGTTATCCTTAATGATTGTTAGTTACATTACATAATATATATTTATATAATATTTTGCAAATCATAGAAAAATGTTATAAAATCAAAAAATTCAAAAACACGTGATATTTTTCTTATCTATGTCCCCCCACTAGTCTTCGAGAGGGAGTATGAGCTTTGGTTCTTGAATTCGATACCAACATCATAGGTATTCCTCAATGACTTCTATATTCTCATCCCACCAATCAAAGAAATTATGGCTAAACATACTCATGGGTAGGCCACCCTCGAGGCAAGCCATGTAGTTGGTCCACCTCCTCATCTTGGGATTAGATATATCAACAAATGGAGTATAAACATGTGGCTACATATGGGGGACCATGTAAATAAATAAGGAGACAAGAATAGAACCATAGATGAATTTTTATGTCATCCAATCCTAAAACTCGTTAGTTGATCCCTCGATTTAACCAACAAGCCAGTACACCAATCATATATTTTGGGGTTTAGACACTCCAGATCATAATGGACATGAGAACGTGAGGCTAGGTGGGGTTTTATGGATCCATATATGTGGGTAATTATGAATAGGATAGTGCAAAAAGGTAACTATTAAGCATCCTTAATTTGCAACTCATTGTTGATTTTCCTCAACCATGTTCGATAGTGGGTAGTCATGTACTCATAAATGGTACCAATGGAACTGCCTCTACCACCTCCCTTAAAGGATATTAACTCACCACATTGTGATATTACTATGAGTAAGTATATGTCCTACACATCGATTTGCAGTATCTTGTGACTAACTCAAAATATTGTTGGTTAGGATCCTAGAATCATATCAGCCTCTGTAGTAGCATGTTCTAAATCCTCATGTTTTGGCTCCCAAAGAATTTAAGGATCCCACAATCCCTTAATGCATCAAGGGTGGATTGGTCATGTAATTAATTTATACATGATACTTCATGTTTGTGTTCTTTCCACTCAATCATTTTGATTTTTCCTACACACATTCAAGGAATGAGTTGAGCTTCATCTTGTAAGTCAAATTTGAGAGAAAAAAATTCATTTTGGAATATTTTGGGCATGGTCGTGCCTATTTTCTAGGATAGTAGTAGCTAGCTATGGATTTTCCATTAAACATTCATGACTAGGGCCTTTTGGCTATAGTTGTTAGCTGTCAAATCCATGGTCATTCAAAAGCAAACCAAACAGGGTTCAACACCCCCAAAATTTCTCCCAAACACAAAATGAGGGGAATGAGTTGGAGACTTACCTGGTCCTAATGGAGTCAAATTTCACCAACTGAATATCTCACAATATACTCAGAAATTTTTCAGGAGTAAAATGGATTTTTTACCAGAGGTAATTTTGGTAAGGTGAAAAGGTAAAAATGAGTCTTATTGTCCACATATAGAATAGTTTTTGCCCATTTTGGGGGCCAAAACAACCATATGTTTTCCTTCATTAAAACAAAGCATCTCGTTACTTCTATATTATGCTTTGACATTATTTTATGGGATTTATATTGCATCATTTAACCATTGGAGTAGTATGTGTTGATGATTTTTATAATATTGGTGAATTAGATTTTTGGTACATTCTATGGTGGTCTTCATGGAACCCCGAGGTATGTGTTTTGATATAGAATATAGTGATATGATTTTCCCTACATTTTGATCTTGTATTATCAACCATCATTTTTCTAACATTATGCCTTTGGTCTGATCCCACCTAGTTGTGACATTCCCCTCTACTCTATTTCACGTCACAATTTGTGTTGTAGTGCCTACCATTCATGGGTTTCTCTAGCTAGAATTCCCATTTTCATTTATCACCCATGTTCCAATTATTTATAGCCTTAGCAACTCATATTTAAACCCTCCATGACTAAAACGTTGAGACCTCATGCTTCTCTCTTGTCTTTTTATTCCCATGTCCTAAAGGGGTTCATGTTATTTTTGTTGATTTATAGTTGCATTTGTTTATTGTCCCTTATGTCTTGGTGCATACCAATATGTGATAATTCATTTGATCGTGCTTATTTCCATTGCATCCACCATTTACCTTTCTCATTTTCATACATTTATCTTTGTTTTGCAACTATGTATCCTTGGAGAAAACTACCATGAGTGGACACCACTCACTCAATGTTGGGCTTGTTTTTCCACTTGGATGAGAAAAAACAGGCCACTTACTTGTCTTGTTAGGATATAAAGACAATATGGAAGTTGGTTAGTTGATTAGTGGATCAACCAAAGAGAAAACAAGGAAATAAAAACTAAACTAGGCATGTAAAAATTCAAATGGATGCATGAAAGAGACACAAGAAATAGCTACCAATAGGACTGATCTTTGAATTGATAACACCTAGGAGAAGTATGTGAACTTATGAGTCCCCTCTTCCTCCTTGGGAGGGATCTTGAATCCCCCAAATATAAATCTCTCTTTCTTCTAAGAAAATGGAAATACAATGGTGAAGACTTGATGGTTGAACTTCTCAAGAGAAGAGAAGTGCAACACTTGCTATTATTCTCAAATAGCTCTAAGAGAATGATGGATTCTCCAAAACCAAATGAAAATCATAAAAATACTCAAAAAAATTCTCTTTGTTTGCATACCTTGGTCATGTATTTATAGGACCAATGCAATATTTTTCATAACTTGCTTGTAGTGTGAATGGGACCCCGTTGAAGGTACTACCCATCCTTTCAGTATCCCCAAAGCTAGATTTCAAGATGATTTCAGAGTCTTATCCTTAGGTACCAGATCTAATATAATAACATAAAAGAGAAATACTACAGAGAATAACAACAAAATAGCAACATAAAATGGAAATACTGCAGAGAATAATAGCGGAACGAAAAATTATATGGAACCAAAACACCAAAATAATACTTTTGTTGATGGGAAACAATGTTCACTTATCTGTTCAAGGGGGAAACCTCCAACAGAGCAGATCTCTATTACAATAGTTCTCTAGACAAGAACTTCTCATACCTCTTACTCTTATTTATACTAATTCTATCTTCTAAAGAACATTCTAGAGGAAGATCTTTCTAGAAGTAGAAGCTTCTATTAGGTCTTCTTACATTGACTTGTTCATATTTATTAAATAGGCCTTATTAACTAATTTCGGCCTTTATTACATGGAAAATATATTATACTACCTACATGAGAGGTTAGGGGGTTAGGTCCCTAACATGCCCTCTCCCTTAAATAACATCCTTGTCCTCAAGGCTTGAAATGAGGTAATTCTTCGAGAATAGTGGTCGGCTCCCATGTGGCATCTTCTGGAGTTGTTCCTTTCCACTGCACTAACACTTCCTTGACGGTGCGTTGATGGAGACGACGCTCACACTGGTCCAAGATTTCTTGTGGATGCAACCAAATGGAACCTTTAACATCCAACTCAGGAATATTTTTTTGAGTTTGGCACTTAGTTCCAATCACCTTCTTTAAGCAAGAGACATGAAAAACATGATGGAGCTTAGAATGACTAGGCATAGCTAACTGATAGGCCATTGGTCCCACTTACTTAAGAATTATATAAGGACTGTAAAATTTGGGAGAAAGCTTCTAACAGTGTTCAACTTTGAGTGAATTCTTCTTATAAGGTTGTAGATGAAGAAACACCTGGTCCCCTTCATCAAATTGGAATTTTGAACGTCCTTGATCTACTTGTTGCTTCATGCAATTATGATCCATGACCAAATTTTCTTTGAGGAAATGGAGAATAGTTGCACGAACTTTAAGATTTTTTTCAACCTCCTGAACCTTCGAGACATCAGGCATGTAGGAAAGAACTGACGGTGGATTTTTTCCGTAGACTGCTTCAAAAGGAGTCATGCGAGTAGTTGTATGGTAAGATGTGTTATACCACCATTTAGCTAGGGGTAAACATCGAGCCCATTGATTTTGTCAGTCAAATGCAAAACATTGCAAATATGTTTCCAAACACTTGTTTACAACTTCAGTTTGGCCATCATACTAGGGGAAATAATTCTAAGATGTAATTGTGTTCCCTGGAGCCTAAATAATTCTTGCCAAAAATTCCTAGTGAAAGTGGGATCTTTATCAAAGACAATAGAATGAGGCATGTCATGAAGCTTGAAAATATGATCCATGAAAATCTGAGCCACTGTGGATGCGGTGAATGGGTGTTGAAGAGCATATTTGGAAATAGGATAAGCTACCACCATGATAATTGACTTATTTCATGATTTAGGTAAGCCCATAATAAAATCCATAGAAATGTCCCTCCAAATAGTTGGTGGAATCGGAAGCGATTGTAGTGCGTTTGGAGCTTTGACAGTTTCTCCCTTGTTGCATTGATAGAAATCAAATTCAACCACAAAGGTGTGAACGTCATGTTTCATACCATCCGAGAAAAAGGAATGTTTAACCCGTTCCTAGGTTTTGGTAAACCCAGAATGCCCCACTATGAGTGAAGCATGAATCTCATAAAGCACCGTGGATTTAAGTTGTGTCTAGTTTCTCAAATACATACGACCTTTGTAGTGGATCTCTTCATTGTGACAAGAGTACACTGGAGAAACTGGAGAATTGTCTTGCAATTGTTGGATCAGTCAAAACATTTTGGGGTCTAGCCATTCCTGACGGACAACTTGGAGCCAATCTGGTAAAATGAAGGAGAGGGAAAAATGGATCATTCATCTTCGTACTTCCTAGAAAGAGCGTCATGCATTACATTTTATTTTCCCTTCTTATAAATGATCTCATAATAATAGCCAAATAGCTTGGTCACCCATTTTGCTTGCTCCTTGGATGAAATTTGTTGTTCTAGAAAATACTTGAGGCTTTGATGGTATGTTTTAATTTGGAAGCGTTACCCCAATAAATAAGAACGCCAGAGATCCACAGCATGTAGAATAGCCAACATTTCATTTTCATAGATTGATTGGATGAGATGTCTCTCCAAGGGTTGTTTTCTAGTGAAGGCCAAAGGTCTACCCTCTTGCATGAGGACTGCTCCAATTCCTTTACCGGAAGCATCACATTTCAGGACAAAAATCTTTTTGAAGTAAGGAATGGCTAAGGTAGGATTTGTGCACATGGCCTCTTTCAATTCTTGGAAGGAGTGATCAGTTGTTGGATTCCAAGTGAAAGAATTCTTTTTAAGGAGAGTAGTAAGAGGTGCAACAATTTTTCCATAATTCTTAACAAACTTGAGATTTTTCCATAATTTTTTCACCTCAACTCTAGGAAGGCAGGGGTCACGAGGAAGGGAGTTGGAATGAAAGGCCATATTATGGGAAGATTTCTCATCTTCAGAGTGGGAATGTTTTTCAAGGGTGATAGATCCATAGGATTGTTTTAACTTTTGGGTGAGGGAGGCCAATTCACCCATAACATCTGCCAAGTCCCCTGTAACTTTGGCCTCGAAGGTTTCCAAATGGGTATTGGTGGAAGCAAGTTCAGAGGTTAGTCTTTGGATGTCTACCTTGTTCTATTTGGATTCATCTAGCAGGTGAAGGAATTCTTGGTTTCGAGTGGTGGCCATATGGGAAAGAGGAGTACCAAGGAGGGGGAGTGGGTCCACGGAAAAAAGATTGAAAAATGATATATATGATGGTGTTCAAGGTGAAAATAGGAATGCAATGGGAAAGGTTCCAAATAAGGGTGTTGGGAAGGGGTCGGGTCCACGAGAAAAAAAAGGCTTGAAAATGATAGGTACCACTGCGATCAGGATGAAGAAAAGAATCCAATGGGATAGGTATCAAATAACGGGGCGAGTAGGACACAGACTTCAGTTTTTTTATTTTTATTTTTTTAACTCCTATGGAGTTACACTCCAAACTGAACAATAATGCAGTGGTGAAATGCGCAAATTCTTAACAGGAAAAAATATGTAGTAATTTCACAACCCAGATGTCAAGGGAATGGTTGCACAACAATAGATCTTGTCTATTCCTTTTCTGTTATGTTTCTGTTCCAAGGGTTAGGGTTTTTAGGGTGCCTACAGACAAGGGTTTTCCCTATTCTATAGCTCTCTAATATACGTGTGGGGTACAAAAGTAGTACTCAACCCAATATCTCATGGCACAAACTATGGAGGCTCGACCATACCCTTAGTTGTACTACCTAATTACCCAGGTACTAGAGAGTATCTTCCTGAGTGTTGTTCTTAGTGGCACTACAACATTCAGGTTATCGATCGGTTTATCTACAGAGAGCTTTAGGATATCTAGGCCAGTCTATATACATGTGTTGTTTGATGTGCTACCACTCTAAAGGGGGGTACTAACGGGGGTTACAAGGGTTCCCAACATTATGCGCTTAAGTACCACTTGTAGTTCCTACATGTATAATTCCCTGACCGCGGATTTATGCGATGAATGACATATCATTGTAGCTTTAAGACACCAGAATATGTCTCTACCCTGAAAAAAAATTACCCACGGTTTATGCCCAAAAAAGTTCTTTGATACCACTTGTTAGGTACTAGATCTACTATAATAACATAAAAGATAAATACTGTAGAGAATAACAGTGAAATAGCAATAGAAAATGGAAATACTACAGAGAATAACATCAGAACATCAAATTATATGAAACCACAACACCAGAATAATATTTTTATGATAGGAAACAATGTTCACTTTCCTCTTCAAGGGGGAAACCTCCAGCAGAGCATATCTCTATTACAATAATTCTCCAGACAAGAACCTCTCATACCTCCTACTCTTATTTATACTAATTACATCTTCTAAAGAACATTCTAGAGGAAGATATTTCTAGAAGCGGAAGCTTATATTAGGTCTTCCTACATTGACTTGTTCATACTTATTAAATAGGCCTTATTAACTAATGTTGGCCTTTATTACATGGAAAATATGTTATGCTACCTACATAAGAGGTTAGGGGGTTAGGTCCCTAAAACTTATCATGGTACACTTGGTTGAGTCCTGACCAACTGCATTAGTGTGGGTTCTTGTGGAGACAGTCACAAAGAATGCATAGTTTGTGCATTCAATGCTATGTTAGCTCCCATAGATGCACACAAGCCATCTTTGGGTAGTCTGCGCTTAATTTCAATGACCATTTCCATTGTTCTAGTTTATTGTAGGATAGGTTTTGTAAATGATTCAGGTATGCTAATTGATGTGTTGTATTGGTATTTTCTCCAACCATTGCCTATATTGTTGTAAGTGTTTTTTCGGTGATAATATATGCCCCTTGATGTGTGAGGTTAGGAGCATATGTATAGTTGAAATACATAATTGTTTCTTTTGATGGTGATGTCATTGTATAGAAGAGTTGGATACTTTGTATTGAGGAACTGGTAGAGTGATCCATTGGAGGGACAGGGGAATAATATGTAAACCAAATGTTCTCTAGAAAAAAAAAATTGTACAAACGAGGAGGGCATGCCCCATGCTCATGCCATGATACCATAATAGTATAAGTTTGGCTGAAAATTGTTGATGAAATGGATATCTGCATCACCCTCGGGGGCGTCAATAATGACAGATGATAGTTCTATGGAATGAATTGGCTCTGAATCAATGAATTAATAACTCGGAGGCATTGATGGCCTATCAAATTCAAAGGTCTTTGACTGCTACTGAAAACCACAACGGTCGCATAGTAAGACCCATCATAACGTGAAATTGTATTGAGGTCAAATGTTATGGGGTTCAATGGCATCATAAAGGAATGAGGACTCTTTTGTGCCATCTGAGACTGCTCATTAATAATGGAATGAGATCCATGATATTTCCCCTTTCCTAGAAAATAGTGTTGGCGTCGATAGGTGAAGAGGCACGACTGCAAGAAGTAAAGGGCTTCTTGACATTGATTTTATCAAAATGGTGTCAAGAACTTTAGGGAGGAAAATATGAATAAATTGGTAACATGGATGAAGTTCAGTATTTATGAGACTCAATAACTTCCCTTGGTTGGGGGTATATGGAATGATGGACGAAACCATAAAACATGATCTAGTGTCAGGAGGACAACTAGATATTGGGTAAACAATGTTGAATGGGTAAAACTGCAAAGGGATGTAGGATAGGTCAAAATACAGAGGTTCAAGACAATGATGTTTGTGATAGTTGGGACTTTGGTCGTGGTAGTGATATTTTGTAGAGATGATAATGAATGTGGGATGCCCCAACCAATGACGACATGGGTTGTTGTGTGCCAAGGAAAAAATGTCATCGACGACGATGGAAAAAATCTATTCTACTTGATGAAAATTCAAAAGGTACTTTTTACAATTACCAAATGAATAAAGAATATTTGGGTAGTTGATACACATACATAAACAAGTGCCCCAGTGAAGTATGGCTTAGCCTGCTTGGGGAAAAAGTGTGTAGGAGTTAATTGATGAAGGGTAGGGGCCCCATGGGTGGGTTTCTGTACCAGGTAGATGACTGGAAGATGTACTTGTAGATGGGAAATTGATGTTGGATGAAATGGAGGGTTAATGACAATGTAGAGGTGAATTAAATGTAACCAAAAAAATATGAGTTGGGAGTCCATCGAGGGAAGGCTAGAAATATTATGAGAATAAATATGAGGCTCAATCTATGAGATGAAAGACTACTAGAACTCCCAACCCTAAGGGGGAAAAGTTGAATGAGTGTCAATTTTCCAAGGGAAAATATATGTGGGACAACTAAAGTAGGTGAGAATGCTACCATTTGATAGTACTTGAATGCAACAAAGGTGATGGTACTACAAAGTTGGATGTGGGGATGATAAGGGTAAATGTTGGGGGGATGACTGGGATATGGAAATGTTTGTATAGGGCTTGATTGCATGCCAATGTTGATCATATACTTGAAGGGGACATGGGATGGCCAAGACTTAATGGGTTGGATATCTTCATAAAAGGTACCTACACACACAAAAACCAAATTCCCGACATGAAAAATATTTGATAATAAAGAACATGTAACAATTATTTGATAATAATGTTGATGAGTGTGCATACTTGTGCCCGAGACTTGAAGAAAGATCCCTAGGAAATGATTTTGATTAAGGATAGAATTTTTTCAAGTATAACTCATTGACTGGGTCCTTAAGGGTGGTTCCTTTTAGGTGATCCAGAATGTAGGCCCTTAGTCAAATAATGGCATACAATGAATGGGCCTCTCCAAAGGTATTTGAATTTTCCATGACCCATAGTGTCATGAGCAGTGTCATAGGCCAATACAAGGTCACCTTTGTTAAAGGAGTGGATGTTAACTTGGTGATCAAATACAGATTTGGTCCATTTCTTCGTTGATTCATTGTTTTGTAAAGAAGATTGTCAATCCTCATCAAGAATTTCGAGAGTGACTAATTGCTTCTCCATCGAAGTGGTGTCGGGCACGACTTGAAATGCTTCTTGTGCTAAGAAGAAAGATCAACGATGCATGGCATAACAAGGATAATCTGGTGTTGTCATGACCTCTAAGATATCTTCATCAGATTGGAAGATGAATGAATATAATGGATTGTCAAAGGTCTTAGCATGCAGATGGGACATAGTGGTGTCCAAGGTATGATCCAAATCAGTGATAATGTTGTCATCTATGGAAGGCATAGAAGATGTAGATGGGTGGTTATCATTTCTTGTCGGGGTTAGTGGAACCGTGGGAGGAGGTGGAGGGGCTTCACTAGATGACATGAACCATATATCCATACATGTGTGTGAATTATGTATGATGGGGGGAGGAATAATCTCATGGACATGACTTATAGGTGAAATAGGTGGGTTCATTGGGAAGTTGTCTGACAGTTGTGGGAAACATATGGCTAGTGGGGCCACAGGTATGGGTTCTTTTGTTGACAATGGGTCAATGGGGTTACCTTGAGGGGGTAACGTAGTCTGGTGTTGAGGAAGTGAGGCTTGAAGGTATGTTTGAATACATTGGAGGTTATCCACACGATGACTCTGATATTCGATGATAAGAGGGCACATGTATGGGAAATGGTCCATTTGGTGGCACAACACATAGGGGAATCACATCCTTTCAATTATTGACATAGAGATATTATGGATTTCAAAAATGTTAGCAACAGTGGGGGGTGCTTGACATGGTTCAATCAATGAGGTTTTTCACATTATCGCTAATGTTTCTAGAAATTGAGGGAGGGAGGCCGTATTTTAAGTATAATGGCCATACTGTGAGCAGATGGCATATGCATGTTTGGTACAGAGACATTTTTGTTTGGACAAAGAAGGATCTGCAGTTGTGGGTGCCGCTATTTGGAGTAGGTAGTAAGGGTATTTCCTTTGGAAGCTGAATTAAATTGCATAATTTAGGCAGGGTAGGGCACAATTTAGTAGGGTTTCCAACTGTTGCACAGAGGATGCATGGTGGTTGGATCTGAGGTTGGGAGGGGAGCGTGGCCTCCTTTTTCTTCTTGGTGCCCCCTTTTTTGTAGTATTTCCCCCATCTATGTGATTGCTTGGAAGAGTTGGTGTTTGAACCATCAATTGCATCGGAAGCACCTCTGCTTGAGGTGGAAAAGATGGAATTGGTACCATAGATGGTGGCTCTAAATACCGAACTGGGGTGGCGATCACCATGTTTGGCAAGGTGATATTAGAAGTGACCTAATATGTTGTGACACCTGGTGGTGGGTAAAATAAGGGTATTTGGGTGATGTCACGAGGGACCATTTTCCAAACAAGGGTTTTCCCAATCATCGAAAGCTTCTCTTACAGGTGGGAATCCTCCAAAGAGAGTTGTGAAGGAGTCTCTTCAAGGGTTATTTGTGATGTAGATTCCTCTATGGAGGATATGGGTGAGGGTCCTTCAAGAGAGGGGTCATCAAGGATCTCCACACCATATAATGTGACTACGCAAACTTGAGTTGTGCTGGTGGTAGGGAGGATAGGTGGACTTCCAAGATAATATCCCATCAATGATGGGTTTTGAAATATCTCTGGTTGGACCTCAACAACTAGCGAGAGGTCAGAGTTGGCTTGGATGAGAGGGAGGATGTTGTCTATGTTCCCTGACTGATTGAGTTCATAGTGTGTCAATTGGTCAATGGTGACTATATTCCCATTATGAGGGAAGATCATAGTGCGAAATATTGAAGAGGCAACGATTTTCATGGAATACATGTAGCTTCGTCCAAAGAGGATGTTGTAATCCAATTCAACATTGATGACCTCGATGTAAATGAGAATCATTTTTTCCCCTAGTTCCACATGAACATTTTGGTAAAGGACTTCAGGTTGGGATGGGTGACCATAGTATGCTTGAAGAGTAATGGCCAACGGGACCAACTCGGGTGATCCAAGTTGTTGCCATACAATTTTGGACATAATACATGTAGATTCCCCTTCATCGATGATACATCGATGTACTGTTATGTTATGGATTTTGATCGAGATTTGGTAAGTGACTAGTGAGGGAAGGTGTATTTCATATTTTTTCAAATCGAAGTTGATTAGACGAGTGTATGACGGGTCAACTACCCCCAATTGTGAGAGTAAGTCCTTTCATTGTGAAGGGCATGTTTGTAGAACCTCTAACACTAATGTAGCAGTTGGGGATTGAGCCAAATCATCAATAAGATTATATATGTGTGCTACCCTAGCATGGGGGGTGTGCATGTTCCTACACAGAGGTGTGTGGGGTACTCGGGTGGTTGATTTTGTGCTAGGATGGGGTATTGTCAAAGGTTTCCCTACTAGTAATTGGTGTGACTCCGTAGTGGTTGGAGTGGAGTCGGGAGGCATACCGTACTGACGGTTGCAATTTTGTAAGAGAATTTATTCCCCTATGGTGAGGAACGTGTTGTGGTTTGTTGGATTTTCAGGTTGGGGTGTACCTAGGTGTGGGAACCGTCCCATCTGTGGTGGGTAAGGGGTAGCTTCTGGCAAAGTGTTAGTGACTCCCTGATGGGGGATCAGATTTTGCAGGACCACTGGTGGTGGGGGTGGTAGGTAGTTTTGATGTACCTATGGTGGGACCTATGGGGGAGGGGGCTAAGTTGGATTTATGGCTTCCTTCATCTATTTGTAGTCAACAATCTGGGGGAAATGATGGGTGTAATGGTTGTATTCAGCATATAGTGTGCAAGGGAAATTGGTTATGAGATTGTTGTTTTTCCCTTGTCGTGGTTGGCCATTGTTATTTCTCCCTTGGGGATTTTGGTTACCTCCTGCTGGGGGATTTTTGTTGGAGTTACTTCACACACACACACCTAGGATTTATTTTTCCTAAGGTTTTTCCTTGTTTATTAGTCATAATTAGTCATTATCCAGTCTCTTATATTTTAGGGGAAAATATTCCACCTGGAGAATATTCTCTTTCAGTTGACACTTCAGTTTGACTAGTTGAGTTGAGTTTAGATGCTGCATTGGTTTTTTCACCGTGCAACATTGGGATCATGATCACCAGCTAATGTGCACTTGCCTTGGGATCATCACCAGACTGGTGCATTACCCTTGATTTACTGAGTTAACTCCTCACTACTCTCTGTTCAGTCAGTTAACTGAAGACTAGTTAACTCAACTAGGTGGTGGTTCATTCCCGTAACTGCCTGAGAGACTAGACTAGGTGGCAATTCACTCCCGTAACTGTTGGTGTGTGTCCAGAACACTCTAGAAAACCACTATGTAGCATTAGTTACTCATGTATCCTATATCTATTGTAAATTATTCACTCTTTGAGTGTGGAATACGGTTAATCAGAATTCTTCCATTCTTTCTCTCTTGTTTCTTCTTTCTCAATTTCTCTCTGCAAATGTGTGTAATATTTTCTAGCTAGATCTATTCTGTGCAGGTTCAACACATTTACAATTTTGAGGGTTGCCCCACTATCCTTGATTTTTGTTGTTTTTAGTCTTCCCTTTATTCTAGTTATTGTTGGGTTGATTAGGGGGGTTGGTCGTATTCAACTGTTCAAAAGCTTGAAATTCTTGAATGGGAGAAGGTTGAATAAAATTCTCCTAGTCCTGTTGTTATGCATGTGGTCGGAAAATGGTTTAAGGGGGAACATGAAAAGGGTAGTTCGAATTACCTTGAGGAGAGGGTCCATATTGATTGTATGATGCAGATCTATCACTTTCATTATTGGCGTTGTATAAAGTGGTAGGTGGTGAACCAGGAGGTGGTGTGTGTGAGTGGTTAGATAGTGGTGCAGGTACATGTCCTCCCATCGTGGGGGAAGGAGGTGTTGATATTATGGTAGTTTTGGGAGGTATTAACCTCTACATGTGACCTTTGACGAGACTAGAATATTTCGAGAAGCAAGAGAAACCCTAAAAGGTTAGGAAATAACCTTAGAAGACAAGTCAACTCAAGATAATTATTTATATTAAATTATTATCCTCCAGAAGTACAAGTCAACCTAGTTAAGTCACTTGGAAGAATATAATAAGAGAGTGCTAGAGCTCATTTTTCATTCACACTCTCATAACTCACACAGACTAGTGGTGGACAACTTTGGAGAAGGAATGCAACTGCAGCTAGTAAAACTGGGATTTTGGCCTTTGGTTATGGTTTGGAATTTCTGACTTGGTTATGGTATGGAATTTCTATTTAGTACGCTAGCCTTAGAGAGAGATATGCTACCTTGGTTAGCTATTGGTTTTAAGGTATGCTTTCGGAATTATTATGTCTGTCAAGGTTAAAGGTGCTCGGGGGTGACTATGTGCCTATGGTTGGGTGACAATATTGTTATATTGTCTATGGAAAAATGAGCACATCTCTTTAATTCTAACAGGTTATGGTCCCACACTGTCTTTAGACAGTCTAACCATTGGAAGATAGATTGGGAAGTTATTTTTTAAGCTCGTTGTGGCACCAGTTACAGCTGCAGCTAGGGTTTTTTATTATGCAACTGCAACAAACCTTAACCCTTCTGTTCATGCACTTATGAGGAAACGTTTGACCTAATTCCTTGACATCCTAGTGTACCCTAGCCTAGTGCACCTCTTGGTACTCTCAACTAGCAAAAATGTCAAGTTTAAATTCTTGGTCAAAGTCAAACTCAATGTTTGACTATTCAAAGTCAAAGGTTGATTGGTCAAAGTCAAATGTTAACTGGTCAAAGTCAAAGGTTTCTTCTGGTCAAATTGATTTTGTGGTCAAAGTTGAAATTTTAGAGTTTATTTCTTGTTCTGATCATTGAATCTTCTAATTGAGTTTCTAATCTCTTCTTGTCAAGATGGTATATAGTTTCAGATTAGAAGAAAAGTTGGACAATGCTACAAGGTTTCAAAGGTATGCACTTGTATATGTTATCTAAGTTATATCATCTAGAAAAAAATGAGTGTGGTTGCAAGGAAAGTACCAGACACCTTTTCCAAGCTGTAATTTTGGATTCAGTGCATTAGAAGAACAAGTGCACCCTCCATAGCAAGTGAGGCTTCAGGTTCCAGGTTTGATTAAATTGTTAAAATTTATATATATCAAGGGTGGTAGTTGCTACATTACAAATTGTGAAGGAATTCTTTGAAAGATTATTTTATTGTTAGGTGCAATGAATAATTGACTGCATATGAATACCATTGATATAGACGCTTATTCTACTTATGTGCAAGATGAACCAACATTTCCTCTAGAGAGATATTTCTTGTTTTCTCTTGTTGTTCTTGTTCCGAGCAGGTACCCTTGTGAAATATGTTTGATGAACAATATTTATAGAAGCTATCATAGAAGAATTTTATAAGGATGGCACAACTACCAGATGGGAACCAATTAGAACAGATAGAAACAAACTTAATGAGGCTTAGAGGTTTCAGACTTGAAGGAATTCAGGAATCAAAAGGAAACTAGAACATGCTTGTGACACTTTGCAGAAAACAAAGAGAGATGAAATAGATGAAAGCATAGACTCACTCAGAGGGAGGGAGTTGATCACAAGAATTCAAAAAAGAAGAGCATGCATATTTCTCATTCAGGCATGAAGCTAAGATTAGGAGAGAGCTAATCCCCAACGAAATGATCCATTGAAGAATAATTAGTAAAGACTATGAAGTATCTATCCATGTTCTTCATTGGAAGTAGCAGACATGATAAGCAACACGTGTTCATTTTGACTCTAGAAGAAGTCTTCTTCGAAAAGAAGCCTTGAATATCATTGGTTATCCATCTACATTTATGTTCACATGGTGAAAGGAAAAATTTGGATCCTTCAGGAAAGAAGGGCATGTAATCTATAGAAGATTCCATGGACTCCAACATTGAAGAGAAACATGAGGAAGAACATAAAGATTCAAAGAAAGGAAGAAAAGTCAGAACAACCAATTGAACCGGTTTGAACCCACCAGAAGCAGTCAAGCAGAAGGAATGGAAGGAAGTTGTGATGAGGAACAATGTATGTGAGAAATTGTGAAAAAGACTTAAGCATTGATAGATACAAGGTGATACTTAGGGCTAGGGTTATCCCAGAAGGAGGGAGAAGACTATGATGACTGGTTGTTCTAGTAACCAAACATACCTATACTTGAGCCATTATATCTCTTGGAGTATCCATAGGTTGGAGTTTACATCAGATGAATGTAAAGACTGTTCTTCTCAAACAGAGTAATTGAAGAATAAGCATATGTAGAGAAACCTCAAGGTTTTGAGGTATACCAGAAAGAGACCCTTGTATGGAGATGGAAGAAGACCTTGTATAGATTCAAGCAAACTTGGTGTAGAGCCTCTCATGTACAGCAGAAGCGTGGTGGAAACTTCCTATGATAGAGGAAGTATATTGAAATGGTTCTTCAGAAGTCCAAGATGATGGATTGAAAATCCATGGAAAACTCCAATGATGATAGATCTAAAAAAGTTGAGAGACTCTGATCCAGTAGACTTGTCTCGGTATCAACAATTGATTGGATCGTTAATGTATTTGGAGAATACTCAGTTGGACATTTTCTTTGTGGGAAGTTTGAGTTATGATATACAGTTGCATGGATTTATCGATTCAGATTGGGCAGGGAGTGCAGATGATAGAAGAAGTGCTACTTGGATATGTTTCAGTTTGAGCTTTGCCACGATGTCATGGGATAGCAGGAAACAAAAGTTTGTTGCACTCATCATTGCAGAAGTAGAGTATATTGCAGCTTGTGATGCTTGTATGGAAGCAGTGTGGCTCTGTAAGCTAGTTTATGGACTGTTTGATCGGGTTCTATATTCGACTGTGATATATTTTGATAATCAGAGTTGTGTGAATATTTCATAGAACCCGGTGTTCCATGACAGGTCGAAGCACATTGAGATCGAGTATTATTTTCTCCATGATAGAGTCCATAGGGGACAATTGGTTCTCTAGTATATCGTCACAGATGAGAAGATAACATATATTTTGGTAAAGCCTCTGTCCAAGATGAAAAATTTGCGTACTTAAGAGAAAAGATGGTACTCGTGGAGATAAATTCCTTATTGGAAAAGGAAGAGATTACTCCCAGTTTTGGAGGGAGCATTGAGATGTTATTGATTTATGGGTAGTCATTTTCCAGTTCAAAAAATGGTCCAAGTTGGACAGTCACCTTCCAGTCTGGAAAGTGGCCCAAGATTTATGAAGGACACGAATTTTTCAGTTTGGAAAATGGTCCAGATTGGACAGTCATTTTCACAATGAAAATGGTATGATAGATTGTCAATGTACCATAGATAATGATTCCCCTTGTGGACAGTTTGGGGGAATGGTCTAGGAAAGTAATTCTTCTTGGAAATCACTCTGAGTAGTGGTCAAGAAAAATGGTATGCCTCTCTGGGCATTCATTATTTCGAAGTTCACAGTTTTCAGTAGTTTCAAAGAATGTATCATTAGAGGAGGTTGGTGGAAGATAGTCATTCCCTAGGGCAGACTCATTCTCTCCAAGTTGCACTGAGATTAGTGCCAGAGGAATGGCCCAGTTGGGAGAATGGTCTGGGTTCAGCAATCAGGGACATGCATTCCCTAGGGTATACTCATTCTCTCTAGGTTGCACTATGATTAGTTTCAAAAAAAATGGCCCAGTTAGGTGAATGGTCTAGGCTCAGAAATCAAGGACAGTTATTCTTCTATGCTTGGGAAGAATATTCTAGATAGCCCATGACTGATGTTTTAATTTTTGAGTGTGGATGCTCTTCCATATCTCACAGATGTGAGTGGAAGAATGGCCTAGATGACTTAGTTTGTATCATTATATTGTTATGCAGATTGATATCAGATGATATGATTGTTGTGGAGACTGTATGTCTCTAGACATAATTTGTATGCTATGGTGGTGGATGTGCTCCACTGATAGTGACTATGTGTCACTGGTTAGTAGTTGTGTACTACTAGGAGTGGTTTTGTACCACTGGGTAGTAATTGTGTACTACTATGGATAGACATAGTTGTGTTCTATTGGATGGCATTGTTCTGATTTCCATGGAGACTACCATTAGTGTTGGAGATGATTTCTAGCTAGATGGATAGTTAGTGTGTTGATAGACAGACATTCTCCCTGTGGAGAATGGTCTAGGTTGAAATATTATTGATGTTTCATGGAATGGTATTTTCCTAACACATAGGTTGTGGCTCGATTAGGAAAATGGTTCAAGACCAATATTCTCCTAAGGCACAATTATTGGCCCGATATGGTTGAATAATCTGCCCCCTAATGACATGATGTCTCGATTAGGGTGGTTGATATGGGACTGATATTTTCTAAAGCATATGGGTAGAGATGGATATCTATGGTACATATGACCTGATTAGAAAATAGTCTGAGACTGACATTCATGTAGGAATGGTCTATGTAGCCCATGGCGTGGCTTTCAACATCTATTGGAATAGTTATTCTTCTAGGACATATGTCCAGATTAGAAGAATGGTCCTTGTATCACTATGTGGAGTGAGTGACTTATTCAACATCATGCATGATTACTTAGTGTTAATGTTTAAGCCATTATTACAGTTCTTTGCATTTCAATAGACAACAATAACATAATATAGAATCACTGAGAAATACACAATCACAAGAGACACATCATTTATCCTGGGAAACCCTCATGGGGTAGAAAACCCAACAAAACTTCCTTAATATAGATAGCCAATACAATGCCAAGAGATAACTCAAACAAGTATAGAAAGTCCTCTCCCAAAGATGTGTGTGTGTGTGTGTGTGTCTCTCTCTCTCTTCTCCAATTGTAGCTTCGAAACTTGTCTCTCAATGAACAAGTGAGGCACTAGCCTCCTTATTTATACAAGTCTGGCACGTGTGGAAGTGTCTTTTCGCTGGCAGGGATGACTTCTTCTTCTGGGTGGTTATAACCAACTTTATTATATTTCGGGGCTTCTTTAATATATTCTGGGGCCGACTTCTCTTTCTGCCTATTACAATTACATTATGACCAATCCACAAAACGGGATTTGGTCCTTTACAGTAGCCGACATGATCAATCCACAATGGGGATTGATCCAATGAATAATATATCAAATAATAATTAGAATACACTTTGCAGTTACATTATTTCAACACTTCCCCTTAACAAGAAGGGTGTTCTTCAACAACATTAGATGAGAGAGAGGCCTTTATCATCAACAACATCAGGAGGACAACATCATCAATATCATGTTGGAACACTGACTGGCGTATCTATAAATCATCAGAAGTTTTCTTCATCGGCAACATCGTCGTTCTCAAAGGAATGCAATCATCATCTACATCAATATGTATTAGTATAAAACTAATACATCATCATCATCACAGCACGAGGCTGGCTCATCATAATACAGGATAGAGTTTACGTCACAACTGTTAAGCTGGAAGCTCAGTACTCGTCTTGCTTTACGTCACAACAATCAAGATGGAAGCAAGATACTAGACTGGCTTTACGTCACAACTTCTCAAGCTGGAAGCATAGTACTAGTCTCATCTCATCGTCTTACTTTACGTCACAACACTCAAGCTGGAAGCAAGATACTAGACTGGCTTTATGTCACAGCTTCTCAAGCTTGAAGCATAGTACTAGTCTCATCTCATCGTCTTGCTTTACGTCACAACACTCATGGTGGAAGCAAGATACTAGACTGGATTTACGTCACAACTTCTCAAGATGGAAGCATAGTACTAGTCTCATCTCATCGTCTTGCTTTACGTCACAACACTCAAGCTAGAAGCAAGATACTAGACTGGCTTTACCTCATAGCTTCTCAAGCTGGAAGCACAGTACTAGTCTCATCTCATCATCTTGCTTTACGTCACAACACTAAAGCTGGAAGCAAGATACTAGAGTGAATTTACGTCACAACTATCAAGCCAGAAGCACAGTACTAGTCTCATCACATTGTCTTGCTTTACGTCAGAACCATCAGGTTGGAAGCAAGATACTAGACTGGCTTTACGTCACAGCTTCTCAATAGGGAAGCACAATACTATTCTCATCTCATCATCTTACTTTATGTCACAACCATCAGGTTGAAAGCACGATACTAGACTGGCTTTACGTCACAACTTTCAAGCCGGAAGCACAGTACTAGTCTCATCACATCTTCTTGCTTTACGTCATAGTAATGAAGTTGGAAGCAAGAGATGTCTCATCACAACAACTACTCCCCCTTTCCAGGAAGGTCCTTTCGGACTATACCAAGCTTATATCGAAAGTGCTCAAACTTTACATGAGATAGAGGCTTGGTCAACACATCAACAACCTGTTCATCTGTGCTAACATACTGGAGCTTTAAGACTCCTCTTTGCACCATGTCATAGATGTAATGATAATGAATCTCTATGTGCTTTGACCTGTCATGGAATACATGATTCTCTGTCATCTTTATGCAGTTATGGTTGTCACATAGGATCATGGTTGCTTCCATCTCTAGGTCAAATAGGTCGGTCAACAACTTTTGAAGCCATATAGCTTCGTAGCTGGCAGAACATGCAGCAATGTATTCTGCTTCCGCTAAGCTGAGAGAAATGTTAGATTGCTTCCTACTCTGCCACAAGATCATGGCTGATCCCAAACTGAAACAACATCCTGAAGTGATTTTCCTGTCAGAAACACTTCCTGCCCAATTTGAATCGGTGTACCCACTTAGTGTGAAATCATGATCTCCATCATAATTGAGACCACAATCTAATGTACCCTTAAGGTACCTCATCACATGTTTTGTAGCCACAAGGTGAACATGTCTGGGTTCTACCAGAAACTGACTCAAGGTGTTCATGGAAAAACAAATATCTGGTCTGGTGTTCATCAGGTACATCAGCGATCCAATAATCTATCTATACAGTGTGGCATCAATCAATTCTGATGAAGTATTGACCATCAGCTTCAACTTCGTTTCCATGGGTGTATTCATGGGCTTGCACTCTAACATGTCGAATCTCTTCAAGATTTCGATTGCATACTACCCTTGGTTGAGGAAGATCCTCTCTGGACTTTGCCATACCTCAAGACCTAAGAAATAGTGCATTAGGCCAAGGTCTTTCATCTCGAATTCTGAAGCGAGTCTCTTCTTACATTTAGTGATGAGCTTTTATTCTCCAGTTAAGAATAAGTCATCCACATATAGCAATAATATCACTGGCTCATCGTTCATAACCTTGAAGTAGAGGTTAGAATCTTCTTTACTATTGGTAAATCCCAAGCTCGTCAGAAAGCTGTCTATCCAGCCATACCAAGCTCTAGGAGCTTGCTTCAATCCGTACAAGGTTTTCTTCAACTTGCAGACATGAGACTTCCTGTCTTCAACTTCAAATCCTTGAGGTTGCTCTATATACACTTCCTCTTTGATGACACCATTTAGGAAAGATGTCTTTACGTCCATCTGGTGTAACTTCCACTTCATCTTAGCTGCAAGGGCTATGATGGTTCTGATCGAAGTGTATCTGGATATAGGAGTGAATGTCTCTTCATAGTCAATGCCTTCTTTTTGAGAAAAGCTACGAGCTACAAATCTTTCTTTATACTTCTCAATACTTCCATCAACAACATGTTTTATTTTGAAGAGCCATCTAAATGATACCACATCCTTGCTATTCGGTCTGGGAACTATTTCCCATACATCGTTCTTTATTATGGATTGGTATTCTTCTGTCATGGCATCTGCCCATTCTTTCTTCTGAAAGACTTCTTCAAAGCAGGTAGGCTCCTTTTCTAGGAGATCACACATTAAATCCATATAACTAGAGAATGGCTTAGGTCTCTTCACATGTCTCGTGGTTCCTTTGGGAACACCATATTTCTCTCCATCTTGAATCATCTCTCTAGCCCAAGCCGACGTTCTTTAATGGGAGATTGTCATCTGATGAGGTTCTTGAAACTCTACTATTTCATGATCTTCTAGAATTTCGTCATCAGTGGAAGTTACAACTTCCCTCACTAGTTCAGCAGCTCTAGGAACCTCCCTCACTGATTCTGTAACTCTGGGGATTACGGGTTCCTCTTCATATGCCTCTTCAAGCTGGCATTTTCTCGATTTCTTGAGCGCTGCATATTCATCAAAGGTCACATCCCTGTTGATCTCAATGTGGGACCTGGTATATAGGCCTTGGAGGCCTCACAATATTCGAAAAATATTCCCTTATTTCATTAGGGTTCCAGCTTGTTTCTTTTCTCTTTCGGTATATGTATAAATACTGGGCAGCCAAATATTTTGAGATGGCTTACCTCTGGCTTCTTTCTGGTGAACATCTCTTCCGGGGTCTTGAACCCAAGTGCACTATGGGACAATCGGTTTTGCACATATAAGGCTGTCATTGCTACTTCTACCCATAAGAACATAGGAATATCTTGATCATGGATCATGGTCTTCACGGCTTCCATTATCGTTCTGTTCTTTCTTTTAGCCACACCGTTTTGTTGAGGATTATAGGGAGTAGTGAGTTCCCTCTTGATCCCAACATCTTTGCAAAAGTTCACGAACTCTTTTGAGGTGTACTTTCCTCCATTATCTGACCTGAGTATATTGATCTTTCTTTCAGAAAGATTCTCTATCAAGGCTTTGAATTCCTTGAATTTGATGAACACTTCATCTTTATATTTCAAGAGATACAACTAGGTCTTACAAGTATAATCATCAATAAATGATACATAATATACATACCCACTAATGGAGGATGATGGCATTGGGCCACACACATCTGAATGAATGAGTTCTAGGACTCCTTCTTCTTTGCTGTCTCTCTTCAGAAAAGGGTTCTTGACGTTCTTCCCTTGTGCACATCCATTGCATATGCCTTCATGGTCAACCTTGAGTTCTGGTAAACCCGTGACTACTTTGCATATGTATGGTGGTGCCTTGTAGTTAATGTGAGCTAATCTTCTATGCCAAAGTTCACATGGATTCTCAATGGCATGGGTCATGGCAGCTTCTGAGTGACCCTTTAGCTTATGCAGGCCACCTTCTTCTTTTCCAATGATGATTGCTTCATTTATGGTCTCTCCTTTAGCACGTTTCCTTCTGTAACCTTTACTATAGCTTCCTAAGGGTTATTACCTGTGACCTGGAGCAAGGTCAACAAAACAACAAGCAAGAATAATATCCTTTGGATAATATAAAGCAATAGCACGAACAATCATCACAATAGCTCCTTTAGAGATATCACTTGTAACTTGTCTAAAGCAAAGATTAAAGGTAAGGAATACAATACTAAAATGAGGTTGACACTCTCATAGTGTTGTGATCAAACATTGCTCCATGGAAACTTGGAACTAACACACAAGATTCTTTCTAGAGGAGGTGTTAGTTGTATTAGACAAATGATTACGTTAAGCATTTACCTCTATGTGCTCACATGCTATCAAGTATGATACTTTACAAAGACTGCTATTTCAACTATAGTCATCAACTTGTCATGTGTACCTTTGAATCTTATTAACTTGATTAATCAAACCTGGAGCCTTGTCCTTAGGAATGAATGCTTGCTTTTCTTCTGAGTCTCCTTCACTCAAGATGACGAGTGCTTTCTTCAACTTGTCTTCTGTACTAAGACAATACACTATCTTGACAGAAGGTTGGGTTAGAGGATAAGTTCTATGATCTCAACTTTTAATCCATCTAATACCTTGACTCATAAAAGGTTAGAATGATGGTCATAGCTACAACATGCAACATTGATCATTATAACAAATGGATGCATATCAGAAAAATCACACCTGGGTTGCATCATTCCTCTGAATGTGGTGGATCTTGAGATCCTTCTAGATCTATGGAAAGAGATCCCTTCTCCTGCAAATACTCGTTAAAGTTTAACCATTTAAACATATGTGAGTACATACCTCTCATAACATTTGCAGGTAGTGGCTCCATCTGGCAGCAGCGGTAATCATTATCAACTCTTAAGAACTTCAAGAGTGACTGCAACTGGTACTACGACTGCAACTGCAACTGATACTGCAACTACAACTGGTTTTGAGACTGCAACTACAACTGTAACTTAGGGTTTTATGAGGAAACCCTAATTTTTCAAACTTCAAAATTTGAAATTCTGATTTAGGGGATAGATGCGTTGAGTTGAGGCGAGTAAGATGGTGCAGTCAGATTTCTGAAAATCCAACTTTTACCCCCTCAAACTTGATCTATGGATTTCTGGACTGGTGCTTTTGGTTTTCTGGTACTTTTGGTACTTTGGTACTTCTGGTACTCTGGTTTTCTAGTTTTCTGGTACTTTGTGAAAACTAGGGTTTCACTTTCCGGGAGATCTAGCCACTGAAAAGGTGCGTTGAAGGTGCCAAAATGATCCTTGAGGGAGGGCATACTTTTCTAGATGGTTTTAGGGCTGAAATACCTCACCAACAAAAATCCCTAATTTGCATATACGACAACAGTGACATTTTTCACTTTATTCTTGTGAAAGATGCTCTCTTCAGCTTGGCTCTGATGCCATGTTAATGTTTAAGACATTATTATAGTTCTTTGCATTTCAATAGATAACAATAGCATAAGATAGAATCACTAAGAAATACACAATCACAAGAGACACATCATTTATCCCAGGAAACCCTCATGGGGCAGAAAACCCAGCAAAACTTCCTTAATATAGATAGCCAATACAATGCCAAGAGATAAATCAAACAAGTACAGAAAGTCCTCTCCCAAAGATGCGCCTCTCTCTCTCTCTCTTCTCCAACTGCAGCTCTGAAACTTGTCTCTCAATGAACAAGTGAGTGTGTGTCTAAGTGAGGCGCTAACCTCCTTATTTATACAAGTCTGGCATGTGTGGAAGTGTCTTTTCACTGACAGGGCCGACTTCTTCTTCTGGGTGGTTATAACCACCTTTATTATATTTTGGGGCTTCTTTAATATATTCTGGGGCCGACTTCTCTTTCTGCCTATTACAATTACATTATGGCCAATCCAAAAAAGGGGATTTGGTCCTTTACAGTAGCCGACATGATCAATCCACAATGGGGATTGATCCAATGAGTAATATATCAAATAATAATTAGAATACACTTTGCATTTACATTATTTCAACACTTAGATGGAGTATGGATTTGAGAGATGATACAGTTGATGCTATCAAATGATATTGATAGTGATGATGTTGCTTGTGAGTTGATCTACATGATCATGAGATAGCATGTGTGGCTATGATGATGCTACCGGTTGAATGGTCTATTTTTGCTCAAGACCATTGCCTTTAATACCTCTCTAACTAGGAGGGAGTGTTCATATTATGGTAGTTGTGGGAGGTATTAACCTCTACTTGTAACGATTGATGAGACTAGAATATTCTGGGAAGCAAGAGAAACCCTAAAAGTTTAGGAAATAACCTTAGAAGACAAGTCGGCTCAAGATAATAATTTATGTTAAATTATTGTCCTCCAAAAGTACAAATCGGCCCAGTTAAGTCATTTGGAAGAATATAAATAAGAAGGCGCTAGAGCTCATTTGTCATTCACACTCTCACAACTCACACAGACTAGTGGTGCACAAGTTTGGAGAAGGATTGGATCTGCAGCTATTGCAACTAGGATTTTGGAATTTGGTTATGGTTTGGACTTTCTGATTGTTGGAGAAATTTCTATTTTTGGCACACTAGTTTAGTGGGAGTTAACTAACTAGTTCTATTTTAGACTTTATATTTTAGATCATCATTATTATGCTATTATGAATGCATGTATTCTGCTATTATGGAATGTTATGTCCTATATATGAGTGTATTCCACTCATTCATTGTATCATATTGATCATCATCTATGTATCAATCATCAGCTCATTGGAGTAGTGTGAATATATTTTATCATTCTTCCATATTGAATCTCTCTTCCTTTCTTGATAATATTTGTTTGTACTTGCTTTATCTAGATCTCTTGTGCAGGTTTCAATGAAACATTGACATGGTATCAGAGCTACGTTGTTTGGAATTTCACCATTTGCTCAGAAAGTAAGTTGGAAGATCGCCTCCTGAAACTGATACGAATCTGTGGTCGAACCTTTATGTAGTGATTTCTCCAAAATATTAACTTTTTGAGGAAACAACTCGTGGGAGAATTAAATATACCCATTCTGCAAGTGGGTGTTCAACTGTTTGGTTAGATTCCTCATTTTTTGCTCAGAAAGTAAGTCAGAAGATTGTCTCCTAAAACTGATACAAATTTTCACTTAAAGTGTCATTTATGCAGTGATTTCTTAGTTTTTTCACTTGCAAATTGAGAGTAAATTTTTAGGGGTTCTCAGAAACAGTGGGAGAGATGGATAGGACACCTATTATACAGTCAAATTTGGTGGTAATCCTCACACCATACAATTATTTTGATTGGAATCCTAAGGAAGAATTCCAACTCAGACGGAAAGGACTGTACAATTTGATGATGGGAACAGAAACAGAACCTGCATCAGCAATTGAGAAGATGAGATGAGCGAACCGAAAGGATGAAGCCATGGGACTTCTTCTTGAATTAATTTAAACTGATCTATGGTTTCATGTTTCTGCATTCAAGACTTCAAAAGAGATCTGGACCACCTTGGAAATTCTATTTGGAAAGCATGATCAGATGAGAGGTCATATGCTTGAGGTAGAGTTGAATACTTTGGATCCTAACATTTTTGATAATATACAAGATTTGTTTACTAAGTTTAAATATTTGATATTGAGATTAGAATCTTGTGGTATTGATAAGTCTAAACAAGTGGACCAACTTATACTAACAATCTTGGCCAAGCTAGGACTAGAATATGTTGTCCATGTTTCAACTTTCCATTCAAGTAGGTATCTCATGGGAACAAATTGGAATATGCCTACCATGGATCAATTTGTTGATTCTATCACACATGAGTAGGAAAAACTCATTCATATGGGCCTAATCAAGGATCCTAAAGCACATGCACTCACCATGCATGATGGAAAAGGATAATCCAAATAGAAAGGAAAGAGGAAATCACAACATCCAGAGCCAAAGAAGGAGGGATATTCCAAACACTTCAACGATTCTTCAGGTTCCAAAGACTCTTTAGATTCCAAGAAGAAGAAGAAGGGAAAGCAGTGCACTTACTGCAATAAACCAAATCTTGAAGAATCCACATGCATGAAGAAACAAATCGATCTTATGGTATAGGCACTTCAACAAAACAACCTTGGAAACTTCATTCCATGGGGAGTCAAGAAGGAGAAGGAAGAAGATATTGCTCCTAAGAAAGGTAATCATCATGCTCTTGTTGCAATTAATTTCTCAACTCATTCATGGATTATAGATTCTGGTGCATCCCATCATATAGCAGTGAAAGAGGAAGTTTTATCTTCTTTGATTCCATGCTCAAGACTCCCTATTCTCATGGGGGATGATACTCCAATAGCAGTAGCATGAGAGAGGATAGTGGAACTCCATAATGGTAGTTTTGAGAATGTTTTACATGTTCCAAATATTTTTATGAATCTGCTCTCAGTTTATCAGATCACTCTGAAATGTAAAAAGGTTGAATTTACATCAGATTCAGTTTCAATAATTGACATGCATGACATTTCCATCATTTCAATTGGTGAGGTGGATCACAAGTCAAGGTTGTATAAATTCACTAAGTTTTCTAACGATGACTCCTCTTTTCTACTTACACATAAGGAGAGTACTTTGCATGCACCTCCAATGAAACATGCATATACTCTTTTTCTTCCATCAGTTAGAGACATCAGAGATGATTCCATACACTCAGATTCTATACATGGAAATAAGCATGTAGTACATCCAGATAAGAAGCCAACGTCAAAGCTTCAATAAATGCACAAGAGGGAACAATTCACACTTCATGCAGTAGGTGTTCTTGCAAGGAATCCATTGTATTTGAGGAGGAATAAATATCATCACGAGGAGCCTTCTCATGTACCTTCATCCTTTGAACCTGCGATGCCCATGCATTTCTATGTGAGGTTGTGGGAAATCCATTATGGCAAGCAACCATGCAAAATGACTATGACTCACTCCTAAAGAATCATACTTGGCATCTCGTTACACTTCCACCAAAAAAGAATATTTTCAGGTGCAGATGGGTCCACATGATCAATAGGTACAAGGCCTAACAAATTGCCAAAGGACTTCATCAGATCCATAAATATTTCTACATCTTCATGAATACTTTCAGTGAGCATAAGTTTTAGACTTTATAGGATCGTCTTGCAGTGAAGAATATAGTTGTGTAGCAGCTGTCATTTTCTTCTTTTGATGCATTGTCTTTTGAGGGGGGTTTCTGTTCCCACTGGGTTTTCCCTCTTTCCTCATTTTTATTTAGTGTTCATTAGTTGCATTGTACATGAGTACCTAATATGGCTTAGTATTCATGACACATTTTTTACTCCATAGTGATGTTCAGGGGGGGTGTTGGAGAAATTTCTATTTTTGGCACACTAGTTCAATGGGAGTTAACTGACTAGTTCTATTTTAGACTTTCTATTTTAGATCATCACTATTATGCTATTATGCATGGATGCATTCTGCTATTATGGAATTTTATGTTCAATATATGAGTGTATTCCACTCATTCATTGTATCATATTGATCATCATCTATGTATCAATCATTAACTCATTGGAGTAGTGTGAATATATTTTCTCATTCTTCCATATTGAATCTCTCTTCCTTTCTTGATAAGCTTTGTTTGTACTTTCTTTAGCTAGATCTCCTACGCAGGTTTCAATGAAACATTGACACTGACTTGGTTATGCTTTGTACTTTCTGACTTGGTTATGGTTTGGACTTTCTATTTGGTATGTGTTGAGCACTCAACACACCCTAAAAATCCTATGTCAAATTTTACTTTTTGGGTACCACTTGATCTTTTGCACTGTCTAATTCGACCTCAGTATGAAGAATATTGCCTTTGCTTATCATTTTTTTTTTCCATTTAAGTCTTTCAAAGTTTGCTAGAGCATGTGAAAACCAATAACTTAAAAGGCTAATATCTAAATTAGAGAATTTACAGTAAAACATTTCCTCGATGCGCTTAAGAAATTCAACATAGGAAAGGATTAAGCGAGAAAGAAAAACACTCGAGAGAACCGAAGTTGCCGAGTCCCGATCTTCGTCGGCGTTGACAAAAAGGAGCTTTCTTTCACGACAAGCATCATGCAAGGATATCGTCGACAATCGATTCCCTTTAGCGTCAGTAAGGAACAAAAAATATTAGGCATTGCATGAATAAAAGAAAGATATCGTCGAGCGCCGACTTCCGAAACATTTTTGGTATCGGGGGTTTTTCAAGGACAATAACTCATAAGGAAGACACGCAATAGGTTTATTGTTGAAATCCGACCTCCGATACCTTTTCGGCATCGGTAGTCCCAAGTTTATCTTAATGCACTCGACTTGAGCAAAGTCTCGAGCCCGACCATTACCCGTAAGCTAAGTTCCCGGTCTTTAGTACCATGTATCCCAAGTCAGTGGTGCCACGTCGGTACCGTACGATGAAATCAATCGGCATTAGATCTTTTTCATAGAAGGATATCAATGAAAAAAAAAAGCAAATTGAAGCAACATTAAGTGCGAAATCGGGGCTAACTTAAAAGAAAATGTGGACAAAGAACACAGTATACACACACCAAGAGAGGAAATGATGCATTCAATTGCTATAACCAGAGCACGTTCGTCAAGATTTTGAGACTTTATATATTAGATTACCATCAAACTCAGGTTACATATAATAGACATTGTCTACACCTTTTGGCCAACCAACCTGGTTACGTTAAGAAAATGAAAGTCTCCTTACAAAAAGGGAAAATTATCAAAGTTCTATGTTGCATCTGAGAATGCAAAACAAAGTTTGCCAATCATGCTTCTTCTGCGTGCAGAATTTCTTCCCAGCTACTTCACGCTCCCTAAGTTGTTTTCATATTTTGTTCTTTCGACACTCTTTGTGCCTCACGCAGTTCCAAGATCGTATCTTGCGCCTCCCGAAGTTGACTCTTAATCCAATTTGTGTTCCCTTCACGACCTTGAGGTGTTGACACATCAAGGATCTTTTCTGCCAACTGTCGTCATAGTTCTCTATTTTCCTGGTAGAGTTCATCTATGGCGAGTTGTGCACTCGAACATTAGAACTCGAGGCTTCTGTCCTTCTCATTCGGCTCCCTCTTCCTCGACTTATGGTTTCGACGGGCTTTAGCTAGATAACGTGCATTACGAATTCCTCAGCGACTGATCATGCGTGTGACTCAATCGAGGTTTGGTTTTCCCCTCCCACTTCTTTATTCTTCCTGGGCCTTCCTCTCCTCTGTGGTATCTATTGCTGGGGAAGTGTGACTTCCAACTTGTTCCCTTCCAATGTAACTTCTTCCACTTTGACCTTCGCACGGGGCGATACCATCATTTCCATGCGAAGGTAGGAATCTCCCTTTGAAGCCTCGGGAACACCAGCTGCAAATAAGAATGAGTCCTAGGCATTTTGTGGCTCAGGCCTGGTGCTTAGGCTGCCTTGCAGGCCCTGTCTTGCGTTTTGAGGAGTTCCTATGGTGCGACAACGTATCCACCTTATGCGTGGATGACTTGACAAAGGCCCAAAGCAAAGAATTTGATTGAAGTGAGCTTGTGAGACATGTTACCAATGGCGCACAAGCTCAGCTGGTGAGTAGAACACTCAGAGAACATCCAAAATTTATAATAGAGCGGGGCAGCAAGCAGAAACATGCTAGGGGACATTGAATGCCTTGTGACAAGATGTTTTAAAGAATTATTGTGTCACATCCGGGCGACGGTATGATCCGAGGCATGTGAGATGCAGCCGATAGGAATTGTGGAGGATATGTGGTACAATCGTCTCGATTCCTTTCGATTTCCCTAGCCTCCATAATGAGCTAATGATGGTTGATGCACTTGCTGATGCGACTTTTGTTTGAGCAACCTGCCTCGACCTGAAGCATTTAACGACTTCCCTTATGATAGTATTCGATCTTTTTGGAACTTACTCGTACTTTTGGCACATGTTCGGCTCTGACATCCTTTCCCAACCCCAAGGGGCAACCGGCCACTGGCGTGACTTTGACTCTCATGTTTTCCGTACCTGATATATCATGCTATGGCATGTGGATGTAACCCACCCTGACTGAAGAAAATAGTGGTGCTAACAGAGATGATGTAGGTAATCTGAAAGGTTGTAGAAATCACGTAAGTACCAAACAATCAGGCTTAGCGAGATTTACAGGTATGCATCGGTCTGTTTTCTTCCCACTTACGCTTTTCATCTATTTTGTCGAGTATTGTTCTGTAAGAAATTTCTAAACAATTTTAATTATGATTGTAGGAAAGATCCCTCCAACTATCAAGCAAAATTCGCTCCATAACTTCACCGAGGAATCCGAGAGAAATTGGATCCGAAGATCATCAAAGAAATGAAGGATATTAGACTCCCCGAGTTCAACACCCCCAACAACTTCGTCGACTTGTGTGACATATTTGAATCGCATACAAAACAAGATTTATTATGGGTCGAAGAGCTAGCGACAGTGACCGACACAACACAAGGAAAAGTGCAACGATTTATGGAACATCCAATTAGAGCTCAAACTGTTCTATAGCAGTTAAACACCAGTCTGGTGAAGTACCAGATGCATGCAATGGAGGTCAGAGGAATTCATGCAGCTCCAATGGAACAACACAGATTTCCATGGGCCCAAACTTGTGAAGAGTTGTTTATCAGTTGGTCGGAGTATGAGAAAATTCACCCTTTCAAGTGATATCTTAAGTTGACTGTTAAAGAAATTGTTAGAAGATGACACCACGTGGTGATTTTGTTTTGTTTAAAATGCACTTAGCCGTTATTTTCAGTTGAATTTAAATAAGAACATCGACCAATTAGTTCGAGGTCAATGGTTGTTGCAAGAACTCTTTCTTTCTCGTTGTTAAGAATTATTTTTGAAGCTGCCTTTAATTGAGAAGTTCTTCTGGACCAGAGACAAGTTATTTTCATCAAATGCATGTGTGATTGGACATGGAGAAGAACTATTTCCTATCTTGTTTCATGAATGATGTTGTAATGAGTAAGAGCTATTTAATCTATTGTCAATTTATTTGGTGCAATATTTTGTTGTTCTTTAATTTAATGATGAATATGAATCGTTGTGTTATCATGTGATGAATGATGATAGTAGGTGAATTATTTTGCTTGCCATTATCTTATCACATATGTGTTTTCTTTCTGATAATTAGTTTCTCAAACAGTAATTGGATGCTCACATGGTTAATGTATTAGTACTAGGCCTGTGGTATAGAATCATCGTCTGCATGCTTGAGCAGAGGGTTATCCCAAGTTCAACCTCTTCCCCAATAGTTAGAACTTAATTATGTTTTGTTGCCAAGTTGGTTTATACCATCTTACATCTCATATCGGTCCCACCCAAGAGAAAAATACAAAAGAGATAGTCCAAACTGAAGGAAGAGCCTTCACAAAGAAACATAAAGCCCATCGATAAATTGGCCGGATCGCAAGATATGGAGAACCATTCCACTATTAAATGTTGTAGTGTCTAATTGGGCCTCGGTGGCGGGTTTGGTTCCTACTGTTGAATCAAGGGATCTAGTACCCATCAACATAATTGGTGCTAGAAGGAGGGCCTGAGAATGAATGGTTGAATATATATTTTACATAATATTTCAAACAACCTATAGATTCAAAACAACCCACATGCATGGCTAGTCATTCCCAAGACAACCCACACACGTTGAGTACTCTTGAAATGAGTAACTCACCCCAGCTCGAGGAAGAACAATTGTTCCCTGATATACCTTACGCTCTTCCTCACAAGGAATTAAATCAGTTTAGAAGAATCACAAGAGCATATGCCCGACAGATCAATGTGTTACCCTTAGCTTCAATACTTCCTCGAAAAAAAATAAAAATAGATCATTAGTCAATACTCCCAACGAGGTTTTCGTGCACACAATAGAATACTTAATAGACTTCACAATCACCGAAATTCGAGATCCTCTTGATCTACTACCCGAAATGCCAGTCGGCGACGCCTCTGAACCAGGTGATTTTTCAGAAGAGGAGGAGTTTAACTCAGAATCCGAAGATATGGAAGGTAACAATGACCATGAGGAAGAAGGAGAAAACCCACCTCATAACAACCAACCTTGGTTGGCCAGAGATGCTTTGGCCAACCCGGGACGAGTCCATAATCTTCTCTGACACCCGGAGAAGCTACTTCCTAAATTTGAACTCGAGACTTTAGGATTGCCTGAAGATCATATCAGGAAGTTCATACTAGCGATCAGACTTATGAATGTCCAACATGAAGACGTAGTATGCAGGATTTCCCCCTATACGTTTGAGAATTCAGCTTCCACATGGTATTTTAATCTGCTAATAAGATCTATAACTAGATGGACAAAGTTCCAAAAAGATTTTCTAGATAAATTTGCAGAAGAGACTACTACAGGAGCTCTGATGGTTGAGTTGTTTGCCGCCACCATGAGTTCAAAATAAAGGGTCAAAGATTTCAATCAAAGATTCATGACCATCTTAAACAAGTTTTAGCCCGAAGCTAAACCAACTCAGAAGTTTCAAATCGAAGTTTATGCTAACGCTCTCCCAACTTTTATTTCCATGTTTGTGAAAAGGGCTGCCAAGTGAACCCTAGTTGAAAATTTTGAAGAATCCAAAATGATTGAATTCCATATGAAAGGGTGTAAAGAAGGCCAAGTCTCTTTAGTTAAGAAATAAGTTCAACCTCCTCCTAGGAGAGGACTCCTTTTGACTAGACCGTCAGGGAAATAAGTAGAACAAACTCTCGACAAGGGTAATGGGGACATAGAAGACCTACAATGCATGGTTAAGAAATTATCAAACGAGATAATAGACATCAAGAGAAACACAGGGGAAGGAAACCAATGCCAAAGGCCCTATAAGCCTTTCTTTAAAAGGAACCCATCGTTCAAAGAATTTGAACCTCCCCCAACTAACTTAAATATCGATCTAGGGAATGTAGCATCTGATTCTTTCTATACTTATCACCAGGAAAACCACTCCGAAAGAGACTGCCCTCAATGGGTGCATGCCATGAATTTGATGGCCAATCGATTTCTAGACAAAGTCTCCCTAACCGAATGACCAAGCAGTTCAATTATGAATATTGATGACCAGGAAGAGATTGATCCACCATAAGATACAACCATGCTGATATGGGATCCAGATCTGATCATGCCTTCCGACGACCTGTTTGAGTCTCAAGAACCACCCACAGAAGTCTCGGTGGTGCAAACATGTAGTAATGGTCCACCTATCTCAAAAGATGTCGATGCCACCTAAACTTCGAGGATTAAGACAACTCTTGATCACCCGAAAGCACCTTTTGCTCTCGGTAAAAACCCTATAAGCATCCATACCCGAGAATCGCCCAAGCTAGATTACAATGTAGTTGAAGATTTGAAGAAGTTAAAGGCTAATATATCAGTTATGGACATATGCATGATCCCTCAGCAAAAGGACTTTCTGCTACAAGCTTTGAACTTAGTAGAAAACCCTACAACTGGCAATGGTCAGGAAATAAATCTATCTCCCATAGATCTGGTGGTCAAACCAACTGTGAACACCTGCTCGGAAGATAGAAAGGAAAAATATTGTGTCCCACCGTTCCTCTTAATGTTTGAAGTCATCAACAAGAACCTCCACAATTGTTTGGTATATTCAGGAGCATCTTCCAACGTTATGCCCTTGTCTATTTGCAAAAAATTAAATGTCGTTCCTCTCAAGAGCGATAAACATGTAATACAACTAGGCAGAACCTAGGTTAAGGTCATGGGGGAAGTCAAAGATGTAATGATCAGAATAGTGACACATCCCAAGTTTGTGCAAGTGATTGACATCATTGTATTAGATATCCCAGAGGCCTATGGGTTGTTACTAAGTCAAGATTGGTCTGAAAAGTTAAACATATACTTTAGTATAGACTGGGCACACCTTTGGCTACTGCTAAAGGGATACAAAAATATGATCAGGATCGATAGGGAAAGGTATCTGAAACATACCATCACCAACCTAGAAACCTTGAACGAACCCTCATCGACAGATTTCCCTGTGCTAGGCAATTATTCCTATGACTCCTACTTCGGGAACTTTTCCCCTCTCTTATCCAATGTCCCTATCATCCAAAACTCTGAAATGGTGTTTCAAGAGAAATCGCCAATACCGATAGAGGAAACCCTCTTCTGCCAAGAACTTACGTTGGACAGCTCAGAGCTAGCAACATAAAAAAAAGGAAAGTAATAGGGAACGGGAAGCCGACACACCTTGCCCATAATGTTGGACCTTATATTTTGATGGATCTAAATCGCAATAAGGGTCAGGAGAAGGGTGAATCCTCATTGATCCTAAGGGTAAACGTATTTCCTATCCTGTAGGCTAGAATTTGAATGTAGGAACAACACCGCCGAGTATGAAGCTCTAGTACAAGGGTTAAAGAAAGCCATAGACTTAAATGTCAAAGAATTGAAGGTTTTCGAAGACTCTGAAATTATCGTTACACAAGTAAGGAATACTATACATTGCAATTCTTCGCACCTAAAGAATTACCAACAAGAAATGCACAGGTTAATAGATCATTTTGATGCCTTCAACATTACAACGATACCTAGAACAAAGAATATTCTCGTTGATTCCCTAGCCACAGTTGCTTCAAGGCTGTCGCCTCTAGAGGATTATGAAGCCTCCTAGTTCACTGTGGAGATTCTCTACAAACCGTCGGTGTCTGACAACATTTCTAATTGGAAAGTCTTTGAAGGAGATGAACATATCATAAACTTCTTGACTAACCAAGAAAATTTCAAAGATTTGGCTATTGATGATGAAGTATTCCAAGAGAAATCAACAGAAACCAATCCTCGGACAGGTCAACCTATTGACAAATCAAAGTCTCACACAATCTTGAAAGGGATAGCTAATTTGGAAAATATTTTTGACCTAAAAGAGCGATTTAAGGGACCTAAAAACGCAAAGACTGATAGCTCCTGTCCCCTGCATGAAACTATAAATCTCGGGACCCTAGAAAACCCAAAGAATATAAACCTCAGTACGACCATATCTAAGGAGGAAATGAAGACTTATCTCAATCTGTTTAGACAATATCAATATGTCTTTGCATGGTCCTATTGAGATCTGAAAACTTATGATACCCGCATCATTCAACACACAATCCCGTTAAAACCCGAAGTGAAACCCTTCCAATAGAAGCTCCAAAAGTACCACCCATCTCTGGAACCTCTCATGTATCAGGAATTGAAATTTTTTTTATATTCCAAAATCATCTTCTAGGTTAGGCATTCCGCGTGGGTAGCAAATTTGGTTCCGGTGAGGAAAAAGTCTAGAGAAATCCGCTTGTGCATAGATTTTAGGAACCTCAACAGAGATTCAGAAAAGGAAAATTACCTAGCCCCACCAATGGAGCAACTCCTGCAGACTGTGTCTGGTTCGAAGATTTTCTCTCTACTGTACGGTTTCTCAGGTTACAACCAAGTTCTAGTTTCAGAGGAAGATCATTTGAAAACTACCTTCCAAACCAAGTGGGGAACCTTCGTTTATAAACGCATGCCTTTTGGGTCAATTAACGTAGGGGCGACCTTCCAAAGGGTCATGGACTTAGAATTTTGGGGACTGATCCACAAATGTGTGGTGGTGTATCTAGACGATGTAACTTTTTATTCAAAGAATAGAGAAGAGCAGATTCAACACTTAAATCAGATTTTCGAAAGGTGTAGGAAATACAGTATATCCTTAAATCCTAAGAAAACTATTTTTGGCGTCGAGGAAGGTAAGTTGCTAGGCCACATTATATCTCAAACAAGCATTCACATAGACCCAAAAAGGATTAAATCCATAGCTCAAATCCCATTGCCTCACAATAAGAAGGCTATGCAGTCCTTTTTCGAACAAATCAATTTTGTAAGGAAATTCACTCTCGATTTTGCAGAAAATATCAAACCCTTACAAAAGATGATTCGTAAAGATACCAAATTTAAGTGGGATGATCAACGAAAGGATGCTTTCAACAACATCAAAACCACTATATCTCAAGTCCCCGTGTTACGAAGTCCCGATTTCAATAAAGATTTATTCCTCTATACTTTTGCCTCTGACCAGTCGTTAGCTACAATATTGACTTAGAAGGATGATGAAAAAAATGAGGCCCCGATGTCATTCATGAGTACTAACCTCCAAGGAGTCGAACTGAATTATCCTGCCATAGATAAATAGGCTTACTGAGTCTACAAAGAAGTAAAACACTTCAGGTCTTACATCCTCAAGAACCACACCAAAGTAATTGTGCCTCACCCTACGGTTTGATCCTTATTCACTCAACATGAGATGGGGGAAAGAAGAGGGAACTGGATGGCAGTAGTTCAGGAATTTGATCTAGATATAAAACTTGCCAAACTAGTCAAAGGGAAAGGGTTATGTAAACTCACAGCCGAAGCTCAAGACCAAATAAATGCAGAGTCTAGGTGGGAGAATGAAATGGAATTATGGTGTGGCGAAGTTTCATACATCTCCCCAGGACAAGATTCTTGTTACGAGAATCTAAATTATCTTCTACACCATGGGCCGTGTCTAGAAAATCTCAATCCTAGGGAAAGGAGAGCTCTCAGGTTAAAATATGCACAATATCGCCTCATAAATTCGGTACTCTTCTGGATTAATTATGATGGGGTACTATTAAGATGTCTCGAACGTGAAGATGCAGACAAAGTTATGAAAGAGCTCCATGATGGCCCTGTTGGTGGGCATTTCACAGGAAACACCACCACTCATAAGATACTGAGCGCTGGTTATTATTGGCCCACCTTGTTCAAAGATGCTCACACCTACACTAGGAACTACAAAACTTGTCAAATAAGCGTTGGGAGGGAGAAGAGAGCAGCAGTTCCACTCCAACCAGTGATTGTCTCTAGACCTTTTGAGCAATGGGGGTTGGATATCATAGGGGAAATTACACCCAATTCTTCGAAACAACACAAGTACATTCTTACTGCCATCGATTACTTCACGAAATGGGCAGAGGCCATTCCTCTGACTCATGTAAACGAGAAGGTGGTGATCCAATTCATAGAACAACAACTAATCACAAGGTTTGGTGTCCCTTCTATCCTGGTTTTTGATAATGTAGCTTATTTTTCTTCCACCCTATTGACAGAGTTTTCTCTGGACAAAGGAATCATAATTAGGTACTCTGCAAATTATTATCCACAGGGAAATGGGGTGGCAAAATCAACTAATAAGAACCTAGTGAGAATATTAAAAAAGACGGTTGCAGATAACCAAAGGAATTGGCATAATGTACTTCATAACGCTCTATGGCCCGATAGGGTCACACTCAAGGAAGCTATAGGAAATTCCCTGTGCTTTCTGGTTTATGGGAAGGAAGCCATTCTCCCAAATGGGCTTTATCTTCCATCTCTTCAACTAGCCCAAGATTCCAGTGGGGAACCTTCATCGGTCATACAACAAAGAATTGACACTCTACTCATGCTAGAAGAAGAGAAATAAAATGCTAATTCAAAATTCCTAGCTCACCAACAGATAGTGAAAACATGGTTTGATAAGCATAAGGCTAAATAGAAAAATTTCGAAGTGGGAGACCTAGTCCTAAAATGGGACAGAGAAAAAGAGCCAAAAGGGAAGCATTCTAAGTTTCATAATCTGTGTCTTGGACCTTTCCAGGTGGCTGAGAAGATTGGGGCAGGCACTTATCAGTTGCAGAATCTAAGGGGGGAACCCGATGCCCTCCCATTAAATGGCCAAGCCCTAAAACAATATTTCCAATAAAAAAATAAAAAAATGTGTTTATGTTTTGTATGAGTGTTTTCATGATTGTGAAATTCATTTTTTGTTGTTTTCTTTTGCTTTCTAGATTTATGCACTTTTGAAAGTCGTGTTTAGCAAGACAGTGGTTAACAAATCATGTGACATAGCGAACTCTTCTCCTAAATCGTCGCTCACATACAAACACAAGAAGCATTGAGGAACTTGCGGTTTCTTTGAGGAGTCCTCTATCTAACCTGTGCAAATGAACAACTTCGAAGAAATGTTAGAAGTGTCTGCTTAGTGGTTTGGTAAGACATTAAGGGAAAGAAGGAAATATATAAAGGAATACATGAACCCAGAAGACAAAGCTAGTAAAGGATCCACCTTAACCATCTCACTTTGCAAAATAAACAGACATCATCCTCTCCCACTCGCTCAGGGCATCATGCCGAAATAAAATTGATATTATCAAATGAGTGAACAATAGGATAGGGTATGTAGATATCTTCGTCGGGGCTATGGACACTCGCTGGCAGTGGAGCAAGGTCTGTGATGTTAGGGTGACTCCGTCGGGGCTATGGATGCTAGCTGGCAGCGAAGCAACACCGAAGCAAGTGAGTAGAGGTAACTAAAGGCTTCAGGCCAGTGAATGCTTTACTAGACTTTTGTAAAAAGGGGCATGAGTTAGGGTTATAGGAAACGAAGGAGGAATAAAGGTTAAAACCCCGTGGGCAAGTCCAGAAGCATCAACCAGAGAATTTCAAATGCAAGGGTAAAAGAGGCTCTGATTCAAAACCAGTTAAGTCCTCCGCCAACTTTTGTATTAGCCGAGCCCTGAAGGAGGAACAAAGATTATGCTTTCACCCAGTAAGTCACCATTTTTTGAGCACTCAACACACCCTAAAACACCTATGTCAAGTTTTACTTTTTGGGTACCACTTGATCTTTTGCACTGCCTAATTCAACCTCAGTATGAAGAATATTTCCTTTGCTTATCATTTTGTTTTCCATTTAAGTCTTTCAAAGTTTGCTCAAGCATGCGAAAACCAGTAACTTAAAAGGCTAATATCTAAATTAGAGAATTTGTAGTCAAAACTTTCCCCAACGTGCTTAAGAAATTCGACATCGGAAAGGATTAAGCATGAAAGAAAAACACTCAAGATAACCGAAGTTTCCAAGTCCCTATCTTCGTCGGCGTCGGCAGAAAGGATATTTCTTTCACGACAAGCATCACGCAAGGATATCACCTAAAATCGATTCCCTTCAGCGTCGGTAAGGAATGAAAAGAGTAGGCATTGCACAAATAAAAGAAAGATATCGCTGAGCGCCAACTTCCGAAACGTTTTCGGTATCAGGGGTTTTTCAAGGACATTAACTCACAAGGAAGACACGCGATAGGTTTATCGCCGAAAGCCGACCTCCGATACCTTTTCGACATCGGTAGTCCCAAGTTTAGCTTAAGGCGCTCGACTTGAGAAAAGTCCCAAGCCCAACCATTACTCATAAGCTAAGTTCCCAGTCTTTAGTACCCTGTATCCCGAATCAGTGGTGCCACGTCGGTATCGTATGATGAAATAAATCTGCATAGGAGGTTTTTCGTAGAAGGATATCAATGAAAAAACAAAGCAAATCGAAGCAACACTAAGTGAAAAATCAGGGCTAACTTAAAAGAAAATGTGGACAAAGAGCACAGTATACACATGCCAAGAGAGGATTTGATGCATTCAACCGCTATAACCAGAGCACGTTCGTCAAGATTTCGAGACTTTATATATTATATTGTCGTCAAAATCAGGTTACATACAGTAGACATTGTCTACACCTTTTGGCCAACCAACCCGGTTACGTTAAGAAAATGAAAGTATCCTTACAAAAAGGGAAATTTATCAAAGTTCTGCGTTGCGTCTAAGAATGCAAAACATAGTTCATCAATCATGCTTCTTTTGCGCGTGGACTTTCTTCCCGGCTACTTCGCGCTCCCTGAGGTGTTTTCATATTTTGTTCTTCCGACAGTCTTTGCGCCTCGTGCAGTTCCATGATCGTATCTTGCGCCTCCCGAAGTTTCCTCTTAAGCCAGGTTGCATTCCCTTCATGACCTTGAGGTGCTGACACCTCAAGGGTCTTTTCCGCCAAATTTCATCACAGTTCTCTATTTTCCTGGTAGAGTTCAACTATGGTGAGTTTTTCCTGCTCTATATATTGAATAGGTGCTCGAACGTTAGAACCTGAGGCTTATATCCTTCTCATTCGACTCCTTCTTCCTCAACTTATGGTTTCGACAGTCTCTAGCCGGATAGTGCACATTAGGAATTCCTCAATGACTGATCATGCGCGCGACTCAATCGGGGTTTGGTTTTCCCCTCCCACTTCTTTATTCTTCATGGGACTTCCTCTCCTCCATGGTATCTGTTGATGGGGAAGTGTGACTTCCAAGTTGTGCCCTTCCGACGTAACTTCTTCCACTTCGGCCTCCGCACGGGGCGATACCATCATTTTTGCGCGAAGGTAGGAATCTCCCTTTGAAGCCTCGGGAACACCTGCTGCAAATAAGAATGAGTCCCATGCATTTTGTGGCTCAGGCCTGGCGCTTTGACTGCCTCGCAGGCCCCATCTTGCGTTTTAAGGAGTTCCCATGGTGCGACAATGTTGGGCTCCGGATTTATAACATTTTCTTGCTGGTTCTTGAGGATATTGTTTACTCTCCTGAAGTCTTTTGTTTAACAAATGGAATTCTTTTTGTGCTGTTACACATATATATTCCATTGTATACATAAACCATGACGTTCTTCCAAAGCCACAAATGAGCGAAGAATTCAACTATAAATTCAACAATAATCCTCTTCTGCGAAGAATAGCTGAACTTTGCAAGAATGCAGGGTGTTGGCTTATAGAGGATAATACTTATGATTATTTTATGATGGGTTGAAACATACTTGTGTGGAGGCTCCACACATTATCAATGTATTCTCTTTTTCTAAAGCTTATGGTATGATGGGTTGGCAAATTGGATAGATAGCATATCCTTCTGAAGTCAAGGGCCTTGGAGCACAACTGTTTCAATCATTGGACAAGTCTGGGCAAAGTTACCAAGTGGTGTTGTTGAAGTTTTTTGCAAAAAGACATGGGGTTATTGTTAACCCTGGTAGTGCTAGTGGAGGACCGGGGTATGTTCATGTTTCATTTGGTCCAAGGGAACGCTTTCTTCTCAGTTTTCCAGAGTGCTCTGCGATTTGAGGAGGAATCACTACAGCTGGACCTTTCCTGGACATAACAGTTGGCACCCTCTGCCACTTCATAAATCCGTGCATGTGTAACGCAGGGGGGGAAACCATTTGTTTGAATCATTGAAACAACTGGCATCAAGCATTCAAATTCGTGCATAACTCAAGGAAGAAAATCGTGGCATGATTAACTGTGTAAAACGTGTCTCATCCTCCGGCAATATTCTTAAAACTATTTTATAACTTCTGGGGTGAAAAGCCACGCATTGCCAGAGATTTGAAACGTTCTGTAAAGAGATGCCACGCATTGCCAGAGATCTGAAACGTTCTGTAAAGAGATGCCACGCGTTGCCAGAGATCTGGAACGCTATGTAAAGAGATGCCATGCATTGCCAGAGGGTTGGAAAACGTCATATGAGAGCTTCTATGCTCGAAAAAAGATGGAAATGATGTAGAGAAATAGGTAGAGGGATCTAGCGCTTCTATGTTTGAGAAATGGGGGGATAGACGGAGCATAGAGAAGAATAGAAGAATAGAAATCTCCAGGCACTTGTACTGTTTTCATCTTTCAATAAAATAGTGAGAGTTCCAGTAATCCGATTTCTGTTCTTGCCATTTTAGCTGTGAGTTATTTATTTGCCAGTATGTGTTGATTTAGAGAACAGACTGTTGACAGAGAAGGCAGGGCCCCCTTCGATG
>ML785223.1:376819-403397 GCA_009831015.1 Picea engelmannii | reverse complement strand
CCAAGACCTTGTGCCCTTATCTTTTGACTCCATATACCCTAAGGCACTGATATTTTATCTCCAACGTTGAAGTTTTAGTGTACAAAAACTACTTTCAAAACTAAATTTTGAAACCCTAACTAACCAAACTAACCTAATTAGGGCTGATGTCATAGTTGAATATCTCATCTTGATGCAACAAAAGTTGGATATAAGCAATTGATGATGATTTTAAGCATTTGTTGAGTAAATTGTTGATTGGACATATTGTTAGCTTAGTCATCTCCTTAGATATGGATGAATTGATGATCTTTCATAGCTAATTGACAAAACGTTGAATTCATTTTACATCTATTGCAGTACATTGCTTATTAATAATATCAGATAGTCAATGAAGTACTAACCCTTTGAGCTATAGCCTGTGAATATATATATATTGTGTTGTTGTTGTCTTGTTCCGGGCAGGTGTTTTCAATAGGGCATACACTTCATTTATTGGTTGATTAGTCGGACTGTCTGACATTGGTGGTAACCTGTGAGGAGGGAACTCTAAAACTTGACCTTATATCTTCTGCCTCTTCAAACCCTAGGTTGATGGGGACGTCTCCCCTGGGCTAACCTCCCTAAATAGAAAGAACCTCGAGGTGACATTGGGTGGGGAAGGTTCTTATTACACCAGTTTGATCCCTATCCTTTAGCCTATGACCTAAACTACAAACTGAACGATAACATTTTGGCGCCATTGTCGGGGAACACTGAGTCAATCTTCCTCAATGACAAATATTTTGGTAAGCCTTGCCTCAAAGTCCTTTCTCTTACAAGCTTACCTGGTGACTCCACTAGACTTTATTCCCCTACTATTTGATAGTTTCAGGAAAACTATCTGGCGACTCCATTAATGATGAAGCCAACAATGACTTCACAATGGGATCCCGGGAACTATAAGCCTTTAGAAATGAGTAAAATCCCAAGATACCCAAGACAAATGGCCCCGATATCCAAGAGATGGCTCCCTAGATTCACTGGTGGCGATGGGGAAAGAGCTGACTTTCATATGGATGAATTTTATTCTTACTTTAGACTCCACCCTGTCGATGATGATGCCGAAGATGTAGTGATGAAACTTTTTTCAAACACTCTTCATGGAAATGATAAAAAGTGGTATGATAACCTTCCTAATGCTAGCATCACCTCTGTGAACTAGTTGGAAGAAGTCTTTCTCGAAGAATGGGGTATTCAGTTAGAAGACATCTCAGTACTGCTAAAAATTTTTGAGCATATAAGACAAACCAAGAATGAAAGCCTCTGGAACTTCCAGAGTAGGTTTGAGCGCACCCTATGTCAGATTCCTAAGGGCCATTGTCCTGAAAACAAGTACATTGTCCATATATATACCTGTGCGCTCCTGGCACACCTAGGTTTGCCCCTCAGTAAAAAGAGCCCAGGCACGCTTGATGAAGCTTATGGCATGGCTAAAAGAATTGAACAGAACATCTCCTTATCTGAGATAAAAGATCTCTTTACTTCAGGTGATTTTAATATGGAAATTTTGTTTGCCCGTAAAAACTTTGTTGACGATATCCAAGAAGAAGGTGAACAAACCATCATTCAACATGGGATTCCTGAAGACATGGCCAAGGAGGCAGAACCAGACCAAAATAATGAAGTATCAACAAGTGCCTCTCCATCTGACGAAGCAATCTATGAGCTTGTTTTTCTTGCACAAAAAAAGGAAGATGAGGTTAGTTACTTTCCATTACAGGATTCCGATGACACCTTGTCACATGATTCAGATAAAGGATGAATGGAATTCCTGAAAGAATTAGGCCTTCCAACTGAAGAAGAAATCCCTGAGGATGAGACCACAATGCATGCCGAAAACACCAAAGTCCTCGAAGTTCCTTCGCAAGAAGAAACAGTAAGTTACCCTCCTCCCCTAGTTTTTGATGATTCTTTACCTTATGATGAAGAGGAGGAGGAGAATGAATTTTCAAATGTTTCAAACCCTGCATGTTATTACATAGATAGTGACATTGTTGATAACATTGATGAGTTCATACATGTTGGGAGACGTAGGTGGGATATAGTTGGTTATGACCTGGATCCCATCTATGACACTGAGAGTCATTTCCAGTTGTTGCCCTTGCAATTGTCACAATAGATTACTTCCGACCAATGGCAACAAGGAGATGAGATTTTTACCCGTACTTTTCAAAAAACCAAGGATGACCTAGTACCTTATTCTCCAGATGATTTTCAGTCTTACCTTGAGATTTTTTATGAGTACCCTTCTGAGCACTTGGATTCTCTCCATGAAGATGATTGCCAACCACCACTGTGCTAAGATTTTGATACAAGTAAGGACATTGTTTGCCTAAAGAAGGTTTCTCATGACTTTTCGCTCCCGCCACCTGTTATTACTTTACCATGCTTTTCCATTAAAGTTGTAGTTGGGAAGTACCTTTTTTATGTTGAGTTTTCTCTTAGGCAAGCCCTAAACTCCAGGGTTTGGTTGGATGCTGCAATTTTGAGTAAGTTGTCCCAGTTTTTCAACTTTCCCTTGGTATTTTGCTAGTCGTCTGCTAGGTCTTTGTCGATCCCTTCCTTGACTTCAGAGCGTGAGGATGCCCTAGGTAGCTAGTTTGCAGGCCCTTTGAGTCTGTTTTCTGAACCTTTCTCTCCTCATGACCCTTTCTTGAAGTGGATTGAGTACTTTCCTCATAGATGGACTTGGCAGGATTTTATCCCTCCCACCCGCCTCCATGAGTTAGAAATTGAGAACTCCGACGATATGATATATGTTCTAACCCATGTCATTTTTGTGCTTGATTTATCGCTGTTTTGGTTTATGATGAAGCACAAAGGCAGGTATTGGGGTACATTGCTGGATTGGTTACACTGGTCATTTGACTACATTGAGCATCCAACCAATAGGTAAGTATAGGTAAGTAGTTTGCTTTCATATTTGCATATTGATTATTTTATTTCAGTCATATAGATATATTATATTTGCGGGGTGGCAATACCACCTCACCTTTGTTACTAATGCTATTTTCGAGTATGAGCAGGTTTGCAGGATACGCCAGATATTTCGAGGTTCTCATGCGCTCTACGGTGAGCACATGTCCCCGAGTTGGAGCCAGATGTTATCCCCGATTTCTAGGGATAACTAGGAGATCATGTCTCGAGGCCCACAGATCCTAGACATGGAGTACCAAGAGCAGGATTGACTTGTGCATGGCCCTGGAGGGCCCATCTTTCTTCTTCTTCATCAGACTTGTCCTATCAGCAGCAACAACATCCATCACCTTCGGCTTGGACTTGTATCGGAAAAGACTCTTGCTCCATGAGGTAATTGGTCCAGGTATCATGGTATGTGTCATGTTTGATCATTATAACTTTCATATATATGCATCTGATTCCTTTCATTTCTGACAACTGCTTGGATCTTACACTAACCCACTTGACCATGGTTGGGGGGATTGACGGGGTACCCTAGCAAGCTTGTACCCATAGGTTTTGGTTAGCTACCAGGGGGGATTTTGAAGAGCCATCGTCCGCTCCCATCATATTATCATTTTACATCTTATCTCCCATTCATCTACCCCATTCCCCTAGTCCATACATTAGGATGACCTATTTGTGGGGTTACACCTTATCCTATGGGAAGAAGGGGCTAAAGGCCCAAGGGGTAAAAGCAGCTGGTAAGAGATAAAATCCATTAAAAAATAAAACCTAGAGATGCCTCGCCCAGGGATCCCCGAGAAGGCAATAAAAAGCCTCTCGATAAGAAACAAGAGGGACCCGAAGAAAAATAATAAAACAAGACCTAGCCAAGAGGATGGGGGGTCTCATCACGAGCCATCCCATTATGATCATAGGTACCTAGCAGTATGACATTGCTATTATCTGGTTACCATGCTAGGGCAGTGACCTTTTGTTGCATGGCCAAGGGAAAGGGGGTCTCATCATGAGCCACCCTTATCATCTCTGTGAAAGTACTCGTGGGTAACACTGTCAGCTCTGGTCACCACGCCAAGGCAGTGTCCTCTAGTTAGACCTTGAAATAAAAAAGAAAGAAAAAGCAATAAAGAAAGAAAGATTAAAGGCAATAAAGGGCTTGAAAAGAATTTGCATCCATGACAGGTACAACTCGCCTCCTACGAAGGCACCCACAGATAATATTCACCTCTGTCTTTCACTATGTCTGGACATCCTTGGACCACACCACCTTTATTACATGGGTTGGATGATACCCTCTGGGAACTTTCCTTTTCTTATGGATGCTGGCCCAATAGGGAACTTTGTCTTTTATTCAGCTTTGTATAGTAGGTCATTGTAATGTCTTTGAGCTATTAGATGATATGCTAGGGGTTTTATGCATGCATTTGATAAAATTAATGATGAAATATGATCGACATTGCTATGATCCCAAGGACTAATGAGCCCATGGAGGGCCAATTTTTTGATGTGCAGGACCATGCCCGACGGACAGGTACCAGGTGGACTGGTACACATGGGGAGATGCTTATCTTGGACCTCCATGGGGTTGAAGAGCCCATCAGATGGTTGCTGGTACTTCATCAGGGGTAGAGACAGGACTATGATTGATCGAGCCTTTTCACGAGAGAAGAAGAAGGACATTTTCATCTAGGACACCTTGGCTGAGCCCAGCCCTAGGGGGTTGAACCACTGCAGGTGGAACGTGTCCCTCTATTGACCCAGGACGTCCTCCAGAGATCCTTGACATCACCTCCAGTGCATGACAACTTTGCAGGGCAGTTTGGCACGTGTGGCAGAATTTGGAGGCCCAGAGAGGGCCAACGTTTGCCTTCTAGTGCTGTATTTTGCCCTAAATAAAGCCAATGTCTCCCTAAAAAGGGCTGGACGTCTTGCTTATTGCTCATTTAGGGTTTTATTTAGCATTTTAATGTAAAACAATATGATTTTTAGTTATCAGCCTTGTCGGTTGTTTTAATGACCTAATTTTTAATTAAGGGTCATTGGATGATATAAATTGAGGATGTTTTCCCTCATTTTGAAATAACACAACTCACTCACACAAGTGAGATCTGATTTTTGCACCCTTCTTGGGTAGATTTGTTGTCTAAGTGAGGTGCACTTTCTATTGGAAGGATATTTTTGGCATTTATGTCATTTCTCTCAAGGAAGGTTTACAACTAGGGTTTGCTTATGCTTTTCTTCATGACATGTAAGTAAATTTTCTTGCAAAACTTCTTAAATGAATGGTTGTAGGTGTAATTTCTTGCATTTTCTTATTGTATTGTTGATTTAAAACCCTAGGTAACAATCACACAAGTAGGTCATTGTTACATGTCCCTTTAGAGAGAGATATTTTTTCAGCCATTGAAGGAAAGAGATTAAGCCTAGCCTTTGCTACACTTATCTTGTTTCTTCCCTTGAGCTAGCGTTGAAGTTTATAAGTTGAAAGAAGGAGACGTCCTAGGCCTAGGTTGCCTACACCTAGGGTTTTCACCTTCTAGGGTTTGAAAGCCTTGTCTTTGCAACACTTTCTCCCTTATACTTATTCTTTAGGCTAGCTTTTTTGCCAAGTTGATTTAGAGAAGGAGGAAAGAGCACGAGGCCTTGCTTAAGCAACATCGGAGTGAGCCTCTTTCCCATAGGGTTTTGATTCTAGGGCCCTGCTTTTGCAGCACCATAGAACCCTACCCTCTAGTCTTTGAGTCATCATCCTTCCAAGACCTTGTGCCCTTATCTTTTGACTCCATATACCCTAAGGCACTGATATTTTATCTCCAACGTTGAAGTTTTAGTGTACAAAAACTACTTTCAAAACTAAATTTTGAAACCCTAACTAACCAAACTAACCTAATTAGGGATGATGTCATAGTTGAATATCTCATCTTGACGCAACAAAAGTTGGATATAAGCAATTGATGATGATTTTAAGAATTTGTTGAGTAAATTGTTGATTGGACATATTGTTAGCTTAGTCATCACCTCATCGGGCACGACTTATAGATACACTGTCAATATCGAGTAGAAATTTAAGAAGAAAAGGTGAGAGTTTGGATCTGCAAATCCCTCACAGTCGAAGCAGGGAAAAGGAAGCCCCAACCCACACAGAAAGTGACCAAGTCGAGATGGACACCCTCAGGACACCCAGTCCAAGCCATAACACAAGAAGGACAATGAGAAGATGAAGAAGGACACATGAAAATGGTGTGAGTACCATAAAATTCCTTGTCACAACACTGAAAAATGTCGCTCCAAGCAATCCCCCATGGTTGAGCTGAAGGCTTATGAGTTAGAGGTTGATTCGGATTCTGAGTCAGATCCTGAAGGAGGGAAGCGGATTATCGATGTTGAACCCAATGCCACTATCGCTACCACCAAAGTCCAGTCAAGTGAACCATAAGAATGATAGAAAGGGGAACACCTCTTTCACTCAAAGATGTGGGTCAAGGGGAATCCGCTTCATTTCAATGTCGATAGAGGTAGTCAGAAGAACCTGATTTCAACAGAGGTCATCAAGCGGTTGGACCTGCCAACGACACTGCACCCACAACTCTACACCATCATCTGGCTTCGCCAAGAAATAGATCTTCGTGTCAGCCAACAGTGTCATATACCCTATGACATCAAGCCTTTAAAAGATGAGGTAGTGTGTGATATTTCTCCCCTTGAAGTTTGTGATGTTCTTTTAGGACTGTTATCCCCACTTTTTAGGGATAACTAGGAGATCATGTCTCAAGGCCCACAGGTCCTAGACATGAAGTACCGAGAGCAGGGTTGACCTGAGCATGGCCTTGGAGGGCCCTCCTTTTCTTCATTCATCATCTTTGTCTTGTCAACAACAGCAACATCCATCACCATTGGCTTGATCCTGTATCAAAAGAGGTTCTTGCTCCATGATGTAATTGGTCCAGGTATCATGGTATGTGTCACTTTTGATCATTGAGACCTTTAAATATATGCATCTGATTCCTTTTATCTCTAACAACTGCTTGGATCTTACATTAACCTAGTTGACCATGCTTGGGGAAATTGACAAGGTGCCCTAGCAAGCATGTGCCCATAGGTTTTGGTTTGCCACTGGGGGAATTTTTGAAAAGCCATCGTCCACTCCCATCATAGCACCATTGTTTCATCTTATCTCCCACTCATTTATCCCATTCCCCTTATCCAGGAATTGGGTTGACGTATTTGCAGGATGGCACCTTATCTCATGGGAAGAAGGGACTAAAGGCCCATAAGGTAAAAACAGCTGGTAAAAGACAAAAGCCTAGAAATAAAACCTCGAGATGCTTCGAAAAGGGATCCCCGAGAAGGAAGTAAAAATCCTCTCAGCAAGAAATAAGAGGGTCCCAGAAAATATCAAAACAAGACCTAGTCAGAGGATGGGAGGACTCATCACGAGCCAACCTATTAGGTCCATGGGTACCGAACAGTATGACATTGCCACCATCTAGTTACCATGCCAGGGCAACGACATTCGGTTGCATGGCCAAGGCTAAGGGGGTCTCATCACGAGCCAACCTTCTCATCTATGTGAATGTACTCGTGGGTAATGCTGTCATCTCTGGTCACCATGCCAAGGCAATGTCCCCTGGTTAGTTCTTAAATAAAAAAAATAAGGATAAAAGGCAAATAAAAGAATAAAACAAGAAAAAGAATAAAGGCAAAAATGGGCTTGGAAAAAATGCATCCATGACAGGTATAGCTCACCTTCTACAAAGGCACCCATAGGTAACATTTGTGCATCCTTAGCCCTCACTGCACCCACATGTTTGGACATCCCCTAGTCACATCACCTCACTTACATGGCTTGGATGATATCTTCCTGGAAACTTTCCCTTTCTTGTGGACACTAGCCCAATAGGATGCCTTGTCCTTTTCTCCAATCTTGTATTGCAGGTTTTTGTAATGTCTTTGAGCTATTGATTGATGTATTAGGGGTTTTAAGCGTATGTTTAATAATATTGATGATGATATGTGATTGAAATTTCTATGATCCTTGTGTCTGATGAACCCACGGAGGGCATAGATTTTGATGTGCAGGACCATGCCCGACGGACAGGTACCATTTGGACTGGTACACATGGGGAGATGACTAGTTCAGACCTCCATGGGGATGAAGAGCCCACCAGATGGATGTTGAGACCCCATCAGGGGGCAAAGACAAGGCAGAGCTTGATCAGGGGTTTTGCACCTGAGAGGAAGAGGATGTTCCACCAGAGACACTCCGACAGGACTAATCCTAGGGGGAGTGACCCCTTTTCAGTGGAACGCTAGTCTTGGAAGGCTTAAGACGTCCCCATCTTCACCATGACGTCATCCAACTTCATGGACACTTTTGGAGGCAGACTGGGCAGGAGTGGCACGTGTGGCATGTTGGAGAGGCCCCCGGGGGGCTAACGTTTTTCTCTTGGATGTCTCATTTGCCTTAGAAAGGGCTAGCGCCTCCGTTGAAGGGGATTTTACTCTCTTTTTAGCTCAATTAGGGTTTTAATTTGACAATTTAATGTAAAACAATATGATTTTGATAATTTGGACTTGTCGGCCTTTTACCTAACCTAAAATGTAAAATTAGGTCAAGGTTTTGTATAAATGAGGGATTTTCACTCTCATTTTATCATAACAACTTACTCACTCATAGTGAGGTCTGATTTTTAGCACCCTACTTGGGTTATTGGCTGATTTAAGGAAGGCGCACTTGTTGAAGGAAGAGAGTTTTGGCATTCTATGGTGTTTTTCTTAAAGGAAGGTGTTACAATTAGGGTTTGTATGATTATTTCTTGATGAATTGTAAGTGTTTTTCTGCAAAACTTGTTGATTGAATGGTTGTAGTCTTAATTTCTTACATGTATTTGTAATTTGTTGAATAAAAACCCTAGGTGACAAGCACACAAGTAGGTCCTTGTCTCATGTCCCCTGATAGAAAATATTTTAGCTATTGAAGAAGAAGAAGAGAGCCTAGCCATAGCTACACTCCTTTTTCTTCCTCCCTTAAGCTAGCCATACCATTTGGACTTCAAGAGGAAGAGGATGTCCTAGGCCTAGGTCATCTACACCTAGGGTCGTTTTCTTTTAGGGTTTGATGAAAGAGCCTTGCCTTAGAAACACTCTCCCTCTTTAAGCCCTCTTGTCTTGATTTTGTATTTCATTTGTGCTAGTTGTTTGCTGGGAAGGAGGAGAGAGCATGAGGCCTTACTTTAGCAACACCGGAGTGAGCCTCTCTCTTCTAGGGTTACTATTTTGAAGCCCTACCTTAGTAGCACTTAAAAACTTATCCCTCTAGTCCTTTAAGTCTCATCCCCTTCAACTCTTGCATCCTTCATAATTGACTCCATTTAACCCTAAGGCACTGAACCTAATACCTCCAGCGTTGAAGCAAGACCTTGATCCAAACACTCTCAAAACTTGAATTTAAAAACCCTAACTGCACTAACCCTAAGTTGTTGACGTCACTCTTGGTTATTTCATCTCAATGCAACAATGTTTTACTTTATGAGCAATTGAATGATGGTTTAAAGCATTTGTTTAATAAAGTATTGATTGATCCCATTGAATGCCACATCGTTCTAGTATTTATTGGCAAAGTGAAATTATCTTTTCATTGCTATTGTGTAAACATTGACTTCATCAACATTTACTTTCAAAATTGTTTATATTGAATATTAGATAGTTCTTGATTGATATGAAGTACTAACCCGTTGAAATAAGCTCGCAAGTATCAATTTGTTGTTGTCTTGTTCTAGGCAGGTACTCTTCATTGGGTTTTACTTTATTATTGGCTATTTAGCCAAAACTTCTGATTTGTGGTGATCTGTGAAGGGGGAAAAACTTATCTTCATCCTATTAACCTTTTTCCTCTTCAAAAACCAGGTCACTGGGGATGTCTCCCCCGGGCCTAACCTCCCTAAAGAGAAAGAACCTACACATCATGGTGACATTGGGTGGGATAGGTTCTTGTTACGCCAATTTGGCCTTCTACCTTATAGCCTTTACTCCTAGCTACAAACTATGCGACAACATTTTGGCACCGTTGCCGGGGAACACTAAGTCAATTCTCCTCAGACGACAAATCTTTTTGGTAAGCCTTGCCTCAGAGCCTTATCTTACAAGCTTACCTGGCGACTCCACTAGGGTGTTTTCCCTATTTCTTTGATAGTTTCAAGAAAACTATCCGGCGACTCCACTGATGACGAAGCCAACAATGACTTCACAATGGGATCCCAGGAACTACAAACCTTTAGACATGAGTAAAATCCTGGGATATCCTAGAAAAATGCCCCCTTGGTATAAAAAATGGCTACCTATATTTGTTGGCATTGATGGAGAAAACCCTGATTATCACATGAGCAAATTCTGGACTTTCTTTCAGTACCGCCTTGTGAGTGATGACGCTGAAGACTTGGTAATGAAACTTTTCTCTGCCACCCTACATGGAGAGGCTGGAAGATGGTATGATAATCTTCCAACTGCCAACATCACATCTATGGACCAATTTGAAGAGATCTTCCTTGCAAGGTGGGTTCTGAAAATCGAAGATATCCAATCATTACTAAGAGGTCTTGAGTGCATAAAACATATAGAGGATGAGACGGCCAGAGATTTCGGGATTAGGTTTCAAAGGTTGTTGCACCACATTCCTGAAAGCTATCATCCTAAAGGAAAGTATCTCATCTATCTCTATACCAACGAACTTCTAGGGAATTTAAGCTTCCTCCTAATTAAAAGGGACCCAAAAACACTTGCAGAAGCTTACAACATGGCCATTCAAACCAAGAAAAATCTTTCCTTTTCCAGAACTAATGACCATACCATGGACACTCTCAGCTTTATAAAACTAGTTTCCCTTGAAACCTTTACTGAACATCCACAAGACAGAAGGGAACAAGTTTTTGACCAACAGAATGAGGACGTGATTAAGGAGCAAGAACCCAAGCAAGATGATGAAGAATCAACCTGCACTCTTCCTTCTGATAAAGCCATCCAAGAGCCTGTTTCTCCTGCACAACAGAAGGATGATGAGGTTAGTTGTTTCCCTTTTCAAGATATCGAAGACACCTTGTTCCTTGATTCAGAAAAAGAAGGGGAAATGAAAACCTTGAGCAAAGTTCTTTGTTGTACAATTGAAGACGGAGGGGTAGTTCTTGAGGATGAGACTGTAACACATACTAAAAACACCGAAGTCCTCTAAGCTCCCGCACAAGAAGAAACAGTAAGTTTCCCTCCTCCCCTAGTTTTTGATGATGCTTTACTTTATGATGAAGGAAATGAGGAGGAGTTGAATGAGTTTTCAAATGTTTCAAACCCTACATGTTATGGCGTAGATAGTGACATTGTTGGTAACATTGATGAGTTCATACATGTTGGGAGACGTAGGTGGGATATAGTTGGTTATGACCTGGATCCCATCTATGACACTGAGAGTCATTTCCAAGTGTTTCCCTTGCAACTATCACAACAGATTACTTTTGACCAATGGCAACAAGGAGATGAGATTTTTACCCGTACTTTTCAAAAAACCAAGGATGACCTAGTGCCTTGTTTTCCTGATGATTTTCAGTCTTACCTTGAGATTTTTGATGCATACCCTTCTGATCACTTGGATTCTCTCCATGAAGATGATTACCAACCACCACTATGCTCATATCATAATACAAGTAAGGACCTTCTTTGCTTAAAAGAGGATCCTTGTGATGATTCTTCCCAAACACTTTCGACTACTATACCTTGTTGTGTTTCTAGAGTTGTGGTTGGTAAGTATGTTTTTAATTTTGAGTTTCCTCTAGGGCAAACCCTAGAATCCAAGGGTTGGTTGAATATTACAAGCTTAAGTTTACCATATCATTTTTTCAACTTTCCCTTGAGAATTTTCCAGTTGTCTGATACATCCTTGTCATTCCCTTCCCAGACTTCAAAGTATGAAAACGTCCTAGGTAGCCAGTGTGTAGACCTTTTGAGTCAGTGTTTTGAACCTCGGGATTTTCATGACCCTTTCTTGAAGTGGATTGAGTACTTTCCTCAGAGATGGACTTGGCAGGATTTTATCCCTCCCACCCGCCTCCATGAGTTAGACTTTGAGATTTCCGATGATATGATATATATTCTAACTCATGACATTTTTGTGCTCGAGTTATCACTATTTTGGTTTATGATGAAGCACAAAGGTAGGTATCATGGGACATTGTTGGATTGGCTACACTGTTCATTTGACTACATTGAACATCCAGCCAATAGGTAAGTAAAGGTAGGTACTTTGCTTTACATTCGCATGTTGATTGTTTTATTTTAGTATATATATGTATGCTGGGGTGGAATTACCACCCCAACTTTGTCACTGATACTTCTATTGAGATTGAGCAGGTTTGCAGGTTATGCCAGAGATGCTAATGTTCTCATGCACTCTACGATGAGCACATGTCCCTGAGTTGGAGCCAGATGTTATCCCCACTTTTTAGGGATAACTAGGAGATCATGTCTCGAGGCCCACATGTCCTAGACATGGAGTACCAAGAGCAGGGTTGACCTGAGAATGGCCTTGTAGGGCCCTCCTTTTCTTTATTCATCATCTTTGTCTTGTCAGTAGCAGAAACATCCATCACCATTGGCTTGATCTTGTATCAGAAGAGGTTCTTGCTCCATGAGGTAATTGGTCGAGGTATCATGGTACGTGTCACTTTTTATCATTGAGACCTTTAAATATATGCATCTGATTCATTTTATCTCTAACAACTGCTTGGATCTTACATTAGCCCACTTGACCATGCTTAGGGAAATTGACAAGGCGCCCTAGCAAGCCTGTGCCCATAGTTCTTGGTTTTCCACTGGGGGAATTTCTAAAAATCCGTCATCCGCTCCCATCATAGCATCATTGTTTCATCTTATCTCCCACTCATTTATCCCATTCTCCTTGTCCGGGCATTGGGTTGACCTATTTGCAGGATTGCACCTTATCTTGTGGGAAGAAGGGGCTAAAGGCCCAGAAGGTAAAAACAGCTGGTAAAAGACAAAATCTTAGAAATAAAACCTCGAGATGCTTCGCCCAGGGATCCCTGAGAAGGCAGTAAAAAGCCTCTCAACAAGAAACAAGAGGGACCCGAAAAATAGCAAAACAAGACCTAGTCAGAGGATAGGGGGTATCATCATGAGCCAACCTATTAGGTCCATGGGTACCTAATAGTATGACATTGCCACCATCTGGTTACCACGCCAGGGTAGTGACCTTTGGTTGCATGGCCAAGGGAAAAGGGGTTTCATCACGAGCCACCCTTCTCATGTCTGTGAAAGTACTTGTGGGTAACACTGTCAGCTTTGGTCAACATGCCAAGGCAGTGTCTCCTGGTTAGTTCTTAAATGAAAAAAAGGAGAAAAATAAAATAAAAGAATAAAAGAAGAAAAAGAATAAAAGAAAAAATGGGCTTGGAAAAAATGCATCAATGACAGGTACAACTCGCCTTCTATAAAGGCACTCACAGGTAACATTTGTGCATCCTTAGCGCTCACTGCACCCACATGTTTGGACATCCCCTAGCCACATCACCTCGCTTACATGGTTTGGATGAGATCTTCCTGGAAACTTTCCTTTTCTTGTGGACACTAGCCCAATAGGACGCCTTGTCCTTTTCTCCAATCTTGTATTGCAGGTTTTTGTAATGTCTTTGAGCTATTGACTAGTGTATTACCATTTTTATGCATATGTTTAATAATATTGATGAAGAGATGTGATTGACATTGCTATGATCCCTGTGACTGATGAGCCCATGGAGGGTGTAGCTTTTCTTGTGCAAGACCATGCCCGATGGACAGGTACCATTTGGATTGGTACACATGGGGAGATGACCTCTTCGGACCTCCATGGGGCTGAAGAGCCCACCAGATGGATACTGAGACCCCATCATGGGGCAGAGACATGGCAGAATTTGATCAGGGGTTCTGCACCTGAGAGGAAGAGGACGTTACACTAGAGACACTCCGATAGGACTAGACCTAGGGGGAGTGACTGCTTTTCAGAGGAACGCTAGCGTTGGAAGGATTAGGACGTCGCCATCTTAACCATGACATCATCCAGCTTCATGGATGCTTTGGGAGGCAGCAGTGGCATGTGTGGCATGTTGGAGAGGCCCCCGGGGGGCTAACGTTTTGCTCCTGGACGTCTCATTTTCCATAGAAAGGGCTAGCGCCTCCCTTGAAGGGGATTTTACTCTTTTTTTAGGTCAATTAGGGGTTTAATTTGACAATTTAATGTAAAACAATATGATTTTGATAATTTGGCCTTGTCGGCCTTTTACCTGACCTAAATTGTAAAATTAGGTCAAGGTTTTGTATAAATGAGGGATTTTCACTCTCATTTTATCATAACAACTTACTCACTCATAGTGAGGTCTTATTTTTAGCGCCCTACTTGATTTATTGGCTGATTTAAGGAAGGCACACTTGTTGAAGGAAGAGATTTTTGGCATTCTATGGTGTTTTTCTTGAAGAAAGGTGTTACAACTAGGGTTTGCATGATTATTTCTTGATGAATTGTAAGTATTTTTCTGAAAAACTTCTTGATTGAATGGTTGTAGTCTTATTTTCTTACATGTATTTATAATTTGCTGAATAAAAACCCTAGTTGCCAAGCACACAAGTAGGTCCTTGTCTCATGTCCCCTGATAGAAAATCTTTTAGCCATTGAAGAAGAAGAAGAGAGGCTAGCCATATCTACACTCCTTTTTCTTCCTCCCTTAAGCTAGCCTTACCATTTGGAGTTCAAGAGGAAGAGGATGTCCTAGGCCTAGGTCATCTACACCTAGGGCTGTTTTCTTTTAGGGATTGATGAAAGAGCCTTGCCTTAGCAACACTCTCCCTCTTTAAGCCCTCTTGTGTTGATTTTGTATTTCATTTGAGCTAGCTGTTTGCCGGGAAGGAGGAGAGAGCACGAGGCCTTGCTTTAGCAACACCAGAGTGAGCCTCTCTCCCCTAGGGTTATGATTTTGAAGCCCTGCTTTAGCAACACTTCAAAAATTATCCCTCTAGTCCTTTAAGTCTCATCCCCTTCAACTCTTACGTCTTTCATAATTGACTCCATTTAACCCTCAGGCACTGATCTTAAGACCTCCAACATTGAAGTAAGACCTTGATCCAAGCACTCTCAAAAATTGAATTTAAAAACCCTAACTGCACTAACCCTAAGTTGATGACGTCAGTCTTGGTTATTTCATCTCAATGCAACAACGTTTTACTTTATGAGAAATTGAATGATGGTTTAAATCATTTGTTTAATAAAGTATTGATTGATCCCATTGAATGCCACATCATTCTAGTATTTATTGGCGAAGTGACATTATCTTTTCATTGCTATGGTGTAAACATTGACTTCGTCAACATTTACTTTCAAAATTGTTTATATTGAATATCAGATAGTTCTTGATTGATATGAAGTGATAACCCATTGAAATAAGCTTGAAAGTATCAGTTTGTTGTTGTCTTGTTCCAAACAAGTACTCTTCAATGGGTTTTACTTTATTATTGGCTATTTAGCAAGAAATTCTAATTGGTGGTGATCTGCGAAGGGGGGAAAAACTTATCTACATCCTATTAACCTTTTGCCTCCTCAAAAACCAGGTCATCAGGGACATCTCCCCTAGGCCTAGCCTCCCTAAAGAGAAATAACCTACCCATCATGGTGACATTGGGTGGGATAGGTTCCTGTTATGCCAGTTTGGCCTTCTACCTTATAGCCTTTACTCCTAGCTACAAACTGTGCGATAACATTTGGTGCCATTGCTGGGAAACACTGAGTCAATTCTCCTCAGACGACAAATCTTTTCGGTAAGCCTTGCCTCAGAGCCTTATCTTACAAGCTTACGTGGCGACTCCACTAGGGTGTTTTCCCTATTTCTTTGATAGTTTCAAGAAAACTATTTGGCGACTCCACTGATGACGAAGCCAACAATGAATTCACATTGGGAACACGGGAACTACAAACCTTTAGACATGAGTAAAATCCTGGGATATCCTAGACAAATGTACCCTTGGTATAAAAAATGGTTCCCTAGATTCGCTGGAATCGATGGAGAAAATCCGGATGATCACATGAGCAAATTATGGACTTTCTTTCAGTACCACCCTATCAGTGATGACGCTGAAGACTTGGTAATGAAACTTTTCTCTACCACCCTACATGGAGAGGCTGTAAGATGGTATGATAATCTTCCAGTTGCCAGCATCACATCTATGTACCAATTTGAAGAGATAATCCTTGCAAGGTGGGTTCTGAAAATCGAAGATATCCAATCATTACTAAGAGGTCTTGAGTGCATAAAATAGATAGAGGATGAGACCGCCAAATATTTTGGGATTAGGTTTCAAAGGTTGTTGCACCACATTCCTGAAATCTATCATCCTAAAGGAAATTATCTCATCTATCTCTATACCAATAGGCTTCTAGGGCATTTAAGCTTCCTCCTAAATAAAAGGGACCCAAAAACACTTGCAGAAGCTTACAACATGGCCATTCAAACCAATAAAAATCTCTCATTGTCCACAACCAATGACCATACCATGGACACTCTTAGCTTGATAAAACTAGTTTCCCTTGAAACCTTTACTGAAGATCCACAAGACAGAAGGGAACAAGTTTTTGACCAACAGAATGAGGACGTGATTAAGGAGCAAGAACCCAAGCAAGATGATGAAGTATCAACCCGCGCTCTTCCTTCTGATAAATCCATCCAAGAGCCTGTTTCTCATGCACAATAGAAGGATGATGAGGTTAGTTGTTTCCCTTTTCAAGATACTGATGACACCTTGTTCCTTGATTCAGAAAAAGAAGGGGAAATGAAAACCTTGAGCAAAGTTCTTTGCTGTACAATTCATGATGGAGGGGTAGTTCTTGAGGATGAGACTATAACACATGCTAAAAACATCGAAGTCCTCGAATCTCCTGCACAAGAAGAAACAATAAGTTGCCCTCCTTCCCTAGTTTTTGATGATGCTTTACTTTATGATGAAGGAAATGAGGAGGAGTTGAATGAGTTTTCAAATGTTTCAAGCCATGCATGTTATGGCACAGATAGTGACATTGTTGATAACATTGATGAGTTCATACATGTTGGGATACATAGGTGGGATATAGTTGGTTATGACTTGGATCCCATCTATGACATTGAGAGTCATTTCCAAGTGTTTCCCTTGCAACTATCACAACAGATTACTTTTGACCAATGGCAACAAGGAGATGAGATTTTTACCCGTACTTTTCAAAAAACCAAGGATGACCTAGTGCCTTGTTTTCCTCATGATTTTTAGTCTTACCTTGAGATTTTTGATGAGTACCCTTCTGATCACTTGGATTCTTTCCATGAAGATGATTACCAACCACCACTGTGCTCAGATTACAATACAAGTAAGGACCTTCGTTGCTTAAAGGAGGATCTTTGTGATGATTCTTCCCAAACACTTTCGATTACTATATCTTGTTGTGTTTCTAGAGTTGTAGTTGGGAAGTATGTTTTTAATTTTGAGTTTCCTCTAGGGAAAACCCTAGAATCCAAGGGTCGGTTGAATATTACAAGGTTAAGTTTACCATATTAGTTTTTCAACTTTCCCTTGAGAATTTGCCAGTCGTCTGATACATCCTTGGGATTCCCTTCCCAGACTTCAAAGTATGAAAACGTCCTAGGTGGCCAGTGTGCAAACCTTGCTATGTGATTGACATTGCTATGATCCCTGTGATTGATGAGCCCATGTAGGGCATAACTTTTGATGTGCAGGACCATGCCCAATGGAAAAGTACCATTTGGACTGGTACACATGGGGAGATGACCAGTTAGGACCTCCATGGGGCTGAAGAGCCCACCAGATGGATGTTGAGACCCCATGAGGGGGCAGAGATAGGGCAGAGCTTGATCAGGGGTTTTGCACCTGAGAGGAAGAGGATGTTCCACCAGAGACACTCCGACAAGACTAGACCTAGGGGGAGTGACCCCTTTTCAGTGGAACGTTAGCCTTGGAAGGCTTAGGATGTCCCCATCTTCACCATGACATCATCCAGCTTGATGGACGCTTTTGGAGGCAGACTGGGCAGCAATGACACGTGTGGCATGTTGGAGAGGCCCACGGGGGGCTAACGTTTTGCTCATGGATGTCTCATTTGCCCTAGAAAGGGCTAGCGCCTCCCTTGAAGGGGATTTTACTCTCTTTTTAGCTCAATTAGGGTTTTAATTTGACAATTTAATGTAAAACAATATGATTTTGATAATTTGGCCTTGTCGGCCTTTTACCTGACCTAAAATGTAAAATTAGGTCAAGGTTTTGTATAAATGAGGGATTTTCACTCTCATTTTATCATAACAACTTACTCACTCATAGTGAGGTTTTCTTTTCAGCGCCCTACTTGGGTTATTGGTTGATTTAAGGAAGGCACACTTGTTGAAGGAAGTGATTTTTGGCATTCTATGGTGTTTTTCTTGAAGGAAGGTGTTACAACTAGGGTTTGCATGATTATTTCTTGATGAATTGTAAGTATTTTTCTGCAAAACTTGTTGATTGAATGGTTTTAGTCTTATTTTCTTACATGTATTTATAATTTGTTGAATACAAACCCTAGGTGACAAGCACACAAGTAGGTCCTTATATCATGTCCCCTGATAGAAAAAGTTTTTAGACGTTGAAGAAGAAGAAGAGAGCCTAGCCATAGCTACACTCCTTTTTCTTCCTCCCCTAAGCTAGCCGTACCATTTGGACTTCAAGAGGAAGAGGACGTCCTAGGCCTAGGTCATCTACACCTAGGGCCATTTTCTTTTAGGGTTTGATGAAAGAGCCTTACCTTAGCAACACTCTCCCTCTTTAAGCCCTCTTGTCTTGATTTTGTATTTCATTTGAGCTAGCTGTTTGCCGGGAAGGAGGAGAGAGCACGAGGCCTTGCTTTAGCAACACCAGAGTGAGCCTCTCTCTCCTAGGGTTACGATTTTGAAGCCCTGCATGGCCTTGGAGGGCCCGCCTTTTCTTCATTCATCATCTTTGTCTTGTCAGCAGCAACAACATCCATCACCATTGACTTGATCCTGTATCAGAAGAGTTTCTTGCTTCATGAGGTAATTGGTCCAGGTATCATGGTATGTGTCACTTTTGATCATTGAGACCTTTAAATATATGCATCTGATTCCTTTTATCTCTAACAACTGCTTGGATGTTACATTAGCCCACTTGACCATGCTTGGGGAAATTGACATGGTGCCCTAGTAAGCTTGTGCCCATAAGTATTGGTTTGCCACTGGGGGAATTTCTGAAAAGCCATCTTTCGCTCCCATCATAGCACCACTGTTTCATCTGATCTCCCACTCATTTATCCCATTCCCCTTGTCGAGGCATTGGGTTGACCTATTTTTAGGATTGCACCTTATCTCGTGGGAAGAAGGGGCTAAAGGCCCAAAAGGTAAAAACAGCTGGTAAAAGACAAAAGCCTAGAAATAAATCCTCGAGATGTTTTGCCCAGGGATTCCCGAGAAGGCAGTAAAAATCCTCTCAGCAAGAAACAAGAGGGACCCAAAAAATAACAAAACAAGACCTAGTCAGAGGATAGGGGATATCATCATGAGCCAACCTATTAGGTCCATGGGTACCTAACAATATGACATTGACACCATCTGGTTACCATGCCAGGGCAGTGACCTTTGGTTGCATGGACAAGGGAAAGGGGGTCTCATCACGAGCCAACCTTCTAATCTCTGTGAAAGTACTTGTGGGTAACGCTGTCAGCTCTAGTCAACATGCCAAGGAAATGTCCCCTGGTTAGTTCTTAAATAAAAAAAAGAAGGAGAAAAACCAAATAAAATAATAAAACAAGAAAAAAAATAAAGGCAAAAATGGGCTTGGAAAAAATGCATCCATGACAGGTACAACTTGCCTTCTACAAAGGCACCCACAGGTAACATTTGTGCATCCTTAGCCCTCACTGTATCAACATGTTTGGACATCCCCTAGCCACATCACCTCACTTACATGGCTTGGATGAGATCTTCCTGGAAACTTTCCTTTTCTTGTGGACACTAGCCCAATAGGATGCCTTGTCCTTTTCTCCAATCTTGTATTGCAGGTTTTTGTAATGTCTTTGAGCTATTGACTGATGTATTAGGGGTTTTATGCATATGTTTAATAATATTGATGATGAGATGTGATTGAAATTACTATGATCCCTGTGACTAATGAGCCCATAGAGGGTGTAGCTTTTGATGTGCAGGACCATGCCCGACGAACATTTACCATTTGGATCGATACATATCGGGAGATGACAAGTTCAGACCTCCATGGGGCTGAAGAGCCCACCAGATGGATGCTGAGATCCCATCAGGGGGAAGAGACAGGGCAGAGCTTGATCAAGGGTTTTTCACCTGAGAGGAAGAGGACGTTCCACTAGAGACACTCCGACAGGACTAGACCTAGGAGAAGTGACCCCTTTTCACAGGAACGCTAGCATTAGAAGGCTTAGGACATCCCCATCTTCACCATGACATCATCCAACTTCATGGATGCTTTTGGAGGCAAACTGGGCAATAGTGGCACATGTGGCATGTTGGAGAGGCCCCCCGGGGGGCTAACATTTTGCTCTTGGATATCTCATTTGCCCTAGAAAGGGCTAGCGCCTCCCTTGAAGGGGATTTTACTCTCTTTTTAGCTCAGTTAGGGTTTTAATTTGACAATTTAATGTAAAACAATATGATTTTGATAATTTGGCCTTGTCGGCGTTTTACCTAACCTAAAATGTAAAATTAGGTCAAGGTTTTGTATAAACGAGGGATTTTCACTCTCATTTTATCATAACAACTTACTCACTCATAGTGAGGTCTTATTTTTAGCGCCCTACATGGGTTATTGGCTGATTTAAGGAAGGCACACTTGTTGAAGGAAGATATTTTTGGCATTCTATTATGTTTTTCTTGAAGGAAGGTGTTACAACTAGGGTTTGCATGATTATTTCTTGATGAATTGTAAGTATTTTTCTGCAAAACTTGTTGATTGAATGGTTTTCATCTTATTTTCTTACATGTATTTATAATTTGTTGAATAAAAACACTAGGTGACAAGCACACAAGTAGGTCCTTGTATCATGTCCCCTGATAGAAAAGTTTTTAGACATTGAAGAAGAAGAAGAGAGCCTAGCCACAGCTACACTCCTTTTTCTTCCTCCCCTAAGCTAGCCGTACCATTTGGACTTCAAGAGGAAGAGGACGTCCTAGGCCTAGGTCATCTACACCTAGGGCCATTTTCTTTTAGGGTTTGATGAAAGAGCCTTGCCTTAGCAACACTCTCCCTCTTTAAGCCCTCTTGTCTTGATTTTGTATTTCATTTGAGCTAGCTATTTGTCAGGAAGGAGGAGAGAGCATGAAGCCTTGCTTTAGCAACACCAGAGTGAGCCTCTCTCTCCTAGGGTTACGATTTTGAAGCCCTGCATGGCCTTGGAGGGCCCTCCTTTTCTTCATTCATCATCTTTGTCTTGTCAGCAGCAGCAACATCCATCACCATCGACTTGATCCTGTATCAGAAGAGTTTCTTGCTCCATGAGGTAATTGGTCCAGGTATCATGGTATGTGTCACTTTTGATCATTGAGACCTTTAAATATATGCATTTGATTCCTTTTATCTCTAACAACTGCTTGGATGTTACATTGGCCCACTTGACCATGCTTGGGGAAATTGACATGGTGCCCTAGTAAGCTTGTGCCCATAAGTCTTGGTTTTCCACTGGGGGAATTTCTGAAAAGCCATCTTTTGCTCCCATCATAGCACCACTATTTCATCTGATCTCCCACTCATTTATCCCATTCCCCTTGTCCAGGCATTGGGTTGAGCTATTTTTAGGATTGCACCTTATCTCGTGGGAAGAAGGGGCTAAAGGCCCAAAAGGTAAAAACAGCTGGTAAAAGACAAAAGCCTAGAAATAAAACCTCGAGATGTTTCGCCCAGGGATCCCTGAGAAGGCAGTAAAGATCCTCTCATCAAGAAACAAGAAGGACCCATAAAATAACAAAACAAGACCTAGTCAGAGGATAGGGGGTCTCATCACGAGCCAACCCATTAGGTCCATGGGTACCTAACAATATGACATTGCCACCATCTGGTTACCACGCCAGGGCAGTGACCTTTGGTTGCATGGACAAGGGAAAGGGGGTCTCATCACGAGCCAACCTTCTAATCTCTGTGAAATTACTTGTGGGTAACGTTGTCAGCTCTAGTCAACATGCCAAGGCAATGTCCCCTGGTTAGTTCTTAAATAAAAAAAAGAAGGAGAAAAACCAAATAAAAGAATAAAACAAGAAAAAAATAAAGGCAAAAATGGGCTTGGAAAAAATGCATCCATGACAGGTACAACTTGCCTTCTACAAAGGCACCCACAGGTAACATTTGTGCATCCTTAGCCCTCACTGTACCGACATGTTTGGACATCCCCTAGCCACATCACCTCACTTACATGGCTTGGATGAGATCTTCCTGGAAACTTTCCTTTTCTTGTGGACACTAGCCCAATAGGACGCCTTGTCCTTTTATCCAATCTTGTATTACAGGTTTTTGTAATGTCTTTGAGCTATTGACCGATGTATTAGGGGTTTTATGCATATGTTTAATAATATTGATGATGATATGTGATTGAAATTACTATGATCCTTGTGACTGATGAGCCCATAGAGGGCGTAGCTTTTGATGTGCAGGACCATGCCCGATGGAAATCTACCATTTGGACCGGTACATATGGGGAGATGACAAGTTCATACCTCCATGGGGCTGAAGAGCCCACCAGATGGATGCTGAGATCCCATCAGGGGGAAGAGATAGGGTAGAACTTGATCAAGGGTTTTTCACCTGAGAGGAAGAGGACGTTCCACCAGATACACTCTGACAGGACTAGACCTAGGAGGAGTGACCCCTTTTCATGAGAACGCTAGCCTTAGAAGGCTTAGGACATCCCCATCTTCACCATGACATCATCCAACTTCATGGATGATTTTGGAGGCAGACTGGGCAATAGTGGCACATGTGGCATGTTGGAGAGGCCCCCGGGGGTCTAACATTTTGCTCTTGGATATCTCATTTGCCCTAGAAAGGGCTAGCGCCTCACTTGAAGGGGATTTTACTCTCTTTTTAGCTCAATTAGGGTTTTATTTTGACAATTTTATTGTAAAACAATATGATTTTGATAATTTGGCCTTGTCGGCGTTTTACCTGACCTAAAATGTAAAATTAGGTCAAGGTTTTGTATAAATGAGGGATTTTCACTCTCATTTTATCATAACAACTTACTCACTCATAGTGAGGTCTTATTTTTAGTGCCCTACTTGGGTTATTGGCTGATTTAAGGAAGGCACACTTGTTGAAGGAAGATATTTTTGGCATTCTATTATGTTTTTCTTGAAGGAAGGTGTTACAACTAGGGCTTGTATGATTATTTCTTGATGAATTGTAAGTATTTTTCGTCAAAACTTCTTGATTGAATGGTTGTAGTCTTATTTTCTTACATGTATTTATAATTTGTTGAATAAAAACCCTAGGTGACAAGCACACAAGTAGGTCCTTGTCTCATGTTCCCTGATAGAAAAGATTTTAGCCATTGAAGAAGAAGAAGAGAGCCTAGCCATAACTACACTCCTTTTTGTTCCTCCCTTAAGCTAGCCATACCATTTGGACTTCAAGTGGAAGAGGACGTCCCAGGCCTAGGTCATCTACACCTAGGGCCATTTTATTTTAGGGTTTGATGAAAGAGCCTTGCCTTAGCAACACTCTCCCTCTTTAAGCCCTCTTGTGTTGATTTTGAATTTCATTCACGCTAGATGTTTGCCAGGAAGGAGGAGAGAGCACGAGGCCTTGCTTTAGCAACACTGGAGTGAGCCTCTCTCCCCTAGGTTTATGATTTTGAAGCCCTGCTTTAGCAACACTTCAAAACTTATCCCTCTAGTCCTTTAAGTCTCATCCCCTTCAACTCTTACATCCTTCATAATTTACTCCATTTAACTATAGGGCACTGATCCTAAGACCTCCAGCGTTGAAGTAAGACCTTGATCCAAACACTCTCAAAAATTGAATTTAAAAACCCTAACTGCACTAACCCTAGACTACTAACCCTAAGTTGTTGATGTCACTCTTGGTTGTTTCATCTCAATGCATCAACGTTCTACTTTATGAGCAATTGAATGATGGTTTAAAGCATTTGTTTAATAAAGTATTGATTGATCCCATTGAATGCCACATCGTTCTAGTTTTTATTGGCGAAGTGACATTATCTTTTCATTGCTATTGTGTAAATATTGACTTCATCAACATTTACTTTCAAAATTGTTTATATTGAATATCAGATAGTTCTTGATTGATATGAAGTACTAACCCATTGAAATAAGCTTGCAAGTATCAGTTTGTTGTTGTCTTGTTCTAGGCAGGTACTCTTCATTGGGTTTTACTTTATTATTGGCTATTTATCCGAACTTTTGATTGGTGGTGATCTGTGAAGGGGGGGGAACTTATCTTCATCCTATTAACCTTTTGCCTCTTCAAAAACCAGGTCACCGGGGACGTCTCCCCTGGGCCTAACCTCCCTAAAGAGAAAGAACCTACCCATCATGGTGACATTGGGTGGGATAGGTTCGTGTTATGCCAGTTTGGCCTTCTACCTTATAGCCTTTACTCCTAGCTACAAACTGTGCGATAAAATTTTGGCGTTGTTGTCGGGGAACACTGAGTCAATTCTTCTCAGACGACAAATATTTTAGGTAAGCCTTGCCTCAGAGCCTTATCTTACAAGCTTACCTGGTGACTCCATTATGGTGTTTTCCCTATTTCTTTTAAAGTTTCAAGAAAACTATCTGGCAACTCCACTAATGACGAAGCCAACAATGACTTCACAATGGGATCCCGGGAACTACAAACCTTTAGACATGAGTAAAATTCTGGGATATCCTGACAAATGCTCCCTTGGTATAAAAAATGGCTCCCTAGATTCACTGGCTTCGATGGAGAAAATCCTAATTATCACATGAGCAAATTCTGGAATTTCTTTCAGTACTGCCCTGTCAGTGATGACGCTGAAGACTTGGTAATGAAACTTTTCTCTGCCACCCTACATGGAGAGGATGGAAGATGGTATGATAATCTTTCAGCTGCCAACATCACATCTATGGACCAATTTGAAGAGATCTTCCTCGCAAGGTGGGTTCTGGAAATCGAATATATCCAATCATTACTAAGAGGTCTTGAGTGCATAAAACAGATAGAGTGTTATCACTGAAATTTCGTCCGCACATGGCGACAAGAACTCCGCATCGTCAAAACAACAATGAACTCATTCATGGCACTGAATTAATTTCATAGCATTCCATAAGGGTCAAAAACTATACAAAGTAACCAAAAATTGAAGGGCGCTTTACAGTAGTTTGGTGCGTGCGCACATGCGCAAGACAAGAACGTACTCTGTGCGCATGTGCGCACGACGCGCGGCTGTCAGCGCAATAATCCACGCACCTGCTAAACGGTGCATTTATTGCATTGGTCGGCCTCCCAACCGCTTATGGACCAGCTCCCAATCTGATTTGACTCCCAAATCCGAGCTAAATCTGCAGAGTTGGCGGGTCTAAGACCTAATTAAGCCCTAAAGAGCCCCTTTTCACACTTTGAAGAGGTTACATAATCACCCGGTGATCTGCTATAAAAGGCCATGAAGAACCATTGTTTTCGCAAGGAATTTCAAGTATTGTTATGCTGCTGAGATTGTCAAGGGCTCATTCTTTGACGATAACACATCGGCAACATTTCTTTCTGCTGGGAGTTCTTTCACCATCATTCTCAGTTCTCTACATTGTAAGGGAAGCAAGTTTGTGAGGGCCTGAAGAGCCTTCCTTTGGGGGAAGAAGGAACCACAGTTCTCTTCCTTCATCGTGCTCTGATTTCATCAATTGACCAGCTCAAAACCATTGGTGAATCGGTCTTTGTTGTGTTTTATATTTCTTTATCCTCACGTTCACAGTTTTAGTTTGTTTTCATTTGATTCTTGTTTATAGTTTGTTTTGTTTTCTCTAACCTTTCCTTCCACAACTGTCATGCTCTGCAAGACCCAACAGGGCATATAAGCACCCTCGATTTGCTCACCAGGTGACGAATTGGGTGCGAACAGACTGGCGACTCCACTGGGGAGTAGGTATCAATTCCTCCCTCATTTGGGTTTATTTTGCTTTCCTTTTGGTTTTATTAACTTGCAGGGACACAAACTGGCCTCCGCCGACCTGCTAACCAGTCAATTCACAAGAGAATTGAGAAAAATCCATCCGGGTTTTCTTTCTCGGTCACTTGTCACAGGCGCGCGGGTATTCCACCACACAGACGCGCATCCTGCGTGCATGTGCCTGCGCAACGTTTTATCTCTGCGCGCATGCGCTTTAGTCCTCATTTCTGTCAGCGCGCGGGCACAGTATGCGCCTTTATCTACATTGAAGGTTGCACATCTGAACTAAATTTCTCATTGTAAGGTTTTTGGATGTGGGGAAAGTCATTTTCCTTCTCAAGAATGATGTTATGCATGCTCTAAATACTGCACCACTTAGACCCCTCAACTTATAAAGGGGATAGTCAGACAAACATAAGC
>ML785223.1:365366-376246 GCA_009831015.1 Picea engelmannii | reverse complement strand
ACCCAGGTGGCGATTGTGGGCTGCAATCGCACCTTGATTGGATTTTGTGTGGCTATTGGGAAGTATCGCCAGCTCTTTCGGGATATGCCCCCTCTACCCCTCATTATAACCAATTACTTCATCCTTCACTAGTGTCTCTTCCAATGACTTCAGACCCCACTGTTGAGTACTATTGGAAGGTCCAGTGCTATTTGAGAGGAAGGACGTTACGTCTTTTAGGACACGAGCATTTGCTTTCTTTTGATCCCCCCCATGCGGACAAAACCCACTTACCCATATATATACTTCTTTCTCATTTTATGTATGATGCACATCTGATTACAGTTTAAATTGGATATATATATTGTGTAAACATTCAACGCAAAGGCTTTTTTGGTTTCTATATTTCTCTCACCACTTGTTGCACACATTCACACAACTAGTCTGACATCATTGGGGAACCACAGAACCCCCGTCGTTCACGACGCTTGCTCAACCTCCCTCCTATCTTAGGGGGAGTATCTAGTCGTACCCACTCATCAGTACCTCCTACACACACTCTTGTGAGTGCTACTATCTTAGGATCAACTTTGCTTGGTTCTTCATTACTTGGGTCGACTTCCCAAGGTCATCCGTTCACTCGCTCTCCTTTGCACGGAAGCGGAGGACCCTCTTCCTCTCAAGGAGGGAGCACCAAAACACCTAGTCCCCATCAAGGGTCAGGTTCACAACACACTATGGCTGGAGCTAACCCTCCCACCCCACTATAGATGCCATACTTGGCCTCTCTCAACATACCGGATCTCACCAAGCTCACAAATGATCCTATATTGCATGACGCCACATGGCTTGCAATGCCAACCAAACTTCCTTCAGACATTCCAAATTTTGAAGGAAAGGAAATGGATGACCCCGCCAATCACGTCATGACCTTTCATCTATGGTGTTCTTCCAATAGCATCATGGATGATTCTGTCAGACTCCGATTATTTCAACACACACTTACTGGCCCATCAACCAAATGGTATGTCGAAGAAAAATATGGGTCCCATACAACCTTTGAGTCATTAGCCAAAGCCTTCTTGACATTTTTCCAATTACCAATCCGCCATGACAATGGTCTAGAACTACTGTCTAACTTCAAGCAGACCTCAGACACCCACATTGCTGACCACATTCATGAGTGGCGTAGGTGACGTAGTTTGTGTAAAGTAGAAACCACCAAGCAACAGTGCCTTGACTGGTTTCTTAGATCACTTGTCGCTCTCCTTGGAAAGGATGTCGCTTCCAACTTCCCTCAATATGAAGAGGAAGCTATCAGTAAGGCCCAACAATATGACCTTATTTACGCCCAGTCAGGGTACTTATACACGGTACTTTCGGATCTTCCAAAACCTACGCCATTTGGCCAAGACAAACCTGGGATGTCTCATTCAGTAGACGGACTAATAGGTGCCACCACACACCATGGTCCACAACCCCAACCACCACCGACGTATGGAACACCTCATTACCCACCAGTATATGGGGGCACTCCTTATTACCCCCCGCCCACTTATCAACAGCCATACCCTGTTGCTATACCTCCACCCATCAGTGGACCACCACCGGCACCACCCATACATCTACCTATTTCCACAAGCAGTGGTACTCCCTCAACATCAGCCTATAGCACTAGTGATAGCACTGCGCCTTCCTATGGGCCTCATGGATCGGTACCACCACAAAACCCATACTTCCCCTTTCTTGGTCCTCCACAACCCATGGCTCCCCCACATCCACATGCGGGGGTAAATTTTGTTCAACCTTCCGCTGCTCAACAGTACCAGAATTTTGAACAATTAAATACAGCCAACCCAACTCATCCATCAAACAATAATAGGAAGAAAGGATGGAATAGGAACAACAACAACCCTGGTCAAGGCGGGAATCAACCCCCATAGCACCAACCACCTGGGGGCAACCAGAACCAAGGGAACCAAAACCCCCAAGGGGGAAATAACAACAAACGCCAAGGACAAAATAATGTTAAAACCATCCACCCTTGTGCTCTTTGTGGTGTGTTCAGTCATTACACTCACCATTGCCCACAGATCGCCGATTTCAAATGGTTGAAAGACTCGGGTAGTCTTCCCCTTACCCCAGCACAAAATGCCCCTCAGCAGGCACAACAACAGTATGTGCAACAACCTCCTCCCGCCGTGCTGCAAAATCCTATTCCACATCAGGGTGTCATAAATACCCAACAAGACGCGCAGCATCCCCCACCTCAGGTGGGACAGTACCACAACCCTAACAATCCAGCAGAGCGTACCATTCTCCTCACCAGTGAAGAAGAAATCCTTCTGCAAACACGAAATCGTCAGTATCCAGCTGAGTCTACTCCTATCTCTCCAGAGACAAACCCTACACCAACGGGACCCCCATTGGTGATCCCTCGCCCTTCTTCCGAACCACCATTATGCATCCCTCGCATCCCCTTGCGCAGGAATGTTCACAACCCACAAGCTAGGGCAGCTCACAATTATAGCTTGGTAGACGACTTAGCGCAATCCTCGGCTGCCATGTCAGTCTTGGAAGTCCTCCAGACTTCTCCTACACAACGGAAATCTCTACTTTCTGCCTTGGGGGCAGTTGACCCTGATGATACTCGACTCATCACCTTTGACCTTGATAGTTGCGAACCTCGTCTTCTCGCCGCAGTCGTTATTCAAGTACCAATAAAAATACGGAACATCACCGTCCATCAGTGTATCATCGATGAAGTAGCATCTACATGCATCATGTCAAAAATAGTATGGCAGAAACTTGGTTCCCTGGAACTCATACCATCCACCATCACATTACGAGCTTATGACGGACGACCATCATCTCCTGAAGGGCTCTTGCAAAATGTCCCTGTTGAACTCGGAGGCAAAACTATTCTCATTGATATCGAAGTTATCGACGTCACACTCAATTACAATATATTGTTCGGACGTAGCTACATGTATGCTATGAAGGCAGTGGCATCATCCGTCTTTCGAACAATCATGTTCCCTCACAACGCAAAATATTGTGACCATCGACCAAGTCTCACATTATGAGCTAAACCCATCTGCCAATCTCGATAACATTCTTCCTCTCGTCCACACCAACCAAGACGCATATCCACTCATAGAGATGGGTCCTGGAATTTTCAAAGATCCATCCTTATTAGGGACATACCATGGAGCACCACCACTCCTTCCCCCTAGTCAAGTATGCGTCATCTCATCTAACAAAACTCACACGGAGGATGCTCGCCCTCCTCAGGAGGCTTCAATCATTCCTGACGTCTCAATAGTCGCAGAACCACTCCAGATGGAGCCTCCTGTGCACTCGTCGACCTCAACAGTCCACGAATCCACACCCCCTCAGGGACCTAGTCCCATTTGGGAGACAGTTCCCCGACCCCTCACTCAAATTCCCTTCTTTTACCCACCACCCGGTATAGAAGCTTTCCAGGTAGCCGCAACGCTCACACTACCCAATATGGTGTTAGCAATCCTAGTGTGGTATTTACATCCACCTGAGATGGTCCCTCGCCCACAGGAAGGCCTACCCATGACGATTCCTGTCCTCATCCCCACCACCCCCACTACCCCCATACTCCCTACCCCCCCTGCTATAGCTGGGGGCAGGAGGAAGCAGAAGGATCCCACCACTCCCCGTCCCCCACGCATCCCACTACCTAGCGCATTATGTGAGAAAGAGGGCCACCAAACCAACAATTGCCCATCACTACCTGAATAACAGAATTTGATTCCCCCCAATCCCACTCCACCAACACCCGTCACTAGTGCAAGTACCGCTACCACCAACCCTTCCAGTAGTAAAGGGTTGAGGACCAAATTTGCGTGTGCTATATGTTCAGAATATGGCCATTACACTCATCATTGCCCAGCACTACCACGCTTTCGGCAGACATTAGCGGCTGTACGCCAGAAATTCCATAACAACCCATGCCATGCTACGTCCTCTACAACAAAAGTCACTGACATTCGCTATGTCACCACGTCAGTCAATGAACGTATGAGATGCCCTTGTGCTCTCTGCGATTCATTAGCTCATTTTACATACCAATGTCCTATGATCATTGCATACAGGCAACGTCAAGTGGCCCTGCGTCACCAACCCTCAGAGGCGATAATTGACGTTACTTCACCACTTGAGGATCGTCATATCATTTCTCCAGAACCCGAGGCACTCCCATCACCTCCATGGTTCTTACATGATGTCGCTGAGGATCTACCCCGCAACCCCCCCAACTCTCCTGTTCATACGGAGACCCTCCACCCAACCACCACAGGTACCCCTCAGTACTTCAATATATGGTTCATGTCAAGTGAACCCTCACCCTCCGCCCACACTACTCCCCTTGTTTCTCCCGCAGGGGGCAATCACACTAGCACCGATATCACTCCTCATGACCCCTTGTATTCCCACCATTTCCTATGCGACGAGGAAATACTATAAGAGATCAACCACCTAGACTCTCCCTGGGATGCGCTACATCATCGTTCCCTCTTCTCTCCACAGGAGGCCCTCATGCCTCCTCACCAAAACCCCATTTACGCGGTCGAAACCAAGGATTTTATCCCACCAGGAACTATCGATTGGTTCAACAATCCCATTCCTGCCCCTGACGCTTTCGAAGAAGGTAACATGGCTAACATTTTCCCCACCATCAAAATCGACATTTCCATCAAAAATGGCATCGTCGAAGAAATCATCATTGGAGCTGCTTGCACTCCTCAGGAAATTGCCGCATACAAAGCCCTCTTCCAAGAATACAGAGATATCTTCGCCTGGTCATACACGAAGATGCCTAGCCTCGACCCATCTATTGTCGAACATTGTGTCGACATCTGGCCTGACATCACACCCATTCGCCAGAAACAGCGACCGCTACACCCATCCAAGGCCGCGACTATCAAAGTCGAAATTGACAAATTACGTACGGCCGGGTTTATTTACCCCATCGCTTACAGTTCATGGGTTTCCAACCTTGTACCCGTCGACAAGAAACAGGGCACTATCCGCGTCTGCACAGACTTTCGTGATCTCAATAATGCATGCCCAAAAGACAACTTCCCAACGCCTTTCATCGATCAAATTATCGACGACTGCACCGGCCACAAGGCTCTCTCCTTCATGGACGGATTCTTTGGCTATAACCAAATTCAAATTCACCCAGCCGATCAATATAAAACCGCATTCATTACCCCATGGGGTACGTTTGCATATCGTGTCATGCCCTTCGGCCTCAAGAACGCCGGCGCAACCTTCCAGTGGGCGATGACATACATATTTCACGATCTGGCTGAAATCATCCTCGCCTACTTGGACGACCTCACAGCTCGATCCAAGAAATGCACCCAACATCTTGATGATTTACGAATCATTTTTCAACGGTGTCGTCAGTATAATATCTGCTTGAATCCTCTCAAGTGTGTGTTTTGTGTCACCGCAGGGCGCCTCCTTGGTTTTATTGTTTCCCAAAGCAGTATTACCATGGACCCCCTCAAAGTCAAAGCCATCACCAAAATTCCACCTCCTCGGAATTTACGAGAACTGCAAAGTCTGCACGGCAAAGCTAACTTCCTCAAACGCTTTGTTCCTGATTACGCCATATGTGCACATGATTTCCTTCGCTTACTACGTCACGACATCCCCTTTCATTGGGACGATTATGCCCAACAGTCATTTGACGATCTCAAAGCAGCACTTTCAAATGCACCTTTGATTAGTGCACCTAACTATAATCGCGACTACATCCTTTACGTATCAGCATCAACTGTATCAGTAGCCGGCGTCCTCATCCAGCTCAGAGATGACAATCGTGAACATGTCATTTACTACATTAGTAAGAACCTCTCAGGACCACCCTTGAAGTACAAACATGAAGAGAAACTTGCTCTTGCCATTGTCCTCGCAGTCTAGAAGCTGCGCCATTACATTCTGCTTCGCACCACCAAGGTCGTCGCAGATTTCAACCCTATGCAGTACTTGCTCAGTCGTCACCAAGTTAATGGAAAATTCACTCAATGGATCATTATCCTTCAGGAGTACGACCTCGAGTTTTCAACCCCTAAGAGTAAGAAGGCCCTCGTCCTTGCTGAACTTGTTACGGCCCTCCCCTCTGACACCACCAGTGCCCCCGTCAATACCGATTTTCCTGACGAACATCTCTTTTACATCGCTTCCGATGACCCTTGGTATGGTGACCTTATCGTCTACCTACGAACTCAAAATTTCGGTAAGCACCTATCATGAGATGATCGTCGGCACATCCGCCATCAGGCCCCCCGCTATCTCCTCATCGGCGACATCCTATATCGGCGGGGCGTCGACACCATTCTTCGTCGTTGCCTGACTATTGACGAGGCCGACAGAGTTTTAAACGACTGCCACAGTGACGCATGTGGGGGCCATCTTTCGGGTATATCCATAGCTCAAAATATTATCCGAGCCGATTACTTTTGGCCTACCTTGTTTCACGATTGCATTCACGCCGTGAAACGTTGTGAGCAATGTCAGCTCTATGCCAACAAAGCCCGAGCTCCCCCCGCTCTTCTGCACCCTGTCATTACTGCGGGCCCCTTTTGTAAATGGGGCATCGAATTTATGAATTGTAATCCCCCATCCAGCAATGGTCACAAATACATTGTTGTTGCCGTTGATTACTTCACCAAATGGGCCGAAGCTATGCCCACTTTCAACAACACCGCTGACACTGCAGCACGTTTTTTCTTTAATCACGTCATATCCCGTTTTGGCGTACCACTCAAGCTCATTTCCAACCATGGAAAACACTTCGAGAACGAGATCTTCGTCAAACTCTCATCTCGGTTAGGCTTCTCTCATGAGTTTGCTTCACCATATTACCCTCAGTCAAACGGACAGGTCGAAGCAGTGAACAAAGTCCTCAAGACCATGTTACAGCGCACGGTTAATAAACATAAAACCAATTGGCATCACATGTTATTTTCCACGCTATGGGCTTATCGAACGATAGTAAAGACCACTATGGGTTTTACGCCATTCCATTTAGTCCATGGGGTTGAGGCAACTCTTCCCATCGAGTGCGAAATACCCACCTTACGCACCGCAATTGAGCTATTACCTGACACTGCTCCAATGGAGCAGCGCTTACCGAACTTGGAGTCACTGGATGAAGATCGCCGATCTTCATTACAGAACAACGAGGCAGCTAAAAAATGATCCAAAGCTACCTTTGATCGCCATGTCAACCTTCGTTCATTCCGAGAAGGTGACCTCGTCCTGGCCTATGATATCGCCCATGATACCTTTGGCCATGGAAAATTCGAATCACTTTGGCATGGCCCTTACATCATCCAACATTGCCTCACCAAAGGCGCCTACATCCTGGCCTCCCCCGAAGGCCTCTCACTCAAGGATCCCGTCAATGGGTTATACCTCAAGAAATTTTATGCTTAAAAGTAGTCAAGCTACTTTAGGTTACTTTTTCTTGTTTAGTGTTTTTAATCTTTTTGTCCTACCCTCTCATCTAAAACTATCCTTTGTGATATTGACAGATGCTTCCTCCACCAGCCTACCACATTGGTTACGTCGACAGCGCCAGCCATTGGACACAAAATCTCGCTTCAGCTGCTTGGGCTCTTTACACCCCCTCACATGAAATGCTACATTCAAGCGGCATATGTTTGGGACCAGCAACCAACAACCAAGCCGAATACACTACTGTCATTGGTCTCTTGACCGACGCCCAACATCATCATATTCGTCACCTTAGCGTCTTCCTCGACTCTCAACTAGTCGTTCTCCAACTCAACAATGTATACCGTGTACATGATCTGTGCCTCTTTCGCAAATACCTGCAGGTTAGACTGTTATCTCGACATTTTGATTCCATTACATTTACACATATTTCACGACAATTGAATCAAACAACAGATGAAATAGCTAACATGGTGTTAGATTGGCACATATCACATCAAGCTACACATACATAACACATCTCATACATCCTGTCACAGCATATAGATAAGAAAGACATCATCATCATTATCAACAAAAAACACATGTAGACAACATCAGGATCACAAAATATGTATACTCATATATATATATCATCCCATCAGGCTATCCGAATGTTTACATACAAAAAATACACGTATCCGCAGGCCAACGCAGCACCTCAGTACAAAAACGGTCTCACCGGCCTATAAACAAAAAGAGATACATGATATATCGATTAGGGTGCCTCTATCGCACCCCCACCTGCTCCTCCCTCAGGAGGCGGTGGGGGCCCACCCCCACCTGCCCCAGGCGGTGGTGGTGGAGCATCCACAGGACCCCCCTGCCCCGGTGACAGGCGTCCACTAGTCATCGCGGCGAGCACAGCTGCTCATCGCACTATACCCCGCCATGGTGGTGGTAACCCTATGCACTGCTCCAGGAACCCCTCGTCCTAGATACGGATCCACATGCCCTCAGGCACATCCTGTAACACCGTCTCCAGACGACGACGTATGTCATCAAAATCTACTCCGACTACCGCCGAAGGAGCATGTGATGGCCCCGCACCAGGGTCATCAAATTGGCGCCTCCTCGCCAGTCTCCCGGGCTCTACTGGTCGCCCTGCGGCCTCATCCCGCTGACGCCTCTCTCCACATGGCAGTCTCTCCGGCTCTCGCCGAACCGACGCTCGCTGCAACTCCACCTCACGCCCGCGAGGTGCCAAATCTTCACATGCACAAAAACAAACAAACAAACGATCATATCAACGTCTATATCACATATGAACTGGTATATCAAAATCAAAACATAAATCAAAACATACAAAACTCAACATACCTCGGTGATCAAAAACCTCCCCAGGAGGCAACACCATATCCGGATCATCCCGGAAGTCCACCCCAGCATAGGGGTACGGAAGTATGACCTGCGGCATCTGTCGCCAGATCTGTGCCGCCTACACCATGAAGTAATGCTCGCCTTCGCCACCACCGTGGCGAACCAAAATAGATGACCACCGCCTCAAGCGTGGCTCTCGCACCCCTAGCGCCTCCAGTAGAACCCTCGGGCGCAGCATCGACACCCTCTCCAAGAACCAGGCTACCAGAATCAAGCCGAAAGCAAACTCTCTGGTACCTGTGGACCGACAACGGTCCAGCTGCGCGATCATCCGTGCGTGCAGCGTGAGCCCCCTTGCAAACCGCTCACGACCAACCACCACCCTCTCCAGCAGCAACAACTGGCCACCACTGATCCGTTGGGTCGCAAGTGACCCATACACCCGAACAATCATCGCCGCTATGCAACGATGCAACAGGGAATCCAGACCACTCACACTCACTACAGTCCTAGACATGTAGTTCTCGCCTGAGCAATATCGCTCGGCGACCTCAGACAGGGGTGTGTCCCTCGGCAGCACAGGCTCTGCCGGCAACGGTGTTCCCCGGAAGGGGAGCCCAGTCAAGAAATATATATCCTCCACCGCAGTGAAGGGGAGTTGCTCTCCTCACATGAGGAAGCAGTGAAGATCTAGACTCCACATCTGGAGCAGGAGATGGAGTAAGTACTCTTGTGCCCGTATCAATTGGCACTCAAAGAACTTTAGCAACCCACAGGTTGCTAAAGCAAATCGCACAACAGGCCCTGCATTGGCCACCGCATCTCGCAACTGCGACCAGTCTCGCTCGCGCCATCGCACATCCATAGTCAATGCTCACCACCTGCACACAACACAGAGTCCTATATCAGCTTATGCAAACATCCAATGCATCAAAAATACTCATTTTTCACCCCCAACCTTGTCTCAAAGACGCGGTTTTCTTACCCACAGGCGCGCACGTATGCGCGCCTGTTCACTATACAGGCGCGCACCAATGCGCGCCTGTTCACTGCACATGTGCGCTCTTAAGCGCACCTGTCCATCATACAGGCGCGCTCACAAGCGCGCCTGTCCACCTCACAAGTGTGCATTGGTGCGCGCCTGTCCACCTCATAGGCGCGCCCCTAGGGCGCGCCTTAAATTCCCACTCACGCGCCCCTATGCATGTTTATTCTGTGGACAGGCATGCATGTATGCGCACCTTCCACTAAATCGCCTGCGCATGCGGGCCCACATCCTCTGAAAATTTCCCTCAAACCCTGTGTACGGCCCCCCGTACCTACCCTGCCCAAAATTTGGAAACCTATTTCTATGCAGGATGATCAGACCACTAACCTGATACTCGCACACCGTCGATCGGATACCCCGTGCTCCCTGAAACTCCAAATCTCCTCTGCAATCTGCTCGTCCAGTCACTGTAGCAGCAGGTACAAATGAGGTGGCAATGTGGGCCCTACAGCTATATATAGGCCTTTTTCCAAACTTCCACTCAACATTCCGGGAGCCCAAGATGTCTGTTTTTTAAACCGTCTTCAGCCACGAGATCAGCGTCCCATCACCTACATTACAGCAGTCTCTGGGTCACTTTTCATCATGAGCCCCCGGGGCACCTTTTTTTCATTTCATGGTCAGGTACGCACGCGCATTGTCACATTTATCAAATACAAGCTCATATCTTTGATTCTCTTCAGATATTGTTCAGTTTGGGTATTTGGTTGTTATGTGTGCAGGTACTTGCTCATCGGTCGTCAACATCCTCCCTTCAGGTATATATTCAGCACTGGCATGTAGTCTCTCCCGCTGTATTGCATTTACATTTCCATTCACACCCTCTGATATTGGCCTTTAGGATCCTCATTCCCGGCTCTACAGTACCCACACCTCCATTTGCATCTTCGGTACTGTAACCCGGTAGCATTCTCACCCACATGAGTTGTCCCATTCATAGCACCTTTTTGCACTTTCGACACTCATGCTGTTTTTCATTACCCTTTAGGGA
>ML785223.1:339138-365037 GCA_009831015.1 Picea engelmannii | reverse complement strand
ATTTTTTACCTGCACCTCCGCAGGATCATGAGCCCTTCATTTCATCCACACTCAGTTTTCCCATCTGCGAACCTACCCTCATTTCACCTACCTCATACAGAAACTCACCAATGGGGCCCCCACCCTTCATCAGTTTCCCAAGATAAATCTGCCCTCCCTGGGGCATGCATTTCACACTGGGGCACCCGTTTCTGTATTTGTACTTTTTTCCCCAAAATTATTTATTATTTATTGTACAAACACCTTTATTTCCAGTCATTACATTCTTTGTCGTCACCGTTGGCAACTTTCTTTCTTTTGGCCACACACAACCCATGTCACCCTTGGTTGGAGCATTACTTATCATTTACCCTTGCCGGCATCGTCCATATCTTTAGAGTACTCCACAAGTCAGTTACCTCTACCCTCTGAATTTGTTCACCTTGTCCCGCCTCTGGCACAACTTAGCACCGGTCTTGTCGTCCCCCTGACACTCGACCTTCTTACACGGTTGAGGCCACTGTTTTTCTCATATATCCTCCAGCCAAGGGCAGTCTTGAGTCATCCCACTTCTTGACTTCGTCCATGTACCTCTGCCACTTCCTCACCTCAGTAGATTCCACGGAGCCCTTTTACTTCTGGGAGTCGCGTCCCCCTTTTGTCGACATCAACACACTTTTCCAGAAGGGCGACAGTATCTTGATTCTCATTCTCTATTTTAATGAGAGATCTCGGACGACACAGGGTGAAACACCATTGCTCCCTGCTGTCGTTGGCCCCCATAACATTCGACGCCAACACTCTCTCATGTTATGGTGGGTCTTACTTTGCGACTATTACAGTTATTTCTATCATTTGCTGAAGACCTCTGAACTTGGTAGGGCCATCAATGCCCACATCATCGTCGTTGCTTATTACCGCGATCATTGCCTATTACTCAGAGTATGTTCCTTTGCAGAATTGTCTTCTGCCTTTATCATTACCGCCCCCGAGGGCGCTGCAGTTGTCAACACCAACACTTCCGTCATCTTTTTTCAGAGTTACATAACACAAGCATGGGGCATGCCCGCCTCGTTTGTACACAGTTGTATATTTTTTCTCTGCACAACTCTCAGAAGGTCGAGTCCTACCGGTTCCTTTTTCCTCCAACGGATCGCTCTGAATGGTCCCACTATTGCTCTCCCTTACAACAACATTCTCAGTAGAAGAAACATTAATGGATTTCGGCTATACGTATGCTCCTAACCTCATCCATCAGGGGGCATCTGTTATCACTGAAATTTCATCCGCACATGGCGACAAGAACTCCGCATCGTCAAAACAGCAATGAACTCATTCATGGCACTGAATTAATTTCATAGCATTCCAGAAGGGTCAAAAACTATACAAAGTAACCAAAAATTGAAGGGCGCTTTACAGTAGTTTGGTGTGCATGCACATGCGCATGACAAGAACGTACTCTGTGCGCACGCGCGCACGACGCGCGGCTGTCAGCGCAATAATCCGCGCACCTGCTAAATGGTGCATTTATTGCATTGGTCGGCCTCCCAACCGCTTATGGACCAACTCCCAATCTGATTTGACTCCCAAATCTGAGCTGAATCTGCAGAGTCGGCGGGTCTAAGACCTAATTAAGCCCTAAAGAGCCCCTTTTCACACTTTGAAGAGGTTACATAATCACCCGGTGATCTGCTATAAAAGGCCATGAAGAACCATTGTTTTCGCAAGGAATTTCAAGTATTGTTATGCTGCTGAGATTGTCAAGGGCTCATTCTTTGACGATAACACATCGGCAACATTTCTTTCTGCTGGGAGTTCTTTCACCATCATTCTCAGTTCTTTGCATTGTAAGGGAAGCAAGTTTGTGAGGGCCTCAAGAGCCTTCCTTTGGGGGAAGAAGGAACCACAGTTCTCGTCCTTCATCATGCTCTGATTTCATCAATTGACCAGCTCAAAACCATTGGTGAATCGGTCTTTGTTGTGTTTATTGTTTCTTTATCCGCATGTTCACAGTTTTAGTTTGTTTTCATTTGATTCTTGTTTATAGTTTGTTTTGTTTTCTCTAACCTTTCCTTCCACAGCTGTCATGCTCTGCAAGACCCAACATGGCATGTAAGCACCCTCGATTTGCTCACCAGGTGATGAATTGGGTGCGAACATAGAGGATGAGACCGCCAGAGATTTTGCGATTAGGTTTCAAAGGTTGTTGCACCACATTTCTGAAAGATATTGTACTAAAGGAAAGTATCTCATCTATCTCTATACCAACGGACTTCTAGGGCATTTAAGCTTCCTCCTAAATAAAAGGGACCCAAAAACACTTGCAGAAGCTTACAACATGGCCATTCAAACTGAGAAAAATCTCTCCTTGTCCAGAACCAATGACCATATGATGGACACTCACAGTTTGATAAAACTAGTTTCCCTTGAAACCTTTACTAAAGATCCACAAGAGAGAAGGGAGCAAGTTTTTGACCAACAGAATGAGGACGTGATTAAGGAGCAAGAACCCAAGCAAGATGATGAAGTATCAACCTGTGCTCTTCCTTCTGATAAAGCCATCCAAGAGCCTATTTCTCTTGCACAACAAAAGGATGATGAGGTTAGTTGTTTCCCTTTTCAAGATACCGACAACACCTTGTTCCTTGATTCAGAAAAAGAAGGGGAAATAAAGACATTGACATTGTTGATAACATTGATGAGTTCATACATGTTGGGAGATGTAGGTGGGATACAGCTAGTTATGACCTGGATCCCATCTATGACACTGAGAGTCATTTCCAAGTGTTGCCCTTGCAACTATCATAGCAAATTACTTTTGATCAATGGAAACAAGGAGATGAGATTTTTACCCGTACTTTTCAAAAAACCAAGGATGACCTAGTGCCTTGTTTTCCTGATGATTTTCAGTCTTACCTTGAGATTTTTGAAGAGTACCCTTTTGAGCACTTGGATTCTCTCCATGAAGATGATTACCAACCACCACTATGCTCAGATCGTAAAGGACCTTCTTTGCTTAAAGGAGGATCCTTGTGACAATTCTTCCCAAACACTTTCGATTACTATACCTTGTTGTGTTTCTAGAGTTGTGGTTGGGAAGTATGTTTTTAATTTTGAGTTTCCTCTAGGGAAAACCCTAGAATCCAAGGGTTGGTTGAATATTACAAGCTTAAGTTTACCATATCTATTTTTCAACTTTCCCTTGAGAATTTGCCAGTCGTCTAATACATCCTTGTGATTCCCTTCCCAGACTTCAAAGTATGAAAACGTCCTAGGTAGCCAATGTGCAAATCTTTTGAGTTAGTGTTATGAACCTCAGGCTTTTCATGACCCTTTCTTGAAGTGGATTGAGTACTTTCCTCAAATATGGACTTGGCAGGAATTTGTCCCTCCCACCCACCTCCATGAGTTAGACTTTGAGATTTCTGATGATATGATATATATTCTAACTCATGACATTTTTGTGCTTGACTTATCACTATTTTGGTTTATGATGAAGCACAAAGGGAGGTATTGTGGGACACTGTTGGATTGGCTACACTGGTCATTTGACTACATCGAACATCCAACCAACAGGTAAGTAAAGGTAGGTACTTTGCTTTACATTTGCATGTTGATTGTTTTATTTTAGTATATATATGTATGATATGGTGGAATTACCACCCCAATTTTGTTACTGATACTTCTATCGAGATTGAGAAGATCTGCAGGTTATGCCAGAGATGCTGAGGTTCTCATGTGCTCTACGGTGAGCACATGTCCCTGAGTTGGAGCCAGATGTTATCCCCACTTTTTAGTTATAACTAGGAGATCATGTCTCGAGGCCCACATGTCCTAGACATGAAGTACCAAGAGCAAGGTTGACCTAAGCATGGCCTTGGAGGGCCCACCTTTTCTTCATTCATGATCTTTGTCTTGTCAGAAACAACAACATCCATCACCATTGGCTTGATCTTGTATCAGAAAAGGTTCTTGCTCCATGAGGTAATTGGTCCAGGTATCATGGTATGTGTCACTTTTGACCATTGAGACATTGAAATATATGCATCTGATTCCTTTTATCTCTAACAAATGCTTGGATGTTACATTAGCCCACTTGACCATGCTTGGGGAAAATTGACAGGGTGCCCTAGCAAGCCTGTGCCCATAGGTCTTGGTTTTCCACTGGGGGAATTTCTGAAAATCCATTGCCCGCTCCCATCATAGCACTACTGTTTCATCTTATCTCCCGCTCATTTATCCCATTCCCCTTGTCTGGGCATTGGGTTGACCTATTTACAGGATTGCACCTTATCTCGTGGGAAGAAGGGGCTAAAGGCCCAAAAGGTAAAAACATCTGGTAAAAGACAAAAGCCTAGAAATAAAACCTTGAGATGCTTCACCGAGGGATCCCCGAGAAGGTAGTAAAAAGCCTCTCAGCAAGAAACAAGAGGGACCTGGAAAATAAAAAAACAAGACCTAGTCAGAGGATAGGGGGTGTCATCACGAGCCATTCTATTAGGTCCATGGGTACCTAACAATATGACATTGCCACCATCTGGTTACCACGCCAGGGCAGTGACCTTTGGTTGCATGGCCAATGGAAAGGGGGTCTCATCATGAGCCAACCTTATCATCTTTATGAAAGTACTTGTGGGTAACGCTGTCATCTCTGGTCACCATGCCAAGGCAGTGTCCCCTGGTTAGTTCTTAAATAAAAAAAAGAAGGAGAAAAAGCAAATAAAAGAATAAAACAAGAAAAATAATAAAGGCAAAAATGGGCTTGGAAAAAATGCATCCATGATAGGTACAACTCGCCTTCTATAAAGGCACCCACAGGTAACATTTGTGCATCCTTAGCCCTCATTGCACCCACATGTTTGGACATCCCCTAGCCACATCACCTCATTTACTTGGCTTGGATGATATCTTCCTGGAAACTTTGCTTTTCTTGTGGACACTAGCCCAATAGGATGCCTTGTCCTTTTCTCCAATCTTGTATTGCAGTTTCTTGTAATGTATTTGAGCTATTGACTGATGTATTAGGGGTTTTATGAATATGTTTAATAATATTGATGATGAGATGTGATTGACATTGCTATGATCCTTGTGACTGATGAGCCCATGGAGGGCGTAGCTTTTGATGTGCAAGACCATGCCCGACAGACATGTACCATTTGGACCGGTACACATGGGGAGATGACCAGTTAAGACCTCCATGGGGCTGAAGAGCCCACCAGCTGGATGCTGAGATGCCATCAGGGGGCAGAGATAGGGTAGAGCTTGATCAGGGGATGTTCACCTGAGAGGAACAAGACGTTCCACTAAAGACACTCTGGTAGGACTAGACCTTGGGGGAGTGACCCCTTTTCAGTGGAATGCTAGCCTTGGAAGGCTTAGGATGTCCCCATCTTCATCATTACATCATCCAGCTTCATGGATGCTTTGGAGGTAGACTGGGAAGTAGTGGCATGTTGGAGAGGCCCACGGGGGGCTAACGTTTTTCTCCTGGATGTCTCATTTTCCCTAGAAAGTGCTAGGGCCTCCCTTGAAGGGGCTTTTAATCTCTTTTTATCTCAATTAGGGTTTTAATTTAACAATTTAATGTAAAACAGTATGATTTTGATAATTTGGCCTTGTTGTCTTTTTACCTGACCTAAAATGTAAAATTAGGTCAAGGTTTTGTATAAATGAGGGATTTTCACTCTCATTTTATCATAACAACTTACTCACTCATAGTGAGGTCTGATTTTTAGTGTCGTACTTGGGTTATTGGTTGATTTAAGGAAGGAACACTTGTTGAAGGAAGAGATTTTTGGCATTCTATGGTGTTTTTCTTGAAGGAAGGTGTTACAACTAGGGTTTGCATGATTATTTCTTAATGAATTGTAAGTATTTTTTTGCAAAACTTCTTGATTGAATGGTTGTAGTCTTATTTTCTTACATGTATTTATAATTTGCTGAATAAAAAGCCTAGGTGACAAGCACAGAAGTAGGTCTGTGTCTCATGTCACCTGATAGAAAAGCCTTTAGCCATTGAAGAAGAAGAAGAGAGCCTAGCCATAGCTACACTCCTTTTTCTTCCTCCCTTAAGCTATCTGTACCATTTGGACTTCAAGAGGAAGAGGACGTCCCAGGCCTAGGTCATCTACACCTAGGGCTGTTTTCTTTTAGGGTTTGATGAAAGAGCCTTGCCTTAGCAACACTCTCCCTCTTTAATCCCTCTTGTCTTGATTTTGTATTTCATTTGAGCTAGTTGTTTGCCGTGAAGGAGGAGAGAGAACGAGGCCTTACTTTAGCAACACCAGAGTGAGCCTCTCTCCCCTAGGGTTATGATTTTGAAGCCATGCTTTAGCAACACTTCAAAACTTATCCCTCTAGTCCTTAAGTCTCATCCCCTTCAACTCTTGCGTCCTTCATAATTGACTCCATTTAACCCTAACACACTGATCCTAAGACCTCCAGCATTGAAGTAAGACCTTGATCCAAACACTCTCAAAAATTGAATTTAAAAACCCTAACTACACTAACCCTAACCTACTAACCCTAAGATGCTGATGTTACTCTTGGTTATTTCATCTCATTGCAGCAACGTTTTACTTTATGAGCAATTGAATGATGGTTTAAAGCATTTGTTTAGTAAAGTATTGATTGATCCCATTGAATGCCACATCGTTCTAGTATTTATTGGCGAAGTGACATTATCTTTTCATTGCTATTGTGTAAACATTGACTTCGTCAACATTTACTTTCAAAATTGTTTATATTGAATATTAGATAGTTCTTGATTGATATGAAGTACTAACCCATTGAAATAAGTTTGCAAGTATCAGTTTGTTGTTGTCATGTTCCAAGCATGTACTCTTCATTGGATTTTACTTTATTATTGGCTATTTAGCCGAGACTTCTAATTGGTGGTGATCTGTGAAAGGGGGAAAAACTTATCTTCATCCCATTAACCTTTTGCCTCTTCAAAAACCAAGTCACTGGGGACGTCTCCCCTGGGCCTAACCTCCCTAAAGAGAAATAACCTACCCATCATGGTCACATTGGGTGGGATAGGATCCTGTTACGCCAGTTTGGCCTTCTACCTTATAGCCTTTACTCCTAGCTACAAACTGTGCGATAACATTTTGGCGCTGTTGCAGTGGAACACTGAGTCAATTCTCCTCAGATGACAAATCTTTTCAATAAGACTTTCCTCAAAGCCTTATCTTACGAGCTTACCTGGCAACTCCACTAGGGTGTTTTCCCTATTTCTTTGATATTTTCAAGAAAACTATCTGGCGACTCCACTGATGACGAAGCCAACAATGAATTCACAATGGGACCGCGGGAACTACAAACCTTTAGACATGAGTAAAATACTGGGATATCCTAGACAAATGCCCCCTTGGTATAAAAAATGGCTCCCTAGATTCGTTGGCATCGATGGAGAAAATCCTGATTATCACATGAGCAAATTTTGGACTTTCTTTCAGTACCATCCTGTCATTGATGATGCTAAAGACTTTGTAATGAAACTTTTCTCTACCACCCTACATGGAGAGGCTGGAAGATGGTATGATAATCTTCTAGCTGCTAGCATCACATCTATGGACCAATTTGAATTGATCTTCCTTGAGAGGTGGGTTCTGAAAATCGAAGATATCCAATCATTACTAAGAGGTCTTGAGTGCATAAAACAGATAGAGGATGAGACCGCCAAAGATTTTGGGATTAGGTTTCAAAGGTTTTTGCACCACATTCCTAAAATCTATCATCCTAAAGGAAAGTATCTCATCTATCTCTATACCAAGGGACTTCTAGGGCATTTAAGCTTCCTCCTAAATAAAAGGGACCCAAAAATAATTGCAGAAGCTTACAACATGGCCATTCAAACCGAGAAAAATATCTCTTTGTCTAGAACCAATGACCATACCATGGACACTCTCATCTTGATAAAGCTAGTTTCCCTTGAAACCTTTACTGAAGATCCACAAGAGAGAAGGGAACAAGTTTTTGACCAATGGAATGAGGATGTGATTAAGGAGAAAGAACCCAAGAAAGATGATGAAGTATGAACCTGTGCTCTTCCTTGTGATAAAGCCATCCAAGATCCTGTTTCTCCTGCACAACAGAAGGATGATGAGGTTAGTTGTTTCCCTTTTCAAGATACCGCGACACCTTGTTCCTTGATTCAGAAAAAGAAGGGGAAATGAAAACCTTGAGCAAAGTTCTTTGTTGTACAATTGAATATGGAGGGGTAGTTCCCGAGGATGAGACTGTAACACATGCAAAAAACATCGAAGTCCTCGAAGCTCCTACACAAGAAGAAATAGTAAGTTTCCCTCCTCCCCTAGTTTTTGATGATGCTTTACTTTATGATGAAGGAAATGAGGAGGAGTTGAATGAGTTTTCAAATGTTTCAAACCTTGCATGTTATGGCGCAGATAGTGACATTGTTGATAACATTGATGAGTTCATACATGTTGGGATACGTAGGTGGGATATAGTTGGTTATGACCTGGATCCCATCTATGACACTGAGAGACATTTCCAAGTGTTGCCCTTGCAACTATCACAACACATTACTTTTGACCAATGGCAACAAGGAGATGAGATTTTTACCCGTACTTTTCAAAAAACCAAGGATGACCTAGTGCCTTGTTTTCCTAATGATTTTCAGTATTACCTTGAGATTTTTGATGAGTACCCTTCTGAGCACTTGGATTCTCTCCATGAATATTATTACCAACCACCACTGTGCTCATATCGTAATACAAGTAAGGACCTTCTTTGCTTAAAGGAGGATCCTTGTGACGATTCTTCCCAAACACTTTTGATTACTATATCTTCTTGTGTTTCTAGAGTTGTGGTTGGGAAGTATGTTTTTAATTTTGAGTTTCCTCTAGGGTAAACCCTAGAATCCAAGGGTTGGTTGAATATTACAAGCTTATGTTTACCATATCAGTTTTTCAACTTTCCTTTGAGAATTTGCCAGTCGTCTGATACATCCTTGTCATTCCCTTCCCAGACTTCAAAGTATGAAAACATCCTAGATATCTAGTGTGTATACTTTTGAGTCAGTGTTCTAAACCTCGGGCTTTTCATGACCCTTTCTTGAAGTGGATTGAGTACTTTCCTCAGAGATGGACTTGGCAGGGTTTTATCCCACCCACCTGCCTCCATGAGTTAGACTTTGAGATTTCCGATGATATGATATATATTCTAACTCATGACATTTTTTTGCTTGACTTATCACTATTTTGGTTTATGATGAAGCACAAAGGCAGGTATTGTGGGACATTGTTGGATTGGCTACACTAGTCGTTTGACTACATCGAACATCTAACCAACAAGTAAGTAAAGGTAGATACTTTGCTTTATATTCGCATGTTGATTGTTTTATTTTAGTATATATATGTATGCTGGGGTGGCATTACCACCCCAATTTTGTTACTGATACTTCTATCGAGATTGAGTAGGTCTGCAGGTTATGCTAGAGACCTAGAGATGCTAAGGTTCTCATGTGCTCTATGGTGAGCGCATGTCCCTGAGTTGGAGCCAGATGTTATCCCCACTTTTTGGGGATAACTAGGAGATCATGTCTCGAGGCCCACAGGTCCTAGACATGGAGTACCAAGAGCAGGGTTGACCTGAGCATGGCCTTGGAGGGCCCACCTTTTCTTCATTCGTCATCTTTGTCTTGTCAGCAACAACAACATCCATTATCATCAACTTGATCTTGTATCAAAAGAGGTTCTTGCTTCATGAGGTAATCGGTCTAGGTATCATGGTATGTGTCACTTTTGATCATTGAGACCTTTTAATATATGCATCTGATTCCTTTTATGTTTAACAACTACTTGGATCTTACATTATCCCGCTTGACCATGCTTGGGGAAATTGACAGGGTGCCCTAGCAAGCCTGTGCCCATAGGTCTTGGTTTGCCACTGGGGGAATTTCTGAAAAGCAATCGTTCGCTCCCATCATATCACCACTGTTTCATCTTATCTTCCGCTCATTTATCCCATTCCCCTTGTCCGGGCATTGGGTTGAGGTATTTGTAGGATTTCACCTTATCTCGTGGGAAGAAGGGGCTAAAGGCCCATAAGGTAAAAACAATTGGTAAAAGACAAAATCCTAGAAATAAAACCTCGAGATGCTTCGCCCAGGGATCCCCGAGAAGGCAGTAAAAAGCCTCTCAGCAATAAATAAGAGGGACACGAAAATAACAAAACAAGACCTAGTCAGAGGATAGGGGGTCTCATCATGAGCCATCCTATTAGGTCCATGGGTACCTAACAGTATGACATTTCCACCATCTGGTTGCCACGCTAGGGCAGGGGCCTTTGGTTGCATGACCAAGGGAAAGGGGGTCTCATCACGAGCCAACCTTCTCATCTATGTGAAATTACTTGTGGGTAACACTATCAACTCTGGTCACCATGCCAAGGCAGTGTCCCCTGGTTAGTTCTTAAATAAAAAAAAGGAGGAGAAAAAGAAAATAAAAGAATAAAACAAGAAAAAGAATAAAGGCAAAAATGGGCTTGGAAAAAATGCATCCATGACAGTTACAGCTCGCCTTCTACAAAGGCACCCACAGGTAACATTTGTGCATCCTTAGCCCTCACTGCACCCACATGTTTGGACATCCCCTAGCAACATCACCTCACTTACATGGCTTGGATGAGATCTTCCTGAAAACTTTCCTTTTCTTGTGGACACTAGCCCAATAAAACACCTTGTCCTTTTCTCCAATCTTGTATTGCAGGTTTTTGTAATGTCTTTGAGCTATTCACTAATGTATTAGGGGTTTTATGCATATGTTTAATAATATTGATGATGAGATGTGATTGACATTGCTATGATCCCTGTGACTGATGAGCCCATGGAAGGCGTATCTTTTGATGTGCAGGACCATGCCCAATGGACAGGTACCATTTGGACCGGTACACATCGGGAGATGACCAGTTCGGACCTCCATGGGGCTGAAGAGCCCACCAGATGGATAATGAGACCCCATCTGGGGGCAGAGACAGGGCAAAGTTTAATCGAGGATTTTGCACCTGAGAGAAAGAGGACGTTCCACCAGAGACACTCCGACAGGACTAGACCTAGGGGGAGTGACCCCTTTTCAATGGAATGATAGCCTTGGAAGGCTTAGGACATCCCCATATTCACCATGATGTCATCCAGCTTCATGGACACTTTTGGAGGAAGACTAGGCATCAGTGTCACGTGTGGGATGTTAGAGAGGCCCCCGGGGGGCTAACATTTTGCTCATGGATGTCTCATTTTCCCTAGAAGGGGCTAGCGCCTCCCTTGAAGGGGAATTTACTCTCTTTTTATCTCAATTAGGGTTTTAATTTGAAAATTTAATGTAAAACAATATGATTTTGATAATTTGGCCTTGTCGGCCTTTTACCTGACCTAAAATGTAAAATTAGGTCAAGGTTTTGTATAAATGATGGATTTTCACTCTCATTTTATCATAACAAGTTACTCACTCATAGTGAGGTCTGATTTTTAGCGCCCTACTTGGGTTATTGGCTGATTTTAGGAAGGCGTACTTGTTGAAGGAAGATATTTTTGGCATTCTATGGTGTTTTTCTTGAAGGAAGGTGTTACAACTAGGGTTTGCATGATTATTTCTTGATGAATTGTAAGTATTTTTCTGCAAAACTTCTTGATTGAATGGTTGTAGTCTTATTTTCTTACATGTATTTATAATTTGCTGAATAAAAACCCTAGGTGACAAGCACACAAGTAGGTCCTTGTATCATGTGCCCTGATAGAAAAGCTTTTTTCCATTGAAGAAGAAGAAGAGAGCCTAGCCATATCTACACTCCTTTTTCTTCCTCCCTTAAGCTAGCAGTACCATTTGGACTTCAAGAGGAAGAGGACGTCCCAGGCCTAGGTCATCTACACCTAGGGCCATTTTCTTTTAGGGTTTGATGAAAGAGCCTTGCCTTAGCAACACTCTCCCTCTTTAAGTCCTCTTGTCTTGATTTTGTATTTCATTTGAGCTAGTTGTTTTCCAGGAAGGAGGAGAGAGCACGAGGCCTTGCTTTAGAAACACCATAGTGAGCCTCTCTACCCTAGTGTTACGATTTTGAAGCCCTGCTTTAGAAGCACTTCAAAACGTATCCCTCTAGTCCTTTAAGTCTCATCCCCTTCAACTCTTGCGTCCTTCATAATTGACTCTATTTGACCCTAAGGCCTTGATCTTAAGACCTCCAGTGTTGAAGTAAGACCTTGATCCAAACACTCTCAAAACTTGAGTTTAAAAACCCTAACTGCAATAACCCTAACCTACTAACCCTAAGTTGCTGACATCACTCTTGGTTATTTCATCTCAATGTAGCAACATTTTATTTTATGAGCAATTGAATGATGGTTTAAAGTGTTTGTTTAATAATGTATTGATTGATCCCATTGAATGCCACATCGTTCTAGTATTTGTTGGCAAAGTGACATTATCTTTTCATTGCTATTGTGTAAACATTGACTTCGTCAACATTTACTTTCAAAATTGTTTATATTGAATATCAGATAGTTCTTGATTGATATGAAGTACTAACCCATTGAAATAAGCTTGCAAGTATCAGTTTGTTGTTGTCTTGTTCCAGGTAGGTACTCTTCATTGAGTTTTACTTTATTATTGGCTATTTAGCCAGAACTTCTGATTGGTGGTGATATGTGAAGGGGGGGAAATCTTATATTCATCCTATTAACCTTTTGCCTCTTCAAAAACCAGGTCATCGGGGACGTCTCCCTTGGGCCTAACCTCCCTAAAGAGAAAGAACCTACCCATCATGGTGACATTGGGTGGGATAGGTTCATGTTACACCAGTTTGGCCTTCTACCTTATAGCCTTTACTCCTAGCTACAAACTGTTCGATAACAAGGACAACCATATTTGTGGAAGCGTCATGTTGTGTTGAGTCTAGACCCCACAGTGTTATTATTACTTTGGGTAGACAATTGTACAGGATCCCAGAGGTAGTGTCTCCTACTGCTATTTCTTTAATCTCTACTAAGCAATGCAGTAGGGTCATTTCACAGACCAGGAAGTTCTTCTTCTTTGTGATTTGTGCTCAAAGTAAGAAGAAGGTTGTCACCACATTTGTGGCCTCTACACAACACCTCTCTTTGCAACAGAAGTAAGTGGATGGGATCGTGGAAGAATACAAAGACATCTTCTCCTCACCTACAGGGGTACCGACACACTACCAATTCAAGCATCCAATTGATCTAACCCTCGACACACCTCTACCTAATGGACCAGTATATCGGTGTTGGCTGATGGAGAATGACGAAATCAAGCTTCAAATATGAGAGCTTCTTAAAAAGGGGCACATAAGACCCAACTCCTCCCCTTGCAAAATCCTGATTGTACTAGTGCAGAAGAAGGATGGGACTTGGCGACTCTGCATTGATTATAGAGCCTTAAACAAAATCACAGTCAGGAATCGCTACCCCATTCCCATGATTGATGACCTTCTTGACCAACTCAAGGGGGAAAAGTTCTTCATCAAGATTGACCTAAATTCTGGCTACCACCAGGTTCCCATCGAACCAACTAATGTATGGAAGACAACCTTCAAGTCTAAATAAGGTCTCTATGAATGGCTAGTCATGCCCTTTGGCTTAACAAATGCACCGACCACTTTCATGAGGTTTATGGATGACTTATTGAGACCCTTCACCAACTCCTTTGTGGTAGTATATTTGGATGACATCCTCATCTTCAGTAGAACGTGGGAGGAGCACATGCGGCATATTCACCAGGTTTTGAGCACTCTGCAACAACACAAGATTTATGCCAACTTGGAAAAATTATCTTTTGGCATGGACATGGTCCAATACTTGGGCTACATTGTTGATGAGCCCAAGGTACATGTTTATCCAGCTAAGATCCAAGTCATCCATGTATAGCTAGCCCCGACCACACTGACCGAGCTTCGAATAGTTTTGGGACTAGCCAACTTCTACTGATGGTTCGTGTTGGGATTCTCCCATATTGCATGGGCCCTCATCCATGTGACCAAGGGAGGTGCTACGGACAAGTTCATGTGGGGGAAGGAGCAACAATGAGAATTTGATGATTTGGAGAATCTCTTGTGCTCAACTCCAGTACTTTTCTTGCCTGATATGTACCAACCATTCAAGATTGAGACTAATGCATCTGACTATGTTGTGGGCACAATTCTCACTCAACATGGGCATCCGATGGCATACCATAGTGAGACACTCTCCGATGATGTCCCTAAATACCCCACCTATGACAAGGAAATGTATTCCATTGTACAATCTTGTCGTTAATGGAAAAATTACATTATGGGGAAAGAGATGAGCATACACACCGATCACAAGCCTCTGCAGCTCATACAGACACAAGGGAAATTGCGGAACGAATGCCATAAGAAGTGGTCCACCTACCTGCAGAATTTCCATATCAACATCAAGTATAAGATAGGTGTCTCCAATCGTGTTGATGACTACCTCAGTCGACCTCCTGTGGATGCACTCACCATTGTGCTCCATTCCTGTGGACATGAAGCATCTGAGTGGCCCCAATTTTATCAACAAGATATGGAATTCTTCGCCACCTATCATCTCTATGGTACAGGCGCAACTGTCATTGATTTTCACATTCAGGACAAACTTTTATGCCACCTGGGCCATCTCTGTGTTCCTACAAGCGATCATGCAAATCTGATTTGGGAATTCCACTACAATCGAATGGAAGGACATCTTGGCATAGAGAAAACTGTGTTCATTCTTCAGAAACATTTTTATTGGCCAAAACTTCAACAAGACATGAGAAAGTATATCAGATCTTGCACTGCCTATGTCATTTCCAAGTTGGCCATCAATAATCAAGGCTTATACACCCCTCTTCCTATTCCCAAGAAGCCTTGGGAATCCATCTCAATGGATTACATGTCTAGCTTGTCATCCACCAAGTAAGGAAATGGCTACATGTTTGTGGTCGTTGATCGGTTTTCGAAGATGGCCATCCTCACAGCCTGTAAGAAGAATGTCACAGCGGTAGATACTGCCAAGCTCTTCTTCGAACAAGTGCGGGTCCACTTTGGGATACCACAAACCATCATCTTCGGTCGAGATAGAAGGTTCCTTGGCACCTTTTACTCGAGTCTCTAGTCTTTTTTCGACACCAAGCTCACAAAATCCACTTCTTTCCACCCCCAAACTGATGGCCAAACAAAGGTCGTCAATCGAATGATTGTGCACATCCTACACATGTACAATTCTAAGCATCCACGTACATGGGACGAGAGTCTCCCATATGTCCAACACAGTTACAACAGGGTTGTCCATAGTTCCACTGGCCATAGCCCATTTCAGGCAGGTCTAGGATTCCAACCCTTGGGACTCATTAATGTTGCGCTTCCTCTTGCCACCACATATACAAAATCTTCCCCTGATTAGTATGCGATTGAGAAAGCCTCCATATTCAGTGAGCAGATTCATCGCATCCGCCAACAGGTCTAGGAGATTTTGCATAAATCCAATGCTAAGTACAAGCAACGCCATGATCAACACAGGGTACCACACCAGTTTCAGGTTGGCTACAAAGTCTGGTTACATTTGCAGAAGGAGCGTCTAACCATGCCCCATCCGAAGCTTCTCCCACTTCATTATGGGCCTTACACTATCACCAAGGTTGTGGGTAGCAATTCTTTTGAGCTCAACACTCCACCCTTCCTTGGTCTGCATCCAATATTCAATGTGGATCTCCTTCGACCATATTTTCCACCATTATTGGACACCTTCGAGATTGCAGAACAACTGACATCAACAGAGCTCAAACTTGACTGCATGGAACAAGCATCCACTAATCATATAGTGGACACACAGGTCAAGGGCACTCGCCAACATCGGATCCAACTTTATAAGGTTGTCAAGGCATCGGAACTCCCACACCAAGGCAAGTGGCTCACCTGGGGCCAAATCCAGTAGGATTTTCCTCACCTGATGGGGGAACTCAATGCAATGGATACCATTTCTTCCTTAGGGGGAAGGATTGATCCAGGTGGATATTGGTGGCCACCCACCTATTCCAACTGGCTCCTCGTGTCCATTTTTTGTTCAACATGTTCTTTTGTACTGCTTTGTAATTGTGGGTTCTACACTTTTGGGGTTATCTGAAGCCCCACACATCCTCCAGGTGGATATGGGTGGCCTCTCACCTAATCCAACTGTCTTATTTTGTATGTTTTTATGTCAGCACATCTTGTTATACTTCAAGGGATGTTTTGGGTCCCTAAACATTGTTTTTTTGGCTCACCATAGTCAAACTATAGAAGGAGTCAGAGTTTGACGGTGTAATGTGTATTTCTCTAAAAGACCTTTCCAATGGGCTATCACGCACCTAAAACAGAGGTCGTATGCAAAATTTACAACCCTAGGAAGTTGAGGTACCAAATTACACCAACTTACCCATAGGGCCCACATGAATTTTGGCGTTTCACCTTCTAAGGTTAGGTTTTTGGATGTCTAGGGTTTTGGCATTCATGATTAATATCAAAAAGTCCTCCTGAGCCTCATTGTAATCCATTCTTCTCAAACAGATGTGTGTAGCAGCCACATCTCTTCTTAGATATAGCTACCACCATTTGAGAAAGTGTTTCAGTTCTATAGTTTTACAGTTTCATCCTATTTCATTATTTAATAGAAGATATTGTTCACCGGATATTTGAGTTATTCTTCATATCTCTGTGTTTATTGTATTCAGTTTGTTAATCAGTTCATTCCACTCCTAAATCTGGATCACCAGTCCATTCGATATTGGTGGTATCAGCCTTGCAAATGCTTTGTCTCTGGCACCATTCATGAATATGATCAATGATGTGGGCATATGTGGTTTGTTTAAAATCAAAGAGAATATCCAAACTAGTATCATGGCACATAGGTAGTTGAAAGAAGGATAGGAAGGATTTTTCCAATGATTCAAAGGTCAATTGGGACCCTAATTTCTTGTCCACGTACCATTTGGAGAATGGACCGGTGAGTATTGGTTGGAAAAATATCAAATGAATGGAATCATCCATGATGTTATTGGAAGAGCACTATAGGTGAAAGGACATGATATGGTTGGTTGGTTCTTCACCCATTTTTCCTTCAAAATTTGGGATGTCAGAAGGTAACTTGGTGGGAATATTTGGCTATGCAAGGTCTTGTAGGATTGGGTCATTTGTTAATTTGGTCAAATATGGGATATTGAGTGATTTCAAATATGGCATGGTTGGAGGTGTTCCAACCATGGTGCATGAGGTTTGAGAAGTATTTCCTTGCGAGGAAGGTTGGGATATTGTACCTTGCAAAGAAGGTTGGGCTCCACCTCCTTGTGATGGACGGTGGGTGGGTGGGTTGTTTGGGATATTGGAGTCGAGCAAGGTGGAACCAAGCAAGGCCGATCCTAAAATAGTTTCACTCACTGATATATGTGATGGTTGAGCTAATGTATCAGTCAAATTTGTGACACCCCCCAATATTGGAGGGAGGTTTTGCAGGCATCTAGAACAATGGGAATTCTATGGATCCCCTATGATTTTATACTTTCTAAGGATGTGAGTGAGTGGAAATGAGAGAAATTAATAAACAAGCTCCTTTTGTATTAATGTACTATCAATAATGTCATTTACAATTGCATGTAATTAATGGTCATACATAAAACAACTAAACAATGTAGGGTAATTTGGGTTTTTTCCGTGTGGGGAAAAATAATAAATGCACATGTCATAAAATACATAGCATCCTTCATCTAAAAGTAGCATTGGGCCTTCCAAAATCACTCAACAATGGGGCATGAACCCATCAAAAGAGGAGCTAGTGAAGGTATGAACAATCAGTTATAATGAGGGGTGAAGGGGGCATATCCTGAAAGTACTGGCGATATTTCCCAATAGTCATTCAAAATATGATTGAGGTCTGATTGTAGCCCATAACCACACTTGGGTGGATAAAAATATATATTTGGTAACTAATTTTCCTCGATCAAGCAAGACATTTAGAATTTTAGCCTAAGAAATGGGTCACGACATGGATGTTTTCCAAGAGTTGGGTGACTCAAGGAGGTAGGCACATAACAATTGGACCTCTGCCTTTGACCCTCACAGGTATCCCCCTACCTTATGGTGTAGGAATGCATGATTTAGAGGATTTCAATTTCCTATTTCACAACTTCTAAGTTTCAATGAGAATGATAGCAAGGATTTATTTGGATTCCTATCCCCGAGATATTAACTTAGACTACAAATTTATTTTGTGCTCCTCCTGTGGAGTTAAAGATTAGTTGTTTAATGGTTGATTTTAGGATTTGAAATGGACTGTGACGTTGGGTTCATGGACTAACCTCATTTATTAAATGACATGGAAAAATTTCCAAAGATATATGTCATTGTTATGATTCTCCGAGATTTCTTATGGGTGTGGGGAGAAGAGCATATTATGACTTCAAATATATGATAGAAATTTTAAGTGTGTGGTGAGGTGATTTTGTGTGCAAGAAGTGATGGCATAAAATGATTTTCAATAAGTTAGTGATCAAAATTTTAATATGTGGACATCGCATGGACCTTTACAAATATTGTTTAACTCTAAATTACTAAATTTCAAGACAATCCTTGCGAAATTTTAAAAGCCCTAGATCACTAGAATGATGGACATGTGGGTCCTTACTCTTAATCATTTAAACTTCTTAGAATTTAATATAATCTAAGAAAAAATTGAGACTCTTCCTAGATTGCATACATGTGGGCATGTATGGGCCCTTACAAATCCTTTAAACTTCCTAGGTTGTTTTGTTTGCCTAAAAAACTTGAAACTATCCTAAGATTTCAAAACATGTGGGCATGTATGGGCCCTTACAAATATTTTAATATTTTGTTTCAAAAAATCAAACTAAGAGGTATTGGCCTTTCCTAATTGGTTGATTGATTAAAGGGAGATGGAGTTTCTTAATAGACCCTTTTTTTGATTGCCAAAGATCACTCAAACATACAAGGGAAAGAACATACTCAGGGATATCAAAATCACCTCCTAGACCCGATTTATTTGATGATTGTAAAGAAAATATTAACTTAGAAGTTCAAATGCTATACTAATCCATCCATGTGGAAAAAAATAAAGGGAAATATGTCATGGTTCTTTATATCCCTTTAAATGTCTATGTGTATCTAAGTACCTATGCAAGAAAGAACTCTAAATATACTTTTTATGGCTTTACAAAGTGTTGAAAAATAAACCTAAGACTACTTAGTAAAATCGGGCTCAAAAATCCTTACAATCAATGAGAAAGAATAATTTTGTGTGGATGTTAGTTAAGACAGTCGTGCATAGTGCGTAGTCTGTGCTAATGGAAAAGAGGGAAAATGCATAGTTCAGTGTGGTCTGCGAGTCCGTTTTGCATGAACCTGCGCAATCACATAGAAATGGTGGGACTGAAATTTAAATTGAGTTTTCTTGATATGAGGCTCACTTGTTGCATCTAAGGGTTGGAATAGGCCATTTTTTATCCTTGGAAACACAAATTAGTGAGAAAGAAGGCTCTAGTATCCTAATTGGGGAGGGTTTAGTCGCCAATCTATTGGGCTTATTTTTCCACTTGGGTGAGAAAAAATAGGCCACTTAGTTGTCTTGTTAGGCCATCAAGACAATAAAAAATTTGGTTAGTTGACTAGTGAATCAACCAAAGAGAAAACAATAAAATAAATAACAAGGAAATAAAAAATTAATTGAGCATGTAAAAACTTAAATGGATGCATGAAAGAGACACAAAAAATAGCTACTAGTAGGATTGACCTTCAAATTGATAACACCTAGGATAAGTATGGGAACTTATGAGTCCCCTCTTCCTCCTTGGGAGGGATCTTGAATCCCCCAAATACAAAACTCTATTTCTTCTAAGAAAATGGAAATACAATGGTGAAGACTTGATGGTTGAAATTCTCAAGAGGAAAGAAGTGCAACACTTGTTATTTATGCTCAAATAGCTCTAAGAGAATGATGGCTTCTCCAAAACCAAATGAACAACATAACAATACTCAAAATTATTCTCTTTGTTTGCATACTTTGGTCATATATTTATAGGACCAATTAAATATTTTTCATAACTTGCTTGTATTGTGAATGGGATCCTTTTGAAGGTACTACCCATCCTTTCAATAGCCCCTACGCTAGATTTTGGGCCAATTTTGAAGTCTTGTCATGGTACACTTCAACCTGGAAGTGGTTGAGGCCCGACCAACTACATTAATGCGTTGTTTATGCATCAGCACATGGTCTTGTGGAGATAATCATACAATATGTGCATTTTGTACATTCAACGTTGTGTTAGCTCACGCAGATGTGCAAGCCAACTTTGGGTAAACTATGTTGAATTTCAATGACTATTTGCATAGTTCTGGTTGCTTGTGGATAGATTATGTAAATGCTTGAGGTATGTCGATTGATGTGTTGCGTTGGTATTTTCTACAACCATTTCATGTATTGATGTGAGTGATTTTTCGGTGATAACACTCAACACTTTTTTTGTATTTTCTTTGCATAGGTTTATTCCATGCACTTGGAATGTAGTTACATGGCATTAAGCCACTCATTTTCCCCAATGTAGCAAAATTTTATCTATTTTTTTCATTTACCAAAACATAAAAAAGATACAAAAAATATCAAAAATAAAAGTGGGGGGAAATAATTTTGATCTTTATTTGATTTGGTTTAAGTGATATCATCAGTTATTGTCATCCCGTAACATGGCACCTATTTGTTCCGTTTTCTTACTGTTGGAAACATAATCTATTAAGGTTACTAACTTGAAGAAATGTGAATAGTCAAGTTATAGGAACGATAATAAGGAGTCCAAGGGACCTCATGGAATACGAATCCGAAGGTCACATCACATGAAGATGAATTTCTCCATGGAATACATAACATGCATGTGAATTTCTCCTCACCATGAGAAATTTGTCATCCAGAAGCACAATCATAGTGGAATAGTACATGTGGGATATGGAATTCATATTCTACAATTCAAATTGATTTTTAAGGGGCTTGTGATTCTTCCATTGAGTTTCTCTGAAGAACCATAATGATCACTACCATATCGGTCATGGCTACCATACTTGTCTTGAATATTAACACCATGGTACATTTCACCATAACAACCACCACTATAGATATCACCCCTCAGGTTCTTCTCGTGGTGGCCATATTCATGTGCACATAAATATATGACCATTGCATATCAATTGTCACAACCTCCATTTCATAGAAGGTATTCACACCAATTGATTTGGTAGTGGAGGTACTCGAATTTGACTTGATCATCTTTATAAACATCAACATTTTTTTATCTATATTATCATTAGGGTTCGATGGAATGCACCCTATTTCATTCGATGGGTTCACCTTGCACCTTCATCTATTACGCTCTCTTAAGCATGATCGACCCTCGATTAGGGTTTACATTCAATTTCCTAAGTTTGCATTGTAAATTATGGGTGGAGTTGCAAGAAACCTCTGATGTCTAATTATGTCTTTAAATGGCTTGAGTTGAGGAATTATTAGAGTTACTAAACACTTTGATACTCTATTCTATGGACAATACAGTCACCACTGGAAAATCAAATGTGTATTGTGTTGTAACTTGCTTGCAATTTTTCCAAGCCAAAGTAGCATTGTTTTAAACTTGGACTCAGATTCTTCATGATGAAATTGATTGAAAGAATCTTCGACATTATGAACTTTTCCTTGTTAAAAAAAAACATATTTTCAAAGAAGATGATGATGTTGATTTCGAAAAACAACCAGCGCATGAGCAACTTAGTGAGACAACTTTACATCCAAGTACAGACGAAGATCATATTCTTGTTTCCAAGTCAAACATTAGACCTTGGGAATAAATCAAGAACAATAATCATAGAACAAGTATCAGATATAAAAAGGAAGTCACCTTTCATATTCTAGATTATACCAAACCAATCTAGTTCCAGAGTGTTGGATTGCTTCAAGAGAGTTCATATCCAACTACTCCAATTCGAGAGAAGATTTTGAAATTCCAACATTGTCATCAAGTTGGACACATGGAAGATCGGTGTTTTGATCTTCATCATTGTGAGAATTGTGGAAAACACAGTCATCCTTCAGACAGATGTTCCAAATGCAAGAAATATGAAAGAGTAAAGAACCACTATGGGTGGATGACTTCTTGGAAATGGTAATCAAAAGTCAAGAATATATATCAGTCATATTGATGAATTCATTCTCAAGTATTGACACATATTACAGTGGATATATTTGCATATTCTTGTTGGAAAATTGGTTTTTTTCATTGATGTCAACCCTAGTCATTGGTTTTGGAACACAAGGTTGATGAAGGTATTTGGACATGAAGGACAATGTACATGCAGAAACAAAACCCATGGATGGATAGTATACATCATGTCATTTCTGGTGGTAGGTGTCACATCACGTGGATCCTTATGGTTGAGGAGAAATTAATTTTTGAAGATGACAAAGTGAATTGAAGAAGGAAGCACATGTAGGCCCTAAAGATTAAAGAAAAGAATTACAAAATAAGAAAGTGTCAGGTCGGCCCTAGTGTTAAAAGGAAGTGACAAAAATGGTATAAATAAATATCATCATACATTCATTTGATACACAAGTCAAATTTCAGAGGAAATCAGAAGTAAAGAAGGCCGGATTTCAAGGGAGAATGAAGTATTTTGGTGATGTGTTCTAAGGTATGTTATTTACAGGTCATCTTACCATTTTCGCTATAACTTTTTTTTTATAGAACGATTCAGATGGTGAAATTTCTATAGTATTGAGAAGACATATCAAGGTACCTATGGTAAATGTTTCAGCTCTTGTTTCACTATAATTATGGAGATAAACTTTGTGGAAGATAGGGTTTTTGACCAGTCCCGAAGTTAGTCAATAAATGGGTGTTCTAGGTAAAACAATCATAAATTCTTCATAGATAATCCAAATTAAGTGGGAAAAAATTCATTAGAAATAGTATAGACTTTAGTTTCTTGTGTGCGAGTTTCAGAATCTGATGTTAAATATTGAGCACAGGGCATTCTGTACAAGTTCGCTCTCCTGAATAAACCATAATTGAATAAAGTCTACCATTCTTTCTATAACTTATTTTTGGGGAGGATTCAAGGAGTGAAACTTGGAGGATTTTCATTGAATAAATTAAGTAATATTATATACAGGATCAGAGTATTCCAAGAATTGAATAATTACAGGATTTGAAGAAGTCCCAGGGAGCATTATCAGGCTCTATGTGATGGTTGGTTGATGGTCATGATTTAATGTAAATTTTTATTATCTCTCATATATTCTTGGGTGGAAGGAAGGGGAAAGGATGGAGAGGTCAACCTTCTCTTGATATTTGAGGATTGTATCTTCCTCTTGGAGTTTTATCCCTCTCTTTATATTTGGAAGTTGTAGCTACCTTTGGAAGTCATTACTTCCCTTGAACAATAACTATTGATTATTTCGCATATATTGTGCACGGTGTATTGTGGTGTATTGGTGTAACTCTTATCCTATTGTTCATTGCTCATTGGATATAATTGAATGGTTTAAGTATAAGTTGATTTTTTTTTAAATTGTACATGATACTGATTCACGCCCCTCTCAGTATCAACAATTATCACTTTGTACCTAACAAGGGGGAACAACATCAGTGATTGGCAATCGGGCTTCAAGTTTTGAAGTCCTATCAATCAAGTAGTAAAAAGCGAGCATGACAAGTGAGCATGATTTTGTTTGTGTTTTTCTTTAAACCACCACTTAGTAGAATACTTTCAACTTTTGATAGAGAACATTTTATGGTCATCTTTAAACCAACATTTGAGAGAACTTCCAATTGGAAAAAGACATCATATTCCATCTTCTAGCTAACTTAGGAAATGTTCCAAGAACCATTGATCCCTAGAGACAAGTTCCAGAGTTTGTGGTCATCCGTAAACCACTAGATTGGTTTTTGGTCTTCCTTAAACCAACATCGCCATTTAGTAGAAGACACCAAATTCTACTATCCTTTTGGTTTTTGGTCATCCTAAAACCACTAGATTCAGATAGCACATTCAACCATCAACAACTACACACTTCCATATTTGAGTTGTCCACTTTTAGATTTCATCTCTCACCTTAGACTCACATACACCTCTTTGGATTAAAGGGGGGAAGGTTGGAAATGTAATCCTTTAGGATTACTAACTTGATGGAATGTGAACATTCAAGTTATAGGAATGGTCATCGGGAGTCCAAGGGACCTCTTGGAATACAAATCCAAAGGTCACATCAATGTGCTTATATGTGTATCATATGAATGAATAATAATAAATCACACTTATCCATTTTGTGTGTTCAAAACTAAAAATTGGGATTTAGTTATGCCTTAGAAGTCGTACCATTATTATGAGTTATCTACTCCTCCTACTGGTTATTCTTCTAGTCACTATGGAGAGTGCTTCAATGCCTCTTGATTGCTGAACTATGTCAATGGTCCCTTTGATATTATGCCACCAAATTCATTATTGATTCATGCCATAGAAGGGAAGTTGAGCTTTGACCATTCTACAAAATTTTTGACTTTTCATACCGATCTTCCTTGTGTCAGTTTGTACTTGGTGGTTTCTTTCTTCATAAAATATCTTGGTTATAATTTCATGCAAATTAATGTGGGATAAATTAAGGCCCTCCTTTTTATGGATCTATTCCTATTGACACCATATCATTATCTAAGAAGTGGATCTAGAAACCTAGATAGTACCTTGGGACTTGCAGACATCACTGACAAGATTCCTCATGATTGAAAATTGGTTTACATCATTGACACCTTATTGTTTGATTCCACAAGTTTTCAACATCATATCCTTTATTCACACTTTCTATATTGTACTATGTACCTTGGGATCCATTTTCATTATTGGTGGGTCCCCTTGTATTTATTAATGATTTTAATCAATGTCCATCAATCAGATGGTTTCTACCATGCTTGATATAAACTCATTTATTCACATGATGTATAATTGTATGATCATTGACTTTGGATTGAAGAACTTGGGCTAAGGCAATCCTCCTTCAATGCTACCCTCCAAAGTTGTACAATGTTATATTAATGATTGATAAAATACTTTGAAGACTAAATGGCATTCTCATTCGTGCTAAAGTGTCTTCATGATGTATAATGTTACATAGATCCATTTTGTATTTTTCATGTCCATGATATTTTATATGACATGGATCAACCGTGCATTTTTTCATGGCCATGGTATTGCATTTCATTTCATTGATATGTAGTGTATTATTGGTGGCCATGCTTATTCATATATCTAATCATGGGTATGCCTATGTAATGTTCCTGACTTGGCTAGTCTAGGAAACACTGCTAATGTGTGTGTAGGATCAAAGGTTTACAACATAGAAATGATCATACAAATAATAAACGTGACAAAGGAATGCAAAGTTTGTATTATGATATATCTGTGGATTACAAAATGGCCAAATGCGACTGAATAAACTGACAATACTCGACTAGATCAACCGACAAAGGATCTTAGCCGGAATACAAATAAGCAACTAAAAGATAATACCCGGAATATGGGAGCACTGCGGAATCAATGAAGAATTATGGAAGACATGGATGATTTTCCTGGTGACTAGGGTGTGTCTTTCAACACCGAAATCAACCAACTGGTGTCTTCCTCCTAGAATACATTGAACTATCTATCCTGAGATGCGCCTCTTCTCCTCAATGACAAGTCATAATCTGCATAATAATGAATTAGGTCGCCGACCCTTTCTTTATATCTTTCCAAAACCCTAAATCATGTTGAAACCCTAATTCACTGTTGATTTCCAAAACCCTAAATCATGCTGAAACCCTAATTCACTGTTGACTTCCAAAA
>ML785223.1:279214-336008 GCA_009831015.1 Picea engelmannii | reverse complement strand
AAGACCTTTTGATGTCGTCCCAATAAATTCTTGATCTCTGTATGGTAATGTTGTCGACCTTCCGAATCCTTCTGAGTAGTGATCAAGCATTCTGTGGCATATGCTACCTCCCCATGTCTAAATATCCTCTCCATCCTCTTGGCTAAAACTGTCCTGGGTTCTCTTGTCGACATACCTCTTAGAACAACCTTCTTCCCATCCTGATCTCTGAATACCATTTCCAACGTTTGGTAGTTGGTAGTGATTTTTCCCAAGGTAATCATCCACTGAACTCCTAACACCACATCTGTGTCCGATAGGTCAACCACATAAAATGTGTCTCTCACTGTGTAGTTTCCTAACTTCATCTCTAAGTTTGGAACTCTGTCTAGACACTCCACTGTGTGGCCATCTGCTACCGCAACATCAAACCCCTCAAACTCCTCTGTCTAAAGTGCCTGTCTCGATACTAGTGAAGCGTCGATGAAGTTGTGGGTGGCCCCACCATGTATCAAGGTGATTGTCTGTTGCCCCTAGATAATCCCTCTGATACGGAGGGTATCATACCTGGGAACACCAGAAAGGGTCACTATGACACCTCCCTTTGCTGGTTTCCTCCTGTTAGCCTATTCTGGTGGTTGTGGGACTACTGGAGGATGGGCTCCTGCCAGTGTCGGTGGTCTACGGGGAGGCTGCTCCTCTACTGGTGCTAACTCCTCCTTTGAACTAGTGGATCCACTGTCCTGCTCCTCCTCCTCACTATCCACGCTATCTACTGCTACCTCAATATAATGAATCTCTCCCTTACCCATGCACCTATGGCCTGGGACCCAAGGATCTCTGCAGCTGAAGAAAAGCTTTTTCCTCATAAGCTCTCGCCTAGTCTCATCATCCAACTTCTCCTTTCCCTTCCATTCTCTCTAGAATGGCTTCCTATCTCGATCCCTCTGGGGCACAAATGGTTTGGAGAAAGTTTTAGTCTTTGGCACTGAGTCTGCCAGATCTTAAGTGCGAAGGATGGCATCCTGCAAAGTGGGAGGCCTGCATGCCTTCACCCATCCTTTCAAAGGCTCTGTGAGTCCTTCTGTGAATAGCATGATCAACCCGGGCTCTGATATATCTGTCACTACCACGGATACCCACTGAAACTCTGTGATGAATGCCTCTGTTGTGCCAGCTTGTCTCAACTGGGCTAGATCCCTGAAGTGTATCTCGAGATCCTTCCTGTCAAACCTATCCATGAGCCTATCTGTAAACTCCCTATAGGAGATGATGCGACTGTGACCCAATGTCACCAGTCCATGGTACCACCACTCGTGTGCCTCACCCTCCAAGTGTAAGGTCGCAAAACTGATTGCCTCTGTCTCAGTCAGCTGGTTGAGCTTGTAATACGTGTCTAGCTTCTGTACCCAATATTTAGCAGTGTATTTGGATGATCTTTCGAAAGAAGGGATGGTGAGTTTCCCAACTTTTTGGATGAAATCAAGGTTATGCCCCTGCTGCTATTGTGGTCCTCCCCTCTATGGCTCTTTGGGGTGGTTCCTAAGTCTGAGTCCACAGTACTAGACTAAGGTCATCTCCTGATGGAAGTCACGACCCAATGCTACGTACTCCCTTCTATACTCTGCAATGTTGTCAGCATGAGTGGGTGGCCTCTGTGGTATCGGTGGCGGTGCTGCTACCGAGGGTGCCCTCTAGAAACTAGGAAAAAAGGGTCTGGGAATCCTACTCATAGAGGTGTATGTGTGAGAGGGTGACTGGGGTCTACTGCCTGCTCCCGAGTTCCCCTGTGTTGCATGCGGGACTTGTGTATCTGGGGTGCCCACTCTAGCTAATCTATCAACCACCTGTGCCAAGGACTGAGACATGGTCCGTTGACTAGCTAACATATCATTGATAACCTGCATGAAAGCTACCTTTGGATCTACAGGGGCCTTGCCACTGCCCTCTGGTCACTCATATATATCTCCTAGCATCCTCTCAGCCTCGCGCTCAGCCTCACGCTCTGCCCTTCTCTCTGCTTCTCTGTGTGCCTCTTCTTCTTCCCCTGAGCTAGGAGGAAAAGGAGGAAAATCAAGCCTATGCCTTCTTTCCTGATGCCTGTTGTAAGTGACATATTCGTCACCTACGTGTTCACGACTCTCTGGGTATTCTACTGCACTCATTGTCTTTAGTCACAGGCTGGTAGGACTAAAGCTCTTACACCACTGTAATGTTCATGACTTGGCTAGTCTAGGAAACACTGCTAATGTGTGTGTAGGATCAAAGGTTTACAACATATAAATGATCATACAAATAATAAACACGACAAAGGACTGCAAATTTTGTATTATGATATCTCTATGGATTACAAAATGGCCAAATGCGGCTGAATAAACTGACAATACTCGACTAGATCAATAGATAAAGGATCTTAGCTGGAATACAAATAAGCAACTAAAAGATAATACCCAGAATATGGAAGCACTGTGGAATCAATGAAAAATGATGGAAGACCTGGATAATCTTCCCAGTGACTAGGGTGTGTCTTTCAACACTGAAATCAGCCAACTGGTGTCTTCCTCCTGGAATACATTGAACTATCTCTCCTAAGATGTGCCTCTTCTCCTCAATGACACGTCATAATCTGCATAATAATGAATTAGGTCGCTGACCCTTCCTTTATATATTTCCAAAACCCTAAATCATGCTGAAACCCTAATTCACTGTTGATTTCCAAAACCCTAAATCATGCTGAAACCCTAATTCGTTGTTGACTTCCAAAACCCTAAATCATTGTTGAAACCCTAATTCACTGTTGACTTCTATTTTTAGCTCATAATGACTTAAAAGCGCTTTTAACCCCTTTTAGCTCAATGTCACTTTCCGAATATAACACCTGTGACTGGAGTGACCTCTAGTAACCTTGTTTACCCCTCTTTGGCCCTGGCTATAGTCTAACGGGGCAGTTTAGACCATTAAGCCTCCTCTTCTGGAACTCCTATTTGGAAAGGGACATTACAACCTACCTCGGGGATGAACTTTATTTGATTGTTTGATTTTTTCTTGTAGGTAATTCCTTGTTCCATGGTATGTAGAAATCCTCTTTATTCCACTCGGCACCATCTACTTTTGTAATGAATTTTGACCATTAGTTCCTCTTGTAACCCCATACAATAGGGGTCATCTATTATGATTGTATTTTCCACCATAGGATAAAAAAAGATGTTATCATGCTCAAAAACACTTGAACCAAACTAATCTACTCACAAAATCCATGGTCACTCTTCTTCCTAGTAAAAGAGAGGTTGTTCATGCCTTCCTCATAGATCAAGTGTCACCAATCATAGGTTTCATATACAAAACCTATAGTTTCCCCTTAGAGATTCAATAAATAGAAAGTTACAAGGAGATCAAACAAGCAATGGGTTTCCAAAATCTCATAAGTGTGCATGGAAATTCTGTATTACTTGTATTCACTCAAATCACATGAAATGAAGTCTATTTTTAGCTCCTCAAGAATCTATAAGAACAAATCCAAAGCTAAGGGATATAGGCTAGAGAGAGTTTGCATTCAATTATACTTATGCTATCAAATTGGAGTAAGAATCCTTGGTCCATAGTTTTCTACAATTGTTGAGTGTTGGGAATCAACATTAACATGATCATAGCTTAGGTGAAAGCCATATTAGTCATCTTACTATGATATAGTCATGGATTGTGCTTGTTCAAAAAAGGTGAACTTGTAGCTGTTACAGGTGAAACCTCCTGCGAACAAGTGGATTCCCTCTTGGTCTCTAGAATCCTAAGGCCAAGACAGAAAAGTGCTTAACATGGACACTGACATCCTTTTTAGATCTAATTAAGCTAATATGTGAAAAGGAAGAAGAGGGATATGTACCTTGTCAACAACGTTTGTCCTTGCAAAGTCCAAGCTGAGCTCCAATCCTGAGCTCCTCAATAGGTCCTGTAAAACAAACAAAGGTACAAAGAACTTCCTATTCTATTGAGATTAGCTCAAACATAGATCTATCTACTGAAGACAAATTCATGTGGAACAAACATAAATTTGAAAGAAACGGGCCAAGCATTGATTATTGATGAGAACAAGTAAAAGGTGCTTACAATCCTTTGATGGAGGTGCAACAACCTCTTCCAGTTCTCCTTGTCCAACCCCTTTTCTCAAGTAATCTACACTGATTATGCTTTGATAACATCTCACTTATGGGATCATAAGTTTGGTGTAATTCTTAATATCCATATATATGTACTATATGTTGCCTATGAGATCATAGGTTTCACACCTCCAATCTTTTCATGTACCTTTCACCATGAGAAGGCCTCCTTATATAGGCTTTGAGAGACCCAACTACTTGAGAGATCTTTGGGATAAGTTGAGGATTCCTCTCCTTCAGTTGTGGATCTCCCCTAAGATCATGCCTTGAACTCATATTCGAATTCAACCAACTTCAGAGATTGAAGGGATTCTTCCCTCAATTGTCTCAACAAACCAATTTTCACTCAGGAAGGGTAGCGCTCCCCCAAAAGGGTGCACAGAGAATTTCAACGCTCCCCCAAAGAAGGCTAGGGAGCGCCGGTGCTCCCTGACAGTGGGTAGGGGAGCGCTGCCTTCCAAAAATCATTTTTAAGTAGTTTTTTCAGTGGCAAAAGGCTTGTACTCCTTGTCAATTGATTTCTCTTCTTCAAGACTAGTCTTTGAGGTGTCTTAAGTGTCTTTACAATGTCGTTAGAGGCACGACATAGTCAAGATAGAAATATTATGTTTGTGACACTTGTGGTCCAGATGTAACACTTGTGGACATGATGCGACACTTACAACACTTGTAATGACGACACTTGCGACACTATTGAAGTGAGTAATTTTGATGTGTAACAGATTACCCCCCAAAGTGCGAAGTCGAAAGACGATGATGACTGAAGTACTTTGTAGAATTTTTCAAGCAAGGGTATGGACATAGAGAGGCTGGTAGAAGCTTCACACAACCATCAAACAAATATTATGACATGTTTCAAACCCAAGGCAGGTGTTATAAGCAAAATCTGTCCGTTTGGGACATATTCAACCTATCCGGTTGTGAAGCCGGTTACAACCTCTTTGATAGTTTGGCATGAGGCAGAGACTACCCACACCTCAGGTGGTCCTTCACCTGAGGTGGTATGAAGGGGAAAAAGAAAGGTGAAAGACTTACAAGAATTCTTTCTCAGGACCACCCACCCTGGGTGTTGTCCTTCCTTAATTTCCTAGATGGCCAAAATGGCCTGGGGGATGAAAGTTATGGACAATGGGATAAAAATGAGCTCACTGATTTTTAGGACAATGAACCAAATAAAGAGAACAACGAATTGTTCAATTCCTTAAAGTGTTGGAAACTGCCCCAAAATGGGTCCCCGGGATAAACCGGTGTCCTGGGTAATTAACCAATGAATGCCTTGAGTAAAAGGGTGTGAAACAAGGGTGAAAAGGGAGCTTAAAAGATACAACCAAGTACTTTTAAAAGGCTGTAAATTACGAAAAAAAATCTATTTGAAGCTTTCAAGACAGGGAAACAAGCTCAGAATGGCTTGATACCCCCCGGGGTGACCCGGGAAGTGATCCCGAAAGGTTGTTAAATAAAAAGTGGGTTGTAAAAGTGGATGAACAACCTTAATACAAACTGTTACAGCTATGATATAAGGGAAAGTATTGACAAATTCAATTTTGGTTTGTGAGTGAAAAGGTGGACTGACAAAAGGTTGACTTTAAAAGTATTTTATTGGTCAATTTTTAGTTTTTATCACATGCCTTGGCCACCGAATTGTTTTGAAGGTTATCCCAATCGGGCAAACACATCTCGGAACTGTACCACCTAGTATACAAAGAGTATTCCTACTAGACCACGATGGTTAGGTTGAAGAGTGCCCCATGCAGTCTAGAGAAGCAGGGATTAGCCATTTCTCATCACTAGCGCTTTCGGGCTCTTAAAGCCGCTTGGATGGAAGAAGGATACCTGTGAAAAGGAAGAGGCTCAGGACTCCCCTAAAGAGGGTTTTTGCTGAGCTTACCCAAGCAGAGTAGTATTCCAACCGAGCTAAGCTAATCAACTCCTTGACCGTGTGGTACTAAGGAAAGACCACTTGACTTGTACTAACTAGACAACTTCTAAGGGGCTCCTGATGAAGACTCCCTGGCTTTGACTCTTAATATCCTACAAAATTGAAATTGCATAAAATGAAATACCAGGCCATCCACGTGGTGAGGTCACGTCATGCTTTCACAAGCATGCCTCCTGGTCACTGAATTTGAAATCTATTTAAAAATATATACATAAAACAAGTAAATAGATAGGTGACATATATGTCACGGCTAAAAAATATGTATATGTAAATATCTAAATAATATAAGTTTTTTTTTTCCAATGTATGGGGCAGACCCCTGAATTGTTTTCAAGTTTTTTTTGTGGCGTTTTGCATGTATTTAGCTTGCTGATTTTGCATGGGCCCTTTAGGGGCAGCCACCTATAGATTAGTGAGTGAAAAGTGATACAATGAAAATACAACAAGATTAGATAATTACAAAATGACAATTACACCATTCAACCCAAAGGAATGGGTTGAGGCTCTTTGCGAGAGGCAAAGCTGCCATGTGCATGAAAGACCCAATTAACTCCTTGTATGGGGATTGGAAATTTAGTGTTTGAAATATAAAAAAAATGTGTTGATTACCTACGCAAGTATGAATCATATTTTTAACACGAATTCACAAGTGAACTATTCAAACTATCTACACAAATCAAACATATAAACATTGGTATGTGTACCGAAAATTTTGGAGTGAGTGCAAGTGATAAGTAAAGTGAATATGAGAGTGATTGGGTATATTTACCAATCGAAATGTGTGTTTTTATTTTCTGTCGTCCTGGCCCCTTTGCCTCAAACAAGTCTCTAGGTGGTCCCCAACCGCTTAAGAGAAGAAGAGTGGGTGATCGGTTGTATCCTTGCAGGCAAACAACGAAATTTTAGTATTTATGCATGGAAAAACTGAAATAAATATAACAGAAATTTACACATAAGAAGTATATAACAGTCAACTAAGATGGCTGTCCCATGAGAGGAAATTGACCAAAATGACGAATTTTCCTATTTGGGACAGCAAGGTTAATGGTAAGAAAACATAACAGAAATATACATGAATGAAAAGATAAAGAAAAAAAGTATGGACAACCAGCTAAGAGGTCTATTTAAGGGTTCTCCTAAGGGGCCAACCACTTGCTAAGGCTGAAAACAATTGAATACTTTAGAAAATCTACACTAAAACACATTAAACAAATTAAACCAAGTTGCTAGAAGATGAAAGTAAGCAAGTTAAACCCAAGGAAGCAACAACAAACACCTACCTAACCAATCCCTCTTGGAGATAGCTAACATAACAAGCATTTACCCCTACCCCTCAACCGTTAACCAACAAGTGACACATCCAACAACTAAAATCTAACAAGTATCACACACAGAAAGAGTCTTAGAAATTTCAGTAGAGCCTTGTTACTATATTCATCCTCTTTTTTTTACAATGCCAACCCTCTTATTTATAAAGGAGAGTTGAAGGCTTAGGGTTAGGTCACAAGACACTTGTCACTTTTGGAAAAGTGACAAGTGGACCAACCCTAAAGTACTTTTGTGTTTTTACAAAAAGTAACCTTATCCTAAAGGCATGTTATCCAAAAAGAATCTTATCCTAAAAGGGAACCTTATCCAAAAAGGGGATCAAATCAAATTTGACTTGACCCTTCAATTACATGGTAATACATGCCAAAAAATAAATCATGCGAGAGTTCATATCACAAAAAGTCATTTTTCATAAAATGACAAAGCTTGATATTCCACATCACCATTTGCCTTGGGATTTGTGCCATCCCAAAGGCTCTTTGACTGCTTCCATGTTTTGTAGTTGTAGGTGAGGTGGTTTAGGACAATTCCTGACCATCCATGGCTGCCAGATTCATCGGGATGAAGCCCCAAGGTGTGGGGAATTCACTGAGCTTCTTAGGAGGGAAAGGGGCCTTTGGTCTTTGGTCATTGTAAGTAATAGAATGCCCACTGTTCAGACACTTTTTAGACCTGATTATACCCCCCCTTTGCTGCCTATAAGTTTCCCTGTGAGTTGGCTGAAGTATGGCTTCGATTTGGGCTTGTTTCGGTGAGAGGACCCCTTAGACCTGAACCTTGAGAGGCTCTTCCTATGTACCAAACAACAACAAAAATGTTCTTTACCATTCCCATGCTGTAGTTCTATCCTCTACCTTTCCAATGCCTTTCATTTGGTGCAAATCTGACTCTGGATGAGTAAGATATGGCCCCGGGAATGTATGCGGAAGGAGTCGACCGAGAGATTGATCAGGGAAGATTTTGAAGTTGGGGAAAAATTCTGGGCTAGAAACCAGAATTGACAGGCCTGCATACCTATAGCTAAAATTGGTTTTCCTCACCTGACCCAATTTGGCCTCGTAGGCCCCCAATTAGGCCTCTTTCCGACGCATGCTTGTTGGGCCAAGAATGAGTTCCTGTCGCTCTGGGACATGTCACTAAAAATCTGGGCTGAATTTGCTGAGGTGAATGTCATGGATGCATTCTAGACTTCGCCCCAGTCGTTTCGACTATTCACCGACGAAAATCCAACTCTGTATGGCGAAGTTATTGAATTAAAAAGTCCAGTGACCCTTAGGGGAGGGGGGAATTAAATTTTAATATATAGTGTAAACACATAGTAAAATTTATATAATAAAATTTTAAATTTTATTAGAAATTTAAATACTATTCTATTTTTTAATATATATATATATATATATATATATATATATATATAAAATAAAAAATAAAACAAATTTTAAAAATTTGAAACATAAACGAAATACATATTATAACCATATAATAAAGTTTAATTAATTAATTAATTTTTTTCTTATTATTTTTTTTTAAATTAAATCAAGACTTAACAAAACAAAAAAACAAAAATTAGCCCGAGCCCACGGGGTAGGGGAGGGGAGGATGTGGCAGAGGAGAGTGTAGAGGTGGTGGTGCTAGGCAAAGGTGTGGCCGCGTGGAGGAGGGGTCGGGGAAGAGGGGTAAGGGGGAATAAAGGTGAGGGTGTGCACGCGTGAGTAGGGGAGAGGAGGAGCTAGTGAGTTGGGGTGTGGGAGAAGGAGCGCGTAGGTGGGGAGATGGGAAATGGAGGGAATTCTGCGCGCTAGAGGGAGGGAAGAGGAGGTTGTGTGAAGGGTTTGGGGAATGGGAGGAGGGTGAGTGGAGAGGAATAGTGGAGGAGGGGGCTGAGAGATATGGAGGAAGGTTGAGGGAAGGCTGTGCGCGTGGGCAAAGGTGGAGGTAGGGGGGTTTGGGGTGCGTGCAGGAGGCCGAGAGGAGGGTGAGGAGAGTGTAGAGGTGGGTGAGCTCAGGAATTTTGGGGAAGAGTCTGAGTTGTAGAGCTAGTTGTGGAACCTGAGTGGTGGATGGGTGGCCAACCACCATTAAAAAAAATTAAAATTCAAAACTTTGAGGAAGTGGGTTTTTTGGCAATAAAATGGACGGGAGGTTCTGGGTTCAAACCCCCTGCCCTCCATTTGAATTTCTGGGCAACTCTTGGATTTTTTTGGGCAAAGGAGAAGGGGGAGGATTGGGGTTCAAAGCCTAGGGCTTCCCAGTGACATGCCCAGGCCTGCAATCTTCAACAAAGAACTAAGAATTTGAAAATTTAAAAAGAGCCATGGAGGCTTGGGCCTGGTGCCCAAGAGGGGTTTGAATCCCCTCTCCTTTGAATCTTTTGGCACACACATAACTTCCCAAACTCAACAACTAGGAAATAAAACTAAACCAACAACCAATACCACACTTGAACCAGGCAAATAAACACCAATTTGAAGGAAAAAATACAATTTCTTCATGCAGAATCTCAACACAACCAACAAAATTTTCCTTGGTTTTTGGAATTAGGATTGATGGGTTTACCTGGTCAACTGTTTGAAAACTGCTGCATAGAAGTTGGTTGCCCATTGCAGAGCTACAACTGCTACCATAAAAACCTCCCTCTACTGCCATGAATCCCTGTTGCAGAGCTCCCCCCCCCCAAGCCAAATCGACAAAATGGCTTGAGAGAGGGGAGAGGGGTTTTGAATTTTTCAGTTTTTTCAAAAAAAAAATCAATTTTTCCCAAAATTTGCATGAGGCTATGTGCCTTCTCCCATATTTTCCAATTTTCTGAAAAAATTTAATAAAATTTTCCAATTATTTTTTTAATATTTCTTGGAAAAATGTGCAAGTCAAAGTTTGACTTTGACCCTGCTGCTGCTGACTTAGCCCAAAAATGTTGCCCGGTGAGACGGAGTCGGAATCAGATGCAGGACATGTCATTGGAAAGGTCTCGACGAGCTCATTGGGAATATGTCATCACCAAATTGAGATAATTCCACTTCAGCCCTCAAATTCAGCCTGGAACATTGGTCACTTAAAACCCCTGACTTGCTGGTGGGCCCACATGAAACCCAATCTTGCGAAAGGTGCCAAATCGCCATACGATATCCAATTGAGGCAAATGAGATACCGTCATAAAGGTATCGATGATTAATTCAGCAAGGTGTCAATATAATTTTGTTCTAGAGTAACTGATGACTATATTATCTATTATGAAACCCTTCCATGCGAGCTGGTGGGCCTCATTTGCTTGAAATAAATGATCAAGTTGTGACAGCTCTAACTAGGCCATCCGAGGTCCGAATGAGGCAAATGAGAATCCGTTGGAAAGGTATATGAGTATATTATAGCGTGGAATATATGAATCTCTAATTTATAACTCTTTACCCACCAATTTTAAACTCTGAAGAACTGCAACCAATTTGGTGTCTGAAAGTAGTCATGAACTTACGAAAGCTCGTTCTTACCAACCGGGGATCAAAACCAAGCATGGGATATACTGTTGGAGAGTTATCACACTTCCCTACACCATGTATGGGTTTTATTTTACTTTTGAGACCATTATCTGAACATAATTAGACCAAGAAGTCACAACTATTGGTTTTGGCCATTCGGGTGACGTTGACTTTACGTCCCTCATATGGGGTCATACAGACTCGGAATCATGCTCATGATATCCCATTGGAAATATTATTCTAATGCCTACCACATGGAATTATTTTAATTCTTGAATTATGATCATATTTCATCTTATTATTTGCATAAGGACCCCATCCCCAAGGGACCCGCCTAGTGATAGGCAAAGGGGACCAACGTTGAAATTCTTGTAAAGTGTGTGTTTAGCTCATGAAACCTAAAACAAACAGCCTTGACATGAGGAAGAGATGTCATGGGAAGGCCCACAATGCCCTGAAGGTAACCAACTAAGAATCTTTCAAGGGCAGAGGCGATAGTAACTATGACCCCCGCCACTGTCTTCGATTGGAACCATAGCACCAAGGGACGTTTATGGAGAAGTAACTATGTAAAACACCATGTTGAGCCCAAATGAGATTTTTGGGTCAACATTCTTGGCATCGGAGGGGAAATTCCTTCCAAATCATGTCGAACAATGGGATCACCCGCGTGACAGGCGAGAATACTCGGTGGAAATGTATACTTTCAAAGTGACCGATGTGGGTGAGGGGGGAATTCAACTGTAGTATAAGGACCATTTTTCACATTAGGGATAACCGAAGAATGAAAGTGGTGTAGTAAAGATATACAACAGAATTTATACTGAGATTCACATAATATAGAAGAATGGGAATAATGACCCAGGTTTTGTTGAGCAATGTGGCCCAAGTGACACGGGTCCCTCACCCGGATTATGGATTAACTCTGAGAATCAAGGCTTACGATGAACCTTGGCTCAACACAAAGTCTCATGCATACCTTCAATTCTCGACACACAAACAAGCAAATGGGGATTTTTTAAATCAACAACCCATTAGAGGAAAACTAACAAGCAAACCAGTCAAACAAGGGAATAAAGAAATATAAAAACCTGTGGTAGTAGGTGCTGAAATATCAAGTGCTCATAAGTGATGGAACTTTGTAGGAAAAGGACCATTGCTTAGAGAAATCATATTGTAAGTGGTCAGGTAAAGTGCAGTTGCAATCACATAGCTATGTAAGCCATCATGCCATCATGGTTTTTAGCTTCACCAGAGAATGATATGCCACCTCCTTAGACTTTCCTTGCTAACTTTGATGAAATAACAACCAAGTTTATTCCCATTTAAGATGACTTTAAGGAAGAGTTAACCAAAATGTCAAGTATGATAAAAGGGATTCTAGGAGTTCAATATTTTCAAGCAACCACACAACAATAATGACAATATCCTTCGTATTGAACACCAGACAAACCAAAAAGAAGGCAACCTACGATGTTAAAATGAAAAATACCAAAACCCAAGGGAAAAATCAAAGAGGGGATTATATTCCAAAATCAGAATAAAACAAGTGAAAGACTCAATATTGAAACCAAGGGGCAAAAAGGTTCAAGATTGAAACCAAGGGGATATATACAAGCATGAAAAGGTAATCGCGAATACATACAAGAAGGAGAATCAGTAACATCGAATAGATACAAACATAAAAAGAATAAATGGTGACTTATGTACAAGACGATGAGGCCTCTCAGGAGTAAAAGAACTTTAGGTGACGACCATTCACGGGGAATTGAAGTGGTTCACCATCCAAGGTTTTTAATCTGAAAGCATTTGTCCCTAAGACCTCATAGATTGTGTAAGGACCCAACCATAAAGAATCAAACTAGCGATGTTTGGATGGGTCCTCATGTGCTTTGTCCCATAATAAGACATCATCTCCTACTTTGTAATTTACCATTGTGGATTTTTTTATCGAAGGAATGTTTAACAATATATTTCTTATTTTGGAGGTGTTGGAATGCCTCTTTTCTTACCTCTTCTATTTCGATGAGTGTGTCTAAACGATGTTGTAATGATTGGAAATCATCTTCTGCCTCAGCAATAGCCAACCTCAAGGATGGAATTTTTAAGTGAACAAGAAGGACAACAGGAGTTCCATACACCAGAGTGTAAGGACTTTGACCTGTTGTTGTCTTAGGAGTTATACGATCAGCCCATAAAGCAAAGTTTAACTTTGTGTGCCAATCACGCTTGTTATCCTTGACTGTCCTCTTAAGGATCCAAATCAGATTTTTATTCATTGATTCGGCCAAACCATTACCTTGGGGGTAATAGGTGGAAGATCGAAAAAGTTGGATGCCATATGTAACACCAAGGTGTAGCATGACATCAAACATGAAAGTTGATCCATTATCAGTTAATATCTCAGCAGGGGTTCCAAAACGGGATAAAATGTTACGTTTAAAGAATTCTACCACCTGTTGACTCGTAGCGTTCCTAAGAGCAATTGCTTTAGCCCACTTTGTAAAGTAGTCTATGGCTATTAAGATGAATACATGACTAGCACTGGAAGGTGGTGAAACTGGCCCAATAAAGTCCATGCCCCATCTTGTGAAAGGGACTTGGATTTCAATAGGCATAAGAGGTAAGGCAACTAAATTTTTCTTCCCAGTGAAGCGTTGGCAAGCTTCACATTTTTGAACAAGTAAATGGGCCTGGGCCTCTTTGTGGAGTGAAGGCCAAAAGTAACCTACATGTAAAACTTTTGCTGCAGTGGTTTTGGCTGAAAAGTGACCTCCACAAACCCTAGAATGGCATTGTTCAAGTGCCATTTGGGCTTGATCAAGAGTCAAGCATCGTGACAAAATCCCATCAAGGTTTATTTGGTAAAGGATTTGGCCTTGTAAAACATACTAGACAACTTGTAAACGAAGTGTTCATTTGGCTTTAGTATCCATGTCCGGTGGGCACACACCATTGATCAGGAAATATACGATAGGTCCGTACCATGGTTGTGAGGCTAACTCAATTTCGTTAACCAGTTCTTCGAAAGCAATCAATTCATCTACTTGAGGTGGTTCAACTATGATCGAGGGATGGGATTGGGTTAGCAATCCAGCCAGCCTTGCCCCCCTAATGGTTTTCATCGTCTTAATTTCCAAGTCATACTCTTGCATGCGCATGATCCATTTGGACCACTTACTATGCAATTCGGTTTGATTCAACGCAGTGACTAAGAGAGAGGTAGGCACAAAAATGAACTTTATGGCCTTGGATGTAATGTCGAAATTGTTCCAAGGCTTTATACAAAGAATAACCATGTTTCTCTAGTGTAGAATAGTTCATTTGGTGTGGCTTCAAATTTTGGCTCATGAAGGCAATTGGCCTAAGATTTTCCTCATGATCCTTTTGCAACAAGATTGCAGAAATTGTGTCCTCTGATGAATTAGTGTACATAATGAAGTATTTAGAGGGATGAAGACTGACTAACAGAGGGGAAAAAATGATGGCTTTCTTAATGGATTCAAAATCCTGACGGGTAGGGGGGTCCCATTTGAACTGAATGTCTTTCTTCATAAGCTAATTTAGAGGTTTAACTACTTGAGAAAAATCAAGAATGAAGCGTCTCATGAAGTTTATCTTTCCAAAGAAAGATTGCATTTCCTTTTTATTGGTAGGTAAGGGCATCTTTTTGATTGCTACCACTCTCCCTGGATCCACTTTGACACCTTCTCGAGAGACGATGTGACCCAAAATGTTTCCCTCCATAACACCGAAAATGGTCTTCTTAGGATTTAAAGATATGCCAAACCTACGACATCTAGGAGAACCTACCCAAGGTGATCAAAGTGACTACTTCATTCTTTGGAAAAGACTGTGAGGTCGTCAAAGTAGACAACAATGATCTTACCCAATAAGCCTTTGAAAGCAATGGCCATGGCACGTTGAAAGGTGTTCCCAACATTAATCAATCCAAAAGGCATCTTGTTATATGCATACGTGCCCCAACGAGTGGTGAAGGTGGTTTTATGACTATCAGAAGGATTGAGGGATATCTGATTGTAACCTGAGAAACCATCTAAAAGGGACATCATTTGATACCTAGAGACTTGTTGGAGAATCTCTTCCATAGGTGGGATGGGGTAGTTGTCTTTTAGGGACACCCTGTTCAAATGTCGAAAGTCAACACACAAATGAATATCACCATTTTTCTTCCTAACGGGAACCAAATTAGATACCCATTGTGAGTAACGAACATGGTAAATGACCCCAGATGCTTCCATCTTGTCCAATTCAGCTTTAATTGTTTGTTCCAAAGCAGGGTTGTTCTTTCTCTCTCTCTTCCTATAAGGTTTCGAATCAGGGATTATGGGTATGGCATGGACTATCTCCTGCATATCGAAAACCTTGAGGTCTTGATAGGACCAAGCGAAAACATCCTTGAACTCTGTCAAGAGTTCTGTGAATTGAGGGATCTTAGAAGGGGAACACTGTGCACCTATATAGACCAGTTTTGGATCTTTCTCAGTTCCTAGGTTAATAGGTATGGATTCTCGCACCTTCCTAACATATTCGCTATCAATACTAGGTATAGAAGTAATGGCATCATTCGAATCAAACATGGATTCCAATACTGACAAACCAGGGGGGATCTTATTTGTCTTCAATTGGATTATGTTCCCTGTTTCCTCTTCCAACTCATGGTTGATATGTAAATCTTCGAATTCCTCCTTGTTTTGAAGGAATCTACAGATTTGTTCATCAGTATCAAAAACTTGCCAAGAGTCGACATTATCAGGTAACGCAGGTCTATGTAAAATTTGGACTTTTATATCTTCGATAGATCTTATGAAATCTGAAGTGAAACAAGAACTAGTCAAGGCCAAAGTATCAACTATGTGGTTTTTGGCCCTAGGCACAACTTGAATGTTGAAAGATAAGAACTTCTCAATAAGTTCCTTAGCCCTTTTGTGGTATTGTTTGAGGCGTGGGTTGTGAACTTCATATTTACCTCTAATTTGATTCACAACCAATTCAGAATCCCCACTCACTAACAAATGGCATATTCCTAAGCCTAAGGCCTTTTGGAGGCCTTGAACTAAGGCTTCATATTCAGCCATATTATTAGTGTTAGGGAATTCTAACTGAAAAGAGAAAGGGATTGTGTTTCCCTTGGAATCACACAAAAGGACCCCAGCCCCAGATCTGTTCTTGGATTTAGCACCATCAAAATCCATACTCCACACCATTTCTTTTAACTCAGAAGGAGGGACATGTGAATCTTCCTCAGATAACACAGTATATGTACCCATACCTATATCTTGAAAAGACACATGTTTCATATTATAGGAAGCAGGTACAACCTACTCTCGGTACTTTGGTTCCCTTCTAATGATGACTTCAACACCCTTATGAGGAAAGGTGAAGTGGGTTCCCTCCATGAAGTAACAACCCTTTTTGACTTTAGTGGACCACTCCCTCCCTAAAAGAATGCCATATGCTTCAGGTATATCTAATACAATCATGTTTATGAGCATGCTCACCTCTGGAGCTTGGTTGTAAGTAATGGATAAGTCCTTAATGTAACTGATGGTTTCTACAGTCCTAGAATCCAAAGCTAACATGTATTTACATGGGCCTGTACATTCAAGACCCAGTCTCCTCATGAATCGAAGGGGCATGACATTGTGCCTCGCTCCTGTGTCAATGACACAGTTATGAAGCACAAAATCAGAAAGCAAAACTAAGATATAGAAAGGAGGAACCCCGGGGTCTAAATCAATAACATCATATGCCTCCCTCAGTTGAGAAATGGACTCTTTGGAAAGAGGAACTCTTTGTTCCGTTCGTGGAGTAGGGGGTGCTTGTAGAACACGTGAAAGGTTTTCAAACTGAGTGGGTGTTCTAATAGCATCTAATAATGTCATGTGGGTGAGAACCTTTGCTAGAACTTCAATGATGTTGTAAGGTATCGGTGTTGGGAAGCAATGTGGTAGATTATTAGGCAAGTTTACCTTATTTGGGGTCCAGGAAACCTTGTTCCTTGTAGGGGAAGGTAATCTACCATTCACGGGAAGTTTTCCCTTTTCATTGTCCTTGGGATTGCGTTTGGCCTCTTCCACCCCTTACAGAGTGGTTTTAGGGGCCTGACTCCTAGTTTCTACAACAAAGCTTCTGAAAGCAAGAGGATCATCATCGCAGGGAATAGAGTCTTCCATGTTAACTTGGTCATTTTGGGAAGTGGAAGCAAGCTTTTTTTTTACTGGAGGTAGAGGTGCTTTTCCATTTTTATACAATTCCATGTGACATGTATACGAGTAACAATACTCGGGATCATGGAAGTCTTGGAAAAAGTGACACCAATCCACTTCAACAACATGTTGCCTAGGAGGAGGAGGAGGAGGGAAAGGGGGTCTTGGGCTCGGAGGAGAAGAAAGCTGCATGTCATTCACCTTTCGATTAAGGGAAAGTATTTGGTTGTTCATGTTCATTAACAACTTGAGTGTTTCCAAACTTTCCCTTTCTTCAATCCTTAAAGTTTGGGCATGTGGAGGTTCATACCGAGGACCCTCGTTTCGGGGTAATCATTCCTAGGCATCCTGTTAAAACGGGGCTACGCTAAAGGTGAGGGAATCATACCGAATTCCTCCATGTTTCTTTTAATTTCCAGGGCACTAGTCTTGGCCACATATAAAATTTGTATTGATTTATCTTTCAATATATACTTTACATTCAGATTCATAGTGGTCATGTAATAATGGAACAAATTGTTCCCAGATGGTTGAGAAGTAGTTGGGATCCTATTCAAGGTCGAGGTAAAACATTGATTAAAATTATGAATTTTCTCTCCCTCATGGATGGAGATGGTTGTGAAATCCTTGAGTAGGGAAGCCACATCATCCACCCCTTGGAAATGTTTCTTGAATTCTTGAATCATAGTATCCCAATATGGGATACTATCATTGGGAAGCAAGTGATACCATCTCATTGCTTCACCCTCAAAGGTCCTTACAAAAAGTCTAATGATGACATCGGGAATTGTTATGTCCATAAGTGCTAATGCATCATAGAAGTTTTGTATATGTTCTTCAACACTCAATGGACTAGTTCCATTGAAATTAGGAACCCTGTTTGGGGCATCCGCGGGTATGTCATGAAGAGGTCTGGCCAACCTCAAAGGAGTCTCGGGTTGCCATGGCATTGCCATCGAGACAACTATGGGAGGAACAACAATAGTTGTTGAAACGATGGGAGAAACAACCAGAGGATTAGTAATTGTTGTTGGATTAACTAAAGTTTGCTTTAGTAAGGGGCTTTGAATAGGAGAAGAGGAAGATGGTGACTCAGTTTGCACTGCAGAGGTAACGAGTTTCCCTGGTTTCCCAGGTGTATGTGTATCACTACTTGTTTTCTTTCATGAACTTTGACTTCTTGTAACCCTGGGGGACACTATTTCCCTAGTCTTAGGATACTTACACCCTGCCAGCTTGCAAGGGGCCAAGTAAGTACTTTGAGTACAAGGGGTGTATCACCAACAATCCTATTCTTTCTAACATGATGTAGATTAACCCAACTAAAAACAAAGCTTTGTTTTTGTTCTTATCGAAGTGGAAGGTAAGGTATGATAGACTTATAACTTCTCACGTGAGTCCAAACAAGTAAAATCAAAGACTGACAAGGCAAGAGGAAAGGAAAAATTGATGGTATTTATGACTCCCAGGTGCAATGGAAATTGCAAGGAAACTGAACTATAACAAGTACCAAAGAAAATTCCAAAGGGCCATTGAAAGACCTTGCCAAAAGTTTGTCAACGGGTAGGAAAAGGACCACAAAGAATTTGGGTCCAATGCTCAGTACAAGCTTGGGATACAAGCAAATATAAAGAGTTTTGAAAGCTCCCCAGTGGAGTCACCAGAAAAAGGCGGGTGTTATAAGTAAAATATGTACGATGGGACAGATCTGACCTATCCGGCTGTGAAGCTGGTTACAACCTCTTTGATAGTTCGGCATGAGGCAGAGACTACTCGCACCTCAGGTGGTCCTTCACCTGAGGCGGTATGAAGGGGAAAAAGAAAGGTGAAAGACTTACAAGAAGTTTTTTTGAGGACCACCCACCCTGGGTGTTGTCCTTCCTTAATTTCCTAGATGGCCAAAATGGATTGGGGGATGAAAGTTATGGACAATGGGATAAAAACGAGGTCGTTGATTTTTAGGACAACGAACTAAATAAAGCGAACAACAAGCTGGTCACTTCCTTAAAGCATTAGAAACTATCCCAGAATGGGTCCCAGGGATAAACCGATGTCTTGGGTAATTAACCAATGAATGCCTTGAGTAAAAGGGTGTGAAACAAGGGTGAAAAGGGAGCTTAAAAGATACATCCAAGTACTTTTAAATGGTTGTAAATTTTGAACAACAAGTTGTTCGAAGATTTCAAGACAGGGAAACAAGCTCAAAATGGCTTGATACCCCCCGGGGTGACCCGGGAAGTGATCCTGGAAGGTTGTTAAATCAAAAGTGGGCTGTAAAAGTGGATGAACAACCTTGTTACAAACTATTACAACTACGATATAAGGGAAGATATTCACAACTTCAATTTTGGTTCATGAGTGAAAAGGTGGACTGACGAAAGGTTGATTTTAAAAGTATTTTATTGGTCAATTTTTAGTTTTTATCACATGCCTTGGCCACCACACTATTTTGAAGGTTATCTCGATTAGGAAAACACATCTTGGAATTGTACCAACCAGTATAAGAAGAGTAGTCCTAGAAGATTATGGTGGTTAGGTTGAAGAGTGCCCCATGAAGTTCAGAGAAGTAGGGATTAGCCACTTCTCATCACTAGCGCTTTCGGGCTCTTAAAGCTGCTTGGATGGAAGAAGGATACCTGCGAAAAGGAAGAGGATCAGGACCCCCCTAAAGAGGGTTTTTGCTGAGCTTACCCAAGAAAAGTAGTATTCCAGCCGAGCTAAGCTAATCAACTCCTTGACCATGTGGTACTAAGGAAAGACCACTCGACTTGTACTAACTAGACAACTTCCGAGGGGCTCCTGATGAAGACTCCCTGGCTTTGACTCTTAATATCCTACAAAATTGAAATTGCATAAAATAAAATACCAGGCCATCCACGTGGCGAGGTCACATCTTGCTTTCACAAGCGTGCCTCCTGGTTACTGAATTTGAAATCCATTTAAATATATATATATATATATATAACAAGTAAATAGATAGGTGACATATATGTCATGGCTAAATAATATGTATATGTAAATATCTAAATAATATAAGTTTTTGTTTTCAGTGTATGGGGCAGACCCCTAAATTGTTTTCAAGTCTTTTTTTGTGGTGTTTTGCATATATTTAGATTGTTGATTTTGCATGGGCCCTTTAGGGGAAGCCACCTATAGATTAGTGAGTGAAAATTGATACAATGAAAATATAGCAAGATTAGATAATTACAAAATGACAATTACACCATTCAACACAAAGGAACGGGTTGAGGCTCTTTGCGAGCGGCAAAGTTGCCATGTGCATGAAAGCCCCAACTAACTCCTTGTATGGGGATTGGAAATTTAGTGTTTGAAATATAAAAAAAATGTGATGATTACCTACACAAGTATGAATCAGATTTTTAACACGAATTCACAAGTGAACTATTCAAACTATCTACACAAATCAAACATATAAACATTGGTATGTGTACCGAAAATTTTGGAGTGAGTGCAAGTGATAAGTAAAGTGAATATGAGAGTGATTGGGTAGATTTACCGATCAAAATGTGTGTTTTTCTTTGCTTCCCTGCTGGCCCCTTTGCCTCAAATAGGTCTCTAGGTGGTCCCCAACCGCTTAAGAGAAGCAAAGTGGGTGACCGGTTGTATCCTTGTAGGCAAACAACGAAATTTTAGTATTTATGCATGGAAAAACTGAAATAAATATAACAGAAATTTACACATAAGAAGTATATAACATTCAACTAAGATGGCTGTCCCGTGAGGGGAAATTGACCTAAATGACAAATTTTCCTATTTGGGATAGCAAGGTTAATGGTAAGAAAACATAACAGAAATATACATGAATGAAAAGATAAAGCAAACAAGTATGGACAACCAGCTAAGAGGTCTATTTAAGGGTTCTCCTAAGGGGCCCTAGGACTCCCAGCCACTTGCTAACGCTGAAAACAATTGAATACTTCAGAAAATATGCACTAAAACACATTAAACAAATTAAACCAAGTTGTTAGAATATGAAAGTAAGCAAGTTAAACCCAAGGAAGCAACAACAAACACCTACCTAACGAATCCCTCCTGGAGATAGCTAACATAACAAGCATTTACCCCTACCCCTCAACCCTTAACCAACAAGTGACACATCCAACAACTAAAATCTAACAAGTATCACACACACAAAGAGTCTTCATCCATGGTTGCCAGATTCATCAGGATGAAGCCCCAAGGCGTGGGGAATTCGCTGAGATGCTTAGGAGGGCAAGGGGCCTTTGGGATTTGGTCTTTGTAAGTAAGGAAATTCCTGCTTTTCAGGCACTTTTTAGACCTAATTATACCCCACCTTTGCTACCTAAAAGTTTCCCTGTGAGTTGGCTGAAGTATGGCTTCGATTTGGGCTTGTTTCGGTGAGAGGACCCCTTAGACCTGAACCTTGAGAGGCTCTTCCTCTATACCAAACAACCAAAAAAATGTTCTTCATTGTTCCCATGCTGTATCTCTGTCCACTACCTTTCTGCTTCCTTTCATTTGGCGCAAATCCGACTCCAAATGAGTAAGATATGGCCCAGGGAATGTACGAGGAAGGAGTCGACCGAGAGACTAATCAGGGAAGATTTTGAAGTTGGGGAAAAATTATGGGCTGGACATAAGAATTGACAGGCTGCTACAGGCTTGCATACCTATGGCTGAAATGGGTTTTCCTCACTTGACCCAATTTGGCCTCGGAGGCCCCCAATTAGGCCTCTTTCCGGCGCATGCTTGTTGGGCCAGGAATGAGTTCATGTCGCTCTGGGACATGTCACTGAAAATCTAGGATGAATTTGTTGAGGTGAATGCCATGGATGCATTCTAGACTTTGCCCCAGTCTTTTCGACTATTCACGGGCAAAAATCCGACTCTGTATGGCGAAGTTATAGAATTAAAAAGTCCAGTGACCCTTAGGGGGGAATTAAATTTTAATATATAATGTAAACACATAGTAAAATTTATATAATAAAAATTTAAATTTTATTAGAAATTTAAATACTATTCTATTTTTTAATATATATATATAGTCATATATATCTTATATATATAAAATAAAAAATAAAACAAATTTAAAAAATTAATAAAACAAAAAAATTGAAACATAGATGAAATACGTATTATAGCCATATAATAAAGTTTATTTATTTATTTATTTATTTTTTATTTTTATTTTAAATTAAATCAAGACTTAACAAAACAAAAAACAAAAAACTCAGCCCGAGCCTACGGGGTAGGGGAGGTGAGGAGGTGGCAGAGGAGAGTGTAGAGGTGGTGGTGTTGGGCGAAGGTGTGGCTGCGTGGAGAAGGGGTCGGGGAAGAGGTGTAAGGGGGAATGGAGGTGAGGGTGCGTGCACACGTGTGAGTAGGGGAGAGGAGGAGTTGGTGTGTTGGGGTGTGGGAGAAGGAGCACACAGGTGGGGAGATGGGAAATGGAGGGAAGTTTGCGTGCGAGAGGGAGGGAAGAGGAGGTTGCGTGAAGGGTTTGGGGAATGGGAGGAGGGTGAGTGGAGAGGAATAGTGGAGGAGGGGGTTGAGGGAGATGGAGGAAGGCCGAGGGAAGGCTGTGCGCGTGGTCAGAGGTGGAGGTAGGGGGTTTGGGGTACGTGCAGGAGGCTGAGAGGAGGGCAGGGAGAGTGTAGAGGTGGGTGAGCTCAGGAATTTGGGGGAAGGGGCCAAGTTGCAGAGCTGGTGGTGGCGCCCGGGTGGTGGATGGGTGGCTAGCCACCATTAAAAAAAATTAAAATTCAAAACTTTGAGGAAGTGGGTTTTTTAGCAATAAAATGGACGGGAGGTTCTGGGTTCAAACCCCCTGCCCTCCATTTGAATTTCTGGGCAACTCTTAGATTTTTTTGGGCAAAGGAGAAGGGGGAGGACTAGGGTTCAAAGCCCAGGGATTCCTAGTGACATGCCCATGCCTGCAATCTTCAACAAAGAACTAAGAATTTAAAAATTTAAAAGGAGCCATGGAGGCTTGGGCCTGGTGCACAAGAGGGGTTCGAATCCCCTCTCCTTTGCATCTTTTGGCACACACATAACTTCCTGAACTTAGCAACTAGAAAATAACACTGAACCAACAACCAATACCACACTTGAACCAGACAAATAAACACCAATTTGAAGGAAAAAATACAATTTCTTCATGCAGGATCTCATCACAACCAACAAAATTTTCCTTGGTTTTTGGAATTAGGATTGTGGGTTCACCTGGTCAATTGTTTGAAAACTACTGCATAGAAGTTGGCTGCCCACTGCCGAGCTGAATCTGCTTCCATAAAAACATCCCTCTGCTGCCATAAATCCCTGTTGCAAAGCTCCCCCCCTTAGCCAAATTGACAAAATGGCTTGAGAGAGGGGAGGGGGGGTTTTGAATTTTTCAGTTTTTTAAAAAAAAAAATCAATTTTCACCAAAATTTGCATGAGGCTACGTGCCTTCTCCCATATTTTCCAATTTTTTGAAAAAAAATTAATAAAATTTTCCAATTATTTTTTTAATATTTCTTGGAAAAATGTGTAAGTCAAAGTTTGACTTTGACTTTGACTTTGACCCTGCTACTGCTGACTTAGCCCAAAAATGTTGCCCGGTGAGACGGAGTTGGAATCCAATGCAGGGCATGTCATTGGAAAGGTCTCGATGAGCCCGTCGGGAATATGTCATCAAACACTTGAGGTAATTCCACCTCAGCCCTCAAATTCGGCCTGGAACAATGGTCACTTAAAATCCCTGACTTGCTGGTGGGCCCACATGACACCCAATCTTGCGAAAGGTGCCAAATCGCCATACGATATCCAATCGAGGCAAATGAGATACCGTCGGAAAGGTATCAATGAGTAATTCGGTGAGGGGACAATAGATTTTTATTCTAGGGTCATTGATGACTGTCTTAGCTATTATGAAACCCTTCCATGCGAGTTGGTGGGCCTCATTTGCCCGAAATAATTGATCAACTTGTGACAGCTCTAATCGAGCCATCAGAGGTCGGAATGAGGAAAATGAGAAGTTGTTGGAATGGTATCTGAGTCTATTACAATGTGGAATCTCTGAATCTCTGATTTAGAACTCTTTAACCACCAATTTTAAACTTTGAAGCACTGTAACCAATTTGGTGTCTGAAAGTGGTCATGAACTTGCAAAAGCTCGTTCTTACCAACCGGGGGTCGAAACCAAGCACGTGATATACCATTGGAGAGGTATCACACTTCCCTAAACCATGTATGGGTTTGATTTTCCTTTTGAGACCATAATCGAAATAGAATCAGACCAGGAAGTCACAACTATTGGTTTTGGCCATTCAGGTGACGTTGACTTTGCGTCCCTCGTATGGGGTCATACGGACTCAGAATCAGGCTCATGACAGCCCGTTGGAAATATTATCTCGATGCATACCACATGGAATTATTGTAATTCTTGAATTATGACCATATTTCATCTTATTATTTGCATAAGGACCCCATCCCCAAGGAACCCGCCTAGTGATAGGAAAAGGGGACCAACATTGAAATTCTTGTAAAGTGTGTGTTTAGCTCATGAAACCTTAACCAAACAGCCTTGCCATGAGGAAGAGATGTCATGGGAAGGACCACAATGCCCTGAAGGTAACCAAATGATACTCTTTCAAGGGTAGAGGCCATAGTAACTATGACCCCCGCCACTGTCTTTGACGGGAACCATAGCACCAAGGGACGTTTATGGAGAAGTAATTATGTAAAACACCATGTTGTTCCCAAAGCAGTTTTTTGAGTCAACAATAGGCATACCTATGCTTGAGTGATAAAGACGTTTTTAGGTATGGTCCCCATAGAATACACTATGGATCCATAATTATATTGACAAAAAGGTATAGCCACTAAACATACAATGTGGATCTATACTTTCATGACATGAACTGATCGTAGCCACGAAAAATACAATGTGGATCTATGAGACGACAAGACATAGCCACGAACCAATACAAAGTGGATCTATGTAATAGTATATGTGTCAATATTCAAAAGAAAATCCGTCGCAACCTGGGCAGAGTATATATCAGAGTGATCACTCAACCCAGGGTCTTCTTACCGATCTCGATGCAATACGATTCTAACCATGTGAATAGATGTCCTGATGTCGAACATGGTAGAAACCACTTGATTACTGGTCAATGATGTAAACCGTTAACAAGCACGAGGGAAATCACCATTGATGTTAATGATTCCTAAGGTACTCTAGTACATTCCAACGAATGTGAATGGATGAGCTGAAGTCGAACATCTGTGGAATCATCCGATCAGAGGTCAATAATGTAAACCCACTATCGGACGCGAGGAGGCCTGACATTGAGGCATGCGGGTCCCAAAGTACTAACTGGTTTCTAAGTCTAGCACCTAGATACTGTGCTAGAGTCGACAAGAATATACTCTTCGAAGGAGGGCCTTGATGTATCCCCCATCAATGACACGAAATAGACACAGTGATGTAATTGGTAGATCAAATGAACATGGATTGACATGGGTATCAAAACAAGATATTTGTGATGGGTGACTCTTAAAGCAGGTACTTCCCTTGAACACTGAGGCATAACATCAGAAACTTGACATGGACCAAAACTTGATAATGAAATGGATGCTGTGACTTTACGTCGGGTGATCCAAAGGAGTGAGGAAACTCAAAGGATTGGTTCAGTGTAGAGGTTCAACAGATTGAAATATGTGCAAAGATAAAATGTCGTGTTCAAGGGCGACTGTAAGGGTTACTGGTAATGTTCTCAAAAACTTTTTGGCTTGCTTCTTTTAATTTTTCCCCCATCCAGATAGATGAGTATCTCTTTTTAATTTAACGTGCTCGAGGAGGGTAAGACATGATCGATATGACTCACCTTTAGTAATTCCATCTTCCTTTGTTTAGCGAACTGGAAGAAGATAGGGTTCGGTCCCGTATGGGCCCTTCAATGTATGATTGTTTAATGAGTCCAGAGAAGGTAAAATTGGTGGTTTTTCATATTTAGAGAGTCTGAAAACAACTTAAAGACGACTCCAATGTTGTCCTTTTTCATAATGTTAGTCTTGCGAGGCCGAAAAAGAGATAAATTATCACTCGAAAGATGCCCTTTCAAACCTTTTAACGAGTGGGAAAGGAAGCAAGATCACTCGACAATCTTTTCATGTTTAGAGAGTCTGAAAAGAGTTTAAAGAAGACTCCAGGGGGTTCATTTTTTGTTTATCCATGCGGGTCCGAAAAAGAGATAAAATTTTACCCGGTTACATTCTCATGTTTTTTCAAGCACGAGAAAGAACAAAGACTAAGCTCAGTACTCTACCCCTAGCTTGAAAGCTAGTGGCTTAACTCTAGAATGATCATCAAAGGTTGGAGACATGCCCCCCCAAGCTTCAATTCATTCACCGACTTTGAGGTTGTCACCAATTTCTGTACTAGATGGAGAAAAAGGATACAGGTGGATGAAAAGAAAGTTCAAATATGAGAACTAACGAAAGAATCGACTCGACATCTATGAGATCTGGTGAAAGACTTGACCTGACAGGAGAGGTGATTGTTTCATTTTTTAACTAGCTTGACACAGGAAAATAACTATGCTCAAGTCTTCGGGTTCAATCCCCAAATTTTTGTTTCATTTTTTAACGAGCTTGCTATAGAGGGAAAAAACTATGCTCAAGACCTTTGTTTCATTTTTTAACGAGCTTGCCACAGAGAAGTGAAACTATGCTTGTGGCCTCTGTTTCATTTTTTAACAAGCTTGCTACAGAGAAGTGAAACTATGCTCGTGGCCTCTGTTTCATTTTTTAACGAGCTTGCCACAAAGAGGAGAAACTATGCACATAACCTCTTCTTGATCATGGCTTCCAAGAGGATAATTCTCTAGAAGGAAAACATGTCAAGGGACAAAACTCGACCATGTCTTCCAAGAGATCTTCACTAGATGGAAGAAGAATGCTCTGGAAGGAACACATGTCGAGGGTCTCTTCAAAGGTAAGGAGATCTGGCTCCATTAGCCCTACCGAAGAGTTCACTATGTCAACTACCGGATCTAAGTCATCGAAAGTTGAAGTCATGGGAGACAACGCCACATAATTGACCTGTGGCTGAGGTGATACCGACTGCATATAAGGCTCATTTAGAGAGTTCATTGGGTTGGTACTCAAGTCAGGAATAACGCATGAAATTTGATCAATGGGCACAATTCTTCCATTGTGAGGGAAAGATATTACACAAAAGAGAGTGGACACAATAGCTTTCATGGCATAGACATAATCTCTCCCAAGGAGTAAATCGAAATCCAAGGGGTCCTGGACTACCATAACATCAATAAAGACTATTTTCCCTCCCAAAGTTATCGAAAATTGAGGAAGGATCCCTAAAGGGTGACTGGTTCCTCTGTTTAAAGCAAACAGAGTCTGGGTAACCGGCACAAGCTTAGGATAACCCAAATCTTGCCAAGCAATAGAGGACAAAATGCTAACGGATGAACCTTCATCTATCGACGTATGTGGAACGTCCCGACCACAAAATTTTACTGAAATCTTGAAAAGAATGTGAGAGGGGAGAAGAGGTTTAGTTATCCCACCCCAATCAAAAAATATGGCCTCATTATTTGGAATGGTTTTCGCAGGAGAAGGAGGAATTCTCCCCGGCACGGTAGATCCTGTTTCAACGAGAAAAACGTGGGCAGAATCAGGTTTACTCTCTAGCAGGAGAGTAAGATCGATCGATGATGGGATCGAATCAACCACCTTGGCACTCTTCAAAGGAAGAGTGGGATTGACCGATGATGTAACCAGAGCAACCACTTTGGCACTCATCAGAGGAGGAGTGGGATTGACCGATGATGTCACTGGAGAAACCAGTTTGGCACTCGTCAGAGGAGGAGTGGGATTGATCGATGGTAGAATTGGATTGACCACTTTGGCACTCTTCGGATGAAGGGTGGGACTAACCGAGGAAGGAACTGGATCAGTCACTTTGGGTTCACTCTGTAGATGAAGAGTGGGGTTGACCGATGATGGAACTGGATCAACTACTTTGGTTAGTGGTTCAATCGAGGATGAAACTAGATTGACCACCGGATCAACCAGATTGACCGGGGATGGAACCAGATTGACCAGTCCACCAACTAACGATGGGTTGGGAGAAATATTACGATAACCTTTTGGAAGTTGAAGTTTTTCCAAAAGAGAAGAAACCTCGTCCATACAAGGACAAAGGTGAGAATAATTATCACCTTTGCATAACATACAAGGGAATTTAATAGTTGTCTTCTTCTAACCAACCTTGACATCACTAGTTGACAAAGTATCATCGGCATGACGAACAGGGGCCAATGACATGGAAGACCACATTTCTAAGACCTTGCGAATACCAGGGCAATCCCTCAGAAAATGGTCACCCTTACAAAGACTGCAAGGGAATTTGGGTTTCAGATTCTTCGTTTTAACCTTATCTACCTTATCAACACTCCCAATACTATTAACAATAGCTGGTTGCTTGGATCCAACATCTGATGTAGTTGGAGGCTTGGTCCCTTTCTGGTTCTTCTTCTTCTCTTTTTGTTTCTTCTTCTTCTTATCAATCTGGCTACTCGTTTGAGAGATTTCTCTAGGCGAAGAAGGAGAAATGGAAGGAGACCTGACGAGCGAAGAGGGATAAAGGTCGACATGAGGTTGATATGTGGGTGGTGTGTTTACATCTGAAGCACCTGCATTCGAGATCACCAGAGTGGAAAACAACCATACTGGTAACCCAATTGTGAGACCTGGAAGGCTCAAAGTAGCGATGTAATGAGGACCAACATTTCCATAAGAAGGAAAAACAAAGGGTTCCCCTAGCAAAGGGGTTCCTTCATTGGTCATTCCGGGAACTGACGCCATAAAAATAAAAATCCAACCTAGATTCTGCTAGGGAGAACAAACAACACATGCTAAAAATCTAGTAAGCAAGCAAGCAAACAAAACCTTCTCACAATGAGCACACTAGTTGGTGATGAAATCCAACGTCACAGGAATAAAGTAAGAAGGGGCTGAGATAGAGTGGGTGGAAAAGTTATGTTGACGACTTGCTTAACAGACTTACACCCTGGTGCAAGCTCCCACACATAACCATGGGTATACCCTCTAAGGAGCCTGAGTGAGTCTAGCCAATGTCGATTCTAGGTACCGTGAAGACTTGCCCCTCCACAGTCACCTTGTGTAAAGACCCTAAAGAGATAGGCCACTAAGGTTACCAACTACAACAGTGATGCCCGGGGAAACAGTCGATAGTCCAATCCACGCGCAAGGGCATGGTATCTAGCCCAAAATAAATTTGAAAGGCTTCCACTCATCATTTTGGGTATAACTGCAAGAGACCCCCATAATACGTGCAATCTCTACACCAAGACCAACAAAGCAGGGTGAGTAACTCTGCCAGTCTTAATGCGACCTTGTGATTGAACCTTGTGTGAGAAGGACTTCCCAGGACAAAATACAACAATTGGATTTCACTGCTCCCTAAAAAAAGATCCTATGTTTTTTTGTAGCTTTGTAAAGTTATCTTTCACACCTATTTCAAATCCCTACAACTAATCTGGTTTGCTACCAGAAAATGTAAAAATGTCTAATCAATTTTAGTTTAGCGCTTGATTTTTAAGGTTGTTGTTACTCAAAAGGAAAGTGGAAAGGACAATATGGTGTTTTGACTGACTCGAAATTTATGCAAAGAGATGAAGACACAATCTTTTCATTTCGATGAAATATATTCTACGATAAGGAGAAAACATTCATCATTATAGATGCACAATGTCCCAAAATGTCAAAAAACATGCAATTCCACTACTTCAAATGCAAGCTAGTTTCACGACCCAAAATCAAGAATGCATTCAAAATAATGAGAACTGAAAGAAAACAAGTAGAAGATTTTTCTAACAATAACTTATTCAAGGATCCTAAAACCAACAAGCATCCAAGGAGTACAATTAAATGTAGAGAAGAATCTAAGAAACGATAGGGAGAAAGAGAAAACACTCAAAATTGTCTCGAAAAAAATGCAACTAGAAAAGGCAATTTTACGTTTCTAAAAGAGGATTCAAGCTCTAATCAAGAAAAAAGAGAGTGAAAAGCATAAAAAACATCAAATAACTTCACAAACCATCCACAAATACTGGGTAAAGACTTCCACAAAACAAGCTGAAAAAATCTGAGCAGAAAAGAGCAAAAAACCTCCAAAATAGAGACTAGCGCTCCTTGTCTCAAGGGTACAGAACGTTGCAATGCTCCGTAAAGCACTATAGGGGAGCAATGATGATATAATAGTGCTCCGATATGGCCTATAGGGGGGCGTTGGTCCTCCCAGAAGCTAAAAAAAGAGACAAAAAATTGCAAAACATTCACCCAAAATGCATAAAAAATGGTGAAAATGCTAGTGAAGGTAGGAGAAGGCTAATGGATCATAAACACATAGAAACATTTATATGAAATGTGGTAAAAGGGAAGGGAAAAACCAAGGAAATACAATAGTATCCCTTCCCTACCAGAGTCGCCAATTTCTGTTACAGGTGAATCCTCCTGTGAACAAGCGGATTCCCTCTTGGTCTCTAGACTCCTAAGGCCAAGACAAAAAAGTGCTTAACATGGACATTGAAATCCTTTTTAGATCTAATTAAGATAATATGTGAAAATGAAGAAGAGGGATATGTACCTTGTAAATGATGTTTGTCCTTGCAAAGTCCAAGCTGAGCTCCAATTCTGAGCTTCTCGATAGGTCCTGTAAAACAAACAAAGGTACAAAGAACTTCCAATTCTATTGAGATTAGCTCAAACATAGATCTATCTACTGAAGAAAAATTCATGTGGAACAAACATAAATTTGAAAGAAAGAGGCCAAGCATTGATTATTGATGAGAACAAGTAAAAGGTGCTTATAATCCTTTTATGGAGGTGCAACAGCCTCTTCCAGGTCTCCTTGTCCAACCCCTTTGCTCAAGTAATCTACACTGATTATGCTTTGATAACATCTCACTTATGGGATCATAAGTTTGGTGTAATTCTCAATCTCCATATATATGTATTGTATGTTTTCTATGAGATCATAGGTTTCACACCTCCAATCTTTTCAAGTACCTTTCACCATGAGAAGGCCTCCTTATATAGGCTTTGAGAGACCCAACTACTTGAGATATCTTTGGGATAAGTTGAGGATTCCTCTCCTTCAGTTGTGGATCTCCCCTAAGATCATGCCTTGAACTCATATTCGAATTCAACCAACTTCATAGATTGAAGGGATTCTTCCCTCAATTGTCTCAACAAACCAATTTTCACTCAGGAAGGGTAGCGCTCCCCCAAAAGGGTGCACAGAGTGTTTCAACGCTCCCCCAAAGAAGGCTAGGGAGCGTCGACGTTCCCTAACACTGGGTAGGGGAGAGCTACCTTCCAAAAATCATTTTTAAGTAGTTTTTTCAGTGACAAAAGGCTTGTAATCCTTGTCAATTGATTTCTCTTCTTCAAGACTAGTTTTTGAGGTGTCTTAAGTGTCTTTATGATGTCGTTAGAGGCACGACATAGTCAAGATGGAAGTATGATGTTTGTGACACTTGTGGTCCAAATGCAACACTTGTGGACAAGATGCGACACTTACAACACTTGTAATGACGACACTTGCAGACAAGATGCGACACTTACAACACTTGTGACACTATTGAAGTGAGTAATTTTGATGTGTAACAGTAGCTGAGGAGAAGGACTTTGGGTCTTGGAGTTAGGAGTACAATACTATATCTAAAGGTAGTCATCATCTTTGTAATTCTCAATTAATAAATATAGATCTGCATTCTCCCCCACCACGAAAAAATAAAATAAAAAAAATCTCTATGTTTATGGATATTTCTTGTATATTTAATGGAATTGTGTTGATCTAAGTAAGATTGAGTTACTATATTAGGGAGTTATTCAGTCAATATTTCATTTATAGTTTTATGAAAAAACGAGGAAGGTTTTTCTTGTTTGATGATTAAGAAGGTAATTTAGTGAAGTATCATCAATGGAGCTAGATCTAGAGAGAATCATTGGATATGTTGGACAACCATCAAGATTCAAGTATTTATTTCCTTCCCTCTCTCATTTACTTAGGAAATTGCATGATTAGTCTTAGGAGAAAAAAATATGTTATATATCCTCTATATCTATCACTGGATCACACCCATCCAAGAAGAGTATTTTCTCATCCATAGGTAAATTTACCTTCAACACTTCCTCCTCCATTATGGTTGCAGTTGGATCAACTACGTGGTAGTGTGGTGCTTCACTCTAATTGTTTCACTAAAAATTTTAATATTGGGAAGCTAATGAGGGAAGGTAACCTTAGCACTCAATTATCCAAAAATGTCATAAATTCATCTTACAAGTGGGGTAGATCCCTCAAATTAGCCTCTACAAATGCTAAATTGACGCAAACCCCCCCCTTCTTCTCTCCTCGGGGCCGTGCGACCTCCCGGTGTAGGATCATTCAATCAATTGAGCTGGATTGGCTCTTTAGATTCCTGTTGGAACCCAAATCAATTTTCTCAAGTCCCCCTTTCTCCAAAGTATAGGTTCTGCCAAACCCGCGGGCTCTTTTCTTAGCCCCTTTAAAGAAATTGAACAACAGGCGCTAGTTTTCTATGCTATTCCCCTTCCTTCGTATGACCTCGAGCTATGACCCTGGGCCAGTCCTCTTCACAACTCCGCACTTCAGAGCTTTTGTGAACAATTTTCTCTCCTCTTTCTTTCATAGTACCTTCCCTTTGAATTACGCGAACCTCCTCCACGTGTCCTTCTGGATCTAGTGGTCCAGATTCACTTCGCGACTTCGCGAATATTTCCATTTGCTCCACGCAACTTATTTTGAAGTTATTTCTCGCAAAATATTTGATCTGCTGCCACGTCTCATCTGACGATCAACATTCATGATCTACTCCAGATTTGGAGCTTTGACAGTCTTGCACCCCGCTCAAATGAAAACTCTTGGAGGATGATTTCTTCAGACTTCCAAATATCTTGCCACCTGGCTCTCTAGATGATGGACGAACCCACTTGGCTTCAGGACTTCAGAGAGTCCTTATTCATGTGCACACTTATCACTTATCCCACAGTCTGAGACTTGGACTCTTCTCAGCCTTCTGCACTCTTTGCAGAGACTCTGTGCGCGAAGATGCTAATATTCCTGAGCGTTGGGACTTGGAATGAGTCTATCTCCGACGCACACCTTACGTTATCCCTTCTGAGCTTTGAAACTGCTCAATCTCCTAAGGTTCTTTCATGCTCTACTTCCTTTACAAGGTTTTCTGGTGCCCTCCTGACAACTTGATGCTTTTCCTCCTGAACTTGTGAGGTGAAATCATTTAACCTTGGGCGCACTCCTTGCGCTTGACTGAGCCTTCAAATGGTTGTATTTCAACACTTTGTCTAAGTGTTGTCCTGGTGCACTCTTTGCACAGGTCTTCCTCCTGCTTCCTGAAATCCTTCGGGTTTACCGAAGCAACTCCTGCATCTTCTAAATTCACACTTGCAAAGATTCTTTCCCTTCGAGTGTTCAATAACTCTGGGTTTCCCTCAAATTCTCCAGCACCTTAGAGCGTTTTGGTTTTGTGCACTCCTTGCACCTTCTCAATGCCCTCCTGGCAGAGTTTTACAGATTGTTCATCAACTTTGTGATACGCTTACTCCTGCGCAGTCCTTCCTCCAAGGTATTCAACAACCTTGAGTTGTAACTTCTCTGGTGTGCCCTCCTGGCATGTTCTTCTCTGACTCGAAAGAGTTCAGATACGCGCTCCTTGCGCTGGATACAAAGGTTCCAATACTTTGTTGTGCAATCCTTGCACAACATAAAGAACCCAGAACAACTCAACAACTCTCAAACGGATAGTGAATTCTATCCTTACCCTACAAATGAAATCTAACATACACATCTACAACATATATTCATACAAACACAAATGACATTCATAAACAAACATCCATCACACAGGAATTTGTAAACAGTATAATCTGTTCTTTTGTATTGATATAAGAATGTCAATTACAATGTAGGAGCTCAGATTGCAACTAAGTATCAGCTCTCAACTATCCTCTCTTTGTCTTACAATGTTTTTTTTCAAACAATCTTCAACAACCTCTATTGGGAATATGATACAAATATTTATACAAGAGGGGATCTCCCCTCCAAAATACACTAGTGGTGTCTAATAACCATCAAAATGCCTACCTACTAAGGCAGATTACAATGAGTGGAAATCTAGTCTGAATCGGATCTAGATCCCTCCTACCGTCAACCACTTAAGGTGACCTTATCTATAGCATGTGCGAAGGAACAACTTGGCTCTTCTAACCTGACAACATTTAATTTCTTTGATTACATTTTAAAATTTGAGGGGAAAGCGAGAGGGCTGGTGCATATCCCCTCCTCGAATGTGCACCAATGTGCTGAATAGTTGGCACGTGCTGAGGTGGAGCGATGTTCCTGCATCATAAATCATGAAAATGATACAAAAATGGTCACAAGTGTGGCGACATCATGCCTCCAATGGGATAGGAGGGCATCTCCAAGGCCATGTGTCATATTCTAAGGTACAAGAAAGATGGGATAATGCCATGTGTTGGACAATAATTTTGGATGCAACTATGAGAAATATCCTAAGTGTTGAGGAGATGAGCAATATCAAAGAAAAGAAGAGAAGGAAGGATTGGAGTTCATAGTAAAGGTGCATTCAGGATTGAAGTGCATAGTAAAGGCACATTTGGTGACACATAAGGGGATAAAACAAGAAGATAAAGTAGGAAATAAAGCAAGAGATAAAAGAAGGAAAAGAAGTTGCAAGAGTAGAAGAAGGAAAAGCAACATGCATGCACAAAGGTAGGAAAAGCATGCATGAACCATGAGTTTTCATGAGTTGTCATAGGGTTTTTATCCCTATTTTGATGTATAAATACGTAAAAGGGTCGGGTAGAGTAAGATGATGATAGGTTGTTGAGAGTGAAATATCATATTACTGAAATATATAGTCTATGGCTAAGAGATTGGATTATTGAGAGTTCGAGGGAGATTTTGTAGAGAGAGGATTTCACTACTGAGTGGTTAGGCAAGATGGAGAACTATACCATGATGTATCTATTGTAAGTGCAGTGCACAAGCCTAAGATGATTGCATGAAAAATAATATAGAATCCAGATGTTGTGGACATAGCCCAAGGATTGGAAACTTGGTTCTTGCAATCCCAATATATACCTTGGGTGAGAATTCACTTGAATGTAGGTGATGCTGAAAGGGTTGGTATTTGAAGGGTTTTGTTGGTTGGATAAATTAAACATAGGGTATTACAACTGAGTGCCAACAAATGGTTCTGTTGTCGAGACCTAGAATCTGTTATTGAGTGAATGTTTTGGAAGTTGGCTAAGAAAGAGATCGTCGAATGGTTGGAAAGCAAGGAACAAGAATTTTCCCAGAAAGAGAATAGAAAGCTTCGGATGAGCAATGAACAATGGATGCAAAGTTATATGTACATAGAGATGCATGGTATATTCTTTGGAGAATTTCTTATTATTTTAGTTGAATGGTTAGAAAGGTTAGTGGATAATACCGGAAGATACCAAACTACAGCTCCAAGGAACCAGACTCCTGAGTTGGTAATACAATTGAATTATGTAAGCAATAAGACTTCTCGTGTAGTTGATTTCAGTTTAAATATCATATTGGTGGGTTGTATTATGGAATTTGTAATATACTGTACCTAGTCGTATAGTGTCACAGAAAGGGATTTCTTTAAGGGTCCACACGTAAGGTTTATGAAATCGTTGGGTACCTGGATAAACATGTTGATGTGAGAAAATGTGTGATGACAATGAAATCTGATTACTAAGGGGCTTCACGCACATAGGGGAACTGGGGATGACTAGGGAATAGTATAAAGGTAGGAAGGATTGAAGAAAAAGATGAACAAGAAAGGGAGGGACTGAGGATGAATAGAAATGAAGAAGGTATATAATAAGAAGAAGACAAGTTTGGGGTATTGTGCAGTGGGAGAAGACACAAAATATTGAATATTGAGGCTGGGAAAGGAGAGAAGCATAGTGAGTATGAGAAGAGAGAACCATGTGCACTAATCCAAATCATGGAGATACCACGTACAAAAGGAGAGGAAGAGGATTATCAGTGCATTCCTATAATAGAAGAACCAGTAAGTCCTACTCAGGCCAGATCCTGTGTCAAATCCACAACCCTGTGTGTGTCACCTAGATTTGAGGTAACGGTTGAAGATTATTCAAAAGAACTTATAATTAGCAGAGGAAATTAGAATAATAATAACCAGAGAAGTGGAAGCAGTATGTCAAATCAGAGTCAACCAACATCACCAAGGGGGGTGCTACATAATAACATGGCAGGGTTAGATAATACCTTGATAATTCTTGAGTTCCAGGGGGTTGGGTTGGAGGACCCAAAACAACATTTATTTGTATGTGAGACAGTTTGGGATGCAAAGAATTTCCAATATGAGGCTACAAACATTACATAGTTTGCAACAATGTTTAGGGGTTGTGCATTAGTCTGGTACATGAAACTGCAAAGTACGACACCAGTAGGACAATCAAGGATGGTGGCAGAAATTCGACAAGCATTATTGAAAGAGTTCAAGAAGTCGAAGTCTAAGTTGCAGTACATTATGGAATTGAAGGAAATTAAATAGGTGTAGACTGAGTCAGTTTGGGACTTTGATCAAATATTTTAGGATGTGACGGGTAGGTTGACATTCCAAATTCTTGATCAATAGCATAGGTAATGGTTTATTACAGGACTATTGCCACACATTCATGGCCCATTGATACAACAAAGGGTTGAATCACATCCCAAAGATTTGGACATTGTGATGAAGCTGGAAGTATCTCCAGTGGGAGATGGTGGGGGGGTGGTTCAATTCCAGACACAATTAGTTTCCTTGAAAATTCAATTAGCAGATCTAAAGAAAGGAAAAGAGAAGCAATAATAAGTTTAGTGTACTAAGTGTAGGATGGAGGTGCACCATAAGGATGAATGCCTAGCCTTTGCAAAATATATGGATATGGGAGAACCCATTACCATGGGAAGGGTACTGTGAAATATGTAATACATGGGGACACCATCCACCGAATTTTCCATTACTACAAAAATACTAAAGCATGCCAAGGAATTTTTTATAACTTTTGCAATTCAGTAGGGCATGAAGAAAAGGACTGTTGTGAATTCGATCTGATGAGAGAGAGAACTTCAAATATGTATAGAATTCAGGATGAAAATGTTGCAATAGAAGGAGGTGGTTCACAGTATAATCAGAGAGGCTTTAACTTAGGAGGTCGAGGATGATTTGGTCGAGGTCAAGGAAGAGGGGTTTTTGGCAGAGGAAGTAGAGGCCTAGTAATATGATACAATTATAATCAACCGAGACATGTAGCTCATGATTTCCTGAATCCTTGCACAACTTGCACATACTGTAGAGAATTGGATCATGTGATAGAAGACTGTCCTCAATTACTTACGAAGTGGCATGCAAGAGGGAATCAAAATCAAAACCTGAATCAGAACATACAAAATATATCGGCAGAGACACAATATGAAAGGCCAAGGCTCAAAGTTTTCACCCATGGAGGAGCTAGAACAGGTGTTGACGCGATGAATGGAGGAAGGCATATTGAGCAATGGGTGAAGAAATCAAAATGGATTGTGCTGACGTTTGATCCAAAACAATAATATGAGACATATCAATAGACAAGGAAGGAGATACTAGGACCAGATTAGATGGCATTGACATATTCTACGCCTCCTATGGTTGACATGCCTCCAATATATGATCGTACTATTACAGAAAGGTCATTTGAGAAGGTGAGTGCCTTGAAAGAATTCTTGATTTTTTTTTTATCATTGATGAAAGATGAAACTGCCCTAAATGCATTATGAGGAATGATTAATCATTGCACAGAAGAAAATGAATTTCCTACTATGCAGAGGGTAGTGAATTAGGTACTGCGCAAAAAGAGGACAAGTCGAGAGTTTATACTAAGTGCACAGATTGGGGAGTATGATGTGGACAATGTCATTTTAGACCTGGGTTCTAATGTAAATTTCTTACCAAAGAAAACATGGGAAATCATGGGGAATCCTAAGTTAATTTGGTCTCATGTCCAGTTGATATTGGCAAACCAGCACAAGATAGTACCAATTGGTCGATTGTTAGGGGTACTTGTGTACATAGATGGGGTACGCAACATAACATCTTTCAAATTAATTGAGATCGTGGATAATAGCCAGCCATATCAAGTTCTAATGGGACTTGAATGGGCCTTTGACAATCATGCAATTATTAATCTGAAGAAGAGGGAAATGATCTTTGAAGTAGGGGACTTGAAGGTTACAACACCATTGAATCTGACAGAAGGAAAGAGGTACATAGAACCAACGAAAGGAACTGAAATTAACAACTTGTATAACATGACTATGCGAATGGATGACTATGTTAATCCAACTACATACAGTGCACTAAGTTGAGGAGCATTATTTCATGTGCGTTATATTCAGAGGAAGGTCTGGAACATTGGCAACAAAGGATGCATGAAGTGCCAACTAGACGATGTGTTTGCATCACTCGATCATTGAGCTGGATTGGAATAGAGCTATGTGACCCACCCAAGTAAGATGGTGTGATTGATATAAACTCTTTTGTATAGGTGGTTGAGTTACATATATCCAAACATAAAATATTTTTGGTGCTAGATGTTTTCTTGAGAGCTACACCAACCAAATGGTGGGCTTCACATAAAGAAGAAATAGAATACTGGCAGAAGTGTAAAAGATTCATGCAAGTTAGATTTGGTATCGAGGATGAATATATCACGCAAAAATATACAGGAGTAAGTGACCCAATGGATCATATTGTGCAGTGTCAAAATACATTGAGTTCAATACCTAAGAAAGAATGGACACATAGATTTATACATACATTTGATACGATCCCTAAGAACTGGTACTTGGAACTAGAAATGCACAGAGAAACAACGAACTAGGATGAGTGAAATAAAAGGTTTAAGGTAAAATTTACTTTTGAACATGAATCCCCATTGGTAGATGCAACATTCCAGGCCATTAGAACCAATATTTTTTTAAAAGAAGGGCCAATGGAAGTAGTATCTTTGTGTAACATGCATAGAGCTTCTATGATAGTTCATTAATTATCGAAATGTTATAATGTTACTCAAGAATATCAGGAGGAGGAAGATATGAGGAATATGAAAGTACCTAAAACTGAGGGGGAAAGCACAATAGAAGGTTTGGAGCTTGAATATTTTGCATATGCACAACCACTAAGGAGATTAAAGGTGAATATTGGGATGAAAGAGAATCCAAAGTTTGTGGAGATGGGATATTACTAGAATGACGAAATTGTGGAGAATATTGCAGATTTATTACGTGAGTATCATAACTTATTCCCAACCACATTTTCAAAAATGAAAGGGATAGTTGGTGAGTTAGGAGAAATGCAGAAGTTGGAGATATCACACTCACCTATAATTATTTTCCTAAGTTTTACAGTCCAGTGTTGATAACAATTCCTTAGATGAGAATATTCTCTCTAGATCAGTTAACTGACGATTGCATGGATCAGTTAACTAAGACTAGGTGGCAGTTCACTCCAGTGTCTATCAGTGAGTATCTAGATCTCTCTAGATCACTACTATGGTGGATTAGTTACTCATGTAGCCTATATCTATTGTAAAGTATTCACTCTTTGAGTGTGGAATACGGTTAATGAGAATTCTGATCTAGGTGGATATTGGTGGCCACCCACCTATTCCACTTGTATCCCCACCATTGCTTCTTTCAGTTTTTTAGTTTCTGCACAGTTTACTATTTTTAGCAGTTTTTCAGGTCCTGAACTTCCGGAGCCGTTTTGAGGCCTTAACGATGTTTTTTGGGAAAATGGGGAGCAACATGGATTGTAGATAATTTTTACTCACCCAAAAGTTGTAGTCCTCGGATAGATCTTTCTAACGAGGTATGGAACATGTCAAACATAGATCGTATGCCAAAGTTACGTCCCCGAGAAGTTGATGTACCAACTTACCCAAACGGGGCCCATAGTCTTGGCGTTTCATCTCCTAGGGTTAGGTATTTGGATGTTTAGGGTTTTCCATTGTTTCTCAATAATAATAGGCCTTCGAGCCTCATTGTAACACAGTTCAGAGGCCAATAGCCGCCACATCTCTTCTCAGAGATAAGCTACCAGCGCCCTAGCTAGTTTATTTCCATTCTGTTTGTAAGCATATTTCAGTCATTTGTTATTAATGAAATGAAGTCTTATTTCCGCTGCATCTATGCGTTTATGTGTGTTTCTGTATTTCATTGTGTTCCTACATAAATCCGGATCAAATTCTTCCATTCTTTCTCTCTTGCTTCTTCTTTCTCAATTTCTCTTTGCAAATGTGTGTGGTATTTTCTAGCTAGATCTATTCTGTGCAGGTTCAACACATTTACATGGTATCAGAGCAGACAGATTGCTAAGCAAAAGCTACACCACATTATTTTTTGCATGCACTGAAGATTGAAGAACGCAGAAAATATGGATTATTCGTTGGCAATACTTCTCACGCCTCATAATTAATTGGAATGGAAGCCAAAAAATCTTCTTCTTCTCAAACGCAGAGCCTTGTACCAAATAACTATGGCAATGGAAGTAGAGCCTGATTCCACCAATGAGAAAAATGATTTTCTCAATAGACAAGATATGGCCATAGGATGTATCCTCTAGTTTATGTCTCTTGAAATTCTCCATCAAGTATATGATGACTAACAAGAATCAAATCCAAATGAATTATGGACTAGATTAGAGGTTCTATTCGGGAATAAAGAAGATTGTGAATATTTCATGCAGGAGGTTAAACAGATAGAGCCAGAAGAGAAGCCATCAGAAGATCAAGCCTCTTATTATGAAGAGTCTTCTACAAAATTATTTGCACAAATTTGTATTTCATTAATTGAAGATGATGTCTACTCCATTTCAGATTTTTTTATTTTTTTATTTTATTTTTATTTTATTTTTTTTTATTTTTTTTTCTGAATTTCATGTGGAATATATATGGCATGCATCTCAGGGGTCACATGCAGACACTTTTCCATGCGCAATGCATGCATATTAGGAGACAAAAAGGGATCCATGCACATTAGACTCAATTCTGATATTTTCTGAGAAAAAATTGCACAAACAAATTGGATATTTGAATTCCTCTCAGAAAAATATCCAATTTCAAAAAATAAATTGTCCGAAACATATTTCGGGAAGTGACGTTATGATCATTTTAAAATCAACAAAATTTCAGCATTTTTCCGGAAACGACCGCACAGTTTTCAAAGTTTCATCCAAACTTTATTTGGATATTCTTCATTACAAGAAGAGAAAGTTGATATGTGTGGACATCTTAATGGTGCATCTACTTCATCATATCTGTGCAGACATCTACATCTTCAACAAAATCTTCAACGAGCACAAACTTGCACAATTGTGAGGTCTTCTTGGAGTGAAGGACAGGATTGCTTAGCAACTCCTTTTGTTCCTTCTCATAATTTTTTTTATGCATTGTAATTTGAGGGCGGGGGGGGTTCCCATGAGGTTTTCCCTCTTTCCACATTTTTTCAATGTTCCATTCTTATATGCATTGTACAATGGGTACCTAACATGGCCTTTGTTGTCGGGACCCATTCATCATGTACACCCTAGTAGTGTTAAGGGGAGGTGTTGGAGATATTACACACTCAGTTATAATTATTTTTCTAAGTTTTACAGTCCAATGTTGAGAACATTTCCTTAGATGAGAATATTCTCTCTAGAGAATATTTCCCTACAAAATAGGATGCTCCTCTTCAGTTCAGAGTCAATTACACTCAGTTAGAATAGTGGAATTCACTCATGCATGGCAACCTAGGTTTTATCAACAGGAGTTGCATGTGTCTCTCTCACTTCCACACATGTGTCTAAGTCAATTGATGATTGCATGGATCAGTTAACTAGGACTAGGTGGAAGTTGTCACATACCCACTACGGCAAACTAAAATTTTCACCTCTTTTCTTCGAGGGACAAAATCCCCGAATTCCTACGGGGGCCTAGCGCAGGCTAGCTTTCCCCTTATCCACCTCCATGTGATCGTTGGTTACGACCACGGGCCAAGCCAAGAGGCGCCTTTCGCATTTCGCGACTCAGCGATGCAGGAGAGTCAAGTCTTTCGACTCTTCAAGCCCCAAAACCCAAAATCTTACCTTTGATGAGATCGATGATTGCGAATCTTCCCCTAATCTGATGGTCCTGGCCGTATCGGGATTTCGGTAACCGGGAGTTCGAAATGCAAGACAGTCAAGTCTTTCAACTCTTCAAACCCTGAAACCCGATACGCGAGTCCTTGTATGAGATCCAATGACTCACGTGATTTCGGAGCTTTCCCCGAACTCTGACCGCTCACCATGCATCTCCTCTGATGGATGGTCCAGATCCTTTCGAGACTCCTCCTTTCTACCACAGAGCATGTCGGGGTTCCGGGTACTGAGATTTTGCGACTTACGAAGACGAGAGGTCTTTTCCCAAGTGTCGAAACGCCAACCGACAACCACGTGTCCCTCTGATGGACGGTTGTGACCTTTAGCCACGATCAACCATTGTGATCTTTTTGGGATGATCAACGATCGCGATCAAATCTCGGCTTTCTCAAACTTATTCACACTAAACCGATTCAGGGTTTTTTATACCAGGATTTCACGACTTGCGAAGACAAGGGGTCTTGCCCTTTGGTTTCCCGTGTGCCAAAACGTTGACCGGCAGCCACATGTCCCTTCGATGGATGGTCCAGGTAACTCCCGTGGATCTTGGGATCTACAGTCCCGATTCCTTTGCTACTTGCGAAGGCTGAAAGGGGTCGAGGCATTAATGCCTATGTTCCTTCCTCCAATCTAACGGTCATGACAGACCTCAGATCCTCTGAAAGGATCTCGTCCGTGCATCTAGAAAACGAAAGGGTACTCTCTTTCGATATTTGAAACTCACTATCCTTCCTGAGCTTCGTCATCTATGAAGGACTTGAAATTTTTGCACTCTTTCTCCTGGACTTGACTCTTAGAAGAGTCTTCAACACAACTATTGTTCTCCTTCATCAAGGGGTTCTGGGTTTGGTTTGCCTTGCAGAGAGCCTGTGCATATCTGCACTACCTCTCCCGAGCTTAACAGGCTTTGTCCTCCAAGGGACTCAAAAGGATTAAGAAGGTTTACATGCGTACATGAAACTGTGTTCACGGTCGACAAACACACAGTTCGTGACTCGGGCTTATGCCACCATAGGACACAAGTATTTACAGGTATAAAACCTATCCTAACCATATGCTTTCTTACTGGCCTAATTATACAGTCAAGCAGAAATAAGGGGGATACAGTATATCCATTAGGAAATATGCCCGATTCCTGCAACATACATAGTATAGCCAATTCATACACAGTTACAGATAAATTACACAGGGTAAGAAATCACTTATCTATTACAGGTTGCCGCCAACCAACTGTCTGTGGGTGTTCATCTTTCCACCTGACCATAGGCTTAGAGACATTCAATCTTATCACTCTGGCCACCCCAGTGCCAAGCCATGATATCACCAGGGAATTCTCACAGTTCTCGAGGGTTCTCTCTCTCTATTTTTTCTTTTGCTTGGATCATGTTCTCTGTAACTCAGAGATTTCTCTCTCGGTGATGGCCTTGGCGAGGTTTCTCAGATGCCCCTCGGCATCAAGCTCGCAGCCTTCATCTCGTGACTCGTTGGAGAGATCTGCGCATCTCCCCTATGAGCTTACGCTCTTCTTCTCCCTGTCTCTTCCCATGTCTCCTCTCCTGTGTGTGTGTCCCTCTTACCTTGGGAGGTTTTTCCGACCTATCCTATTCCTTATGTCAGAAGGAAGCTCAGGTCTGCAGGTCCCTGTGGTACTTTGAACTGACAGCCCATGTTTCCATTCATGGGGGTGGTTGGTGATTCAACCACCGATCCTTTCTTCATTGACTGATTTTCTTTCCTTGGTATTCGAAGGAGGTTTGTCATCCTTATCAAGGGATATTTGGGGTTATTTGATATATGAACCCTCTCTTATAGTTTTCACATTCTTCCTCTAGTGATATCATGGCTAGTACTTTCAAGGCTTCACCCCCATAGTCATTTATTGGCAACTCAAACAATAATACATTTACATTTTCCTCATGCATTAGCATGGAAATTCCTATTTTATGATTAATTACAAATTGGGGGAAACAGGGTGTTACAATTCCCTCCCCCTTAAAGGAACACCATCCTCGGTGTTCTTTCTCAAAAACACTTGTCATGCCTTTCTCATTCAGCCACTTTAGAAGTCTTGACCTTCATCCTCGATCAGGTCCTTTTTTAGGATCTTAGCCTTTGTCATCTGCCTTCAATAATTCTTGGACACAAGCACATTAATCACAATTTTGTGCGAAAACATCTTACTGTTGTTCAAAATTCAAAAGGAAAATTTCATAATCTTAGCACAATACTTATCTGTGCAGTTTGTGGATCTGTATCCACATGGTAGTTTTGTTATCCATGCTCATCACTTTCCTTGATGTACCCATTGGGTGCATGATTCCAATTCAATAGTTCACAAAAGCTATCATGATTTCATCTTCCTTTCCAAGGGTTTTTTTTTTTTTTATTCGCACGGGAAACTACCCACTGTGTGCATGATCCCAATAGTTTACAAGAATTATTAAGGTCTCCTCTTTCTTGCAGTCACTCATCCTCCAGGCCCGGGCTCAAGCATCCCCTTCACTGTTATACAGTCCCTCAGGCGATCCTTCTTTCCCTGTCGAGGTTTTCTCGCACAGGAAAATTTTAGAGACTCTATCGAGTCTTACAGTCGAGGCGTCCCTCAGACTTGCTCTACCGAGGCATCCCTCCGGCTTGTGTTACTCAACATAATTTATTTCAGGTGACCATGACTCATCATGGGGTTCTCATGGCTCAGCAATAGCCCTTTTTAATCATCTTCAACTTTGACAGCCTTCATCTGTTCCTTTCTGGACATGTCTTTTCTTCTCACATGTATCACAGGTATATAAAATTCATGAGACATCATTATAAATTTTAACTTTCAGAATGTTATTGCAAATCTGTCACCCATGGATTTTCTAATCTCACGATTTGTTTTCATATTTTTTCCGCACAGGAACCAGATTCATAATTATGGGACTTTCCTTCCCATAACGGTTTGGCTCATCAGGCAATTGGCCTTCCTTATGGGCTTACAATGCTGCCATATCTAAGACCCCTTTACTTCCTGCACTTTCAACTTCAATCGGCCAAACAACTTGTTAGCTTTTCCATGCATATACATTTTATTGCACCTTTACAACATCGTCACAACAATTTCAGAATTGTGCATACTTAACAATTAAATTACTTTCTCAAAAGGGAAATACCATTCCTTGCAGTTTGGCTCAGCAGGTAATCGGTCTTTCTTATGGACTTACAACACTGCCATATCCAAGACTCTTTGCTTCCTTCAATTCATTCTTTACACAGCCAAACAATTGTTAGTTTCATCTCAACATACCAAACTTTTCAAAGCGTAATTCAACATTTAAAAAGGTTTTAACAATTGTGCCGATATCCATGGACACATTCATACCCAATGCATCCTTGCATTGTTTTTCAGGTTCGTCACACTTTATGACCGGTTCTTGGCCATGGGGTGTTGGAATTTAACCAACCTTTTCCTCATATCGTTTATTCGTTTTCTTTCATTCTTACAGTAGGACCATACTGCCAGCTATAGGCCGATCACGATCCCAAATCAATACACATGAACTCAAAATTTTCACATGAATGCCTTTACACATTCCTTGATTGTCAATGCATTCATGACATATCAATTCATGAATTCTTCCAAGGGTTACAAATAGTATTTACTACCAGAGGTTCATACCTCCATTATTCAGGTTCTCCTTCCCGAATCATGCCTTACTTGGGTATCCAAGGTATACAACTGCCTTTCAAGTTTATGCATAACACTAAGACAATAAAATATTTCAGAAGGGGTTCTTACTAAATCCCTTCATACCTTGTGCCACACAAGCGTGGATATCTTTATACCGGTTCTTGGCTGCTAGCACCCTCTTTCTTATTTTTACCTCATCACTAGTGCTTTATTGGGGCTTTTAAAGCCCTGTCAACAATCTTTCACTCGCAGCCTTCTCCTGGTCATTCTTTGTTTGAGGTTGCCCATCATTGGCAATTGTCTTCCTCAATAGCTCCAATTTATTTCTATACACAACATGCATCATCATAGACATAATTACATTAGTCATAATATTAAACCTAATGCATGTATCATAACATTCGAATTCATAAACATCCTTAAATGTTTCCATAAGTGCAACACAATAGTTCTCAATCATTTTCACAGTATTACAACCATCATTACTATGGTGTCAAAACATTTTCGTTCATCAATGTACTAGCTTTCTCATCCCATAGAAAACATAATGCACAGCAAGGAAAGAATTGAGGGCTCTCCTCTTCTTCAAATTATTTCTACATCGCCTAAGGCTTTTCATCCCAGTCGAGTTATCTCTAAGGTCTCACTGCCTTTTCTTAATCATAGCTTCAACCAAGCCTTATCAGTTAAACGTACTCATTTATTCATTTAATCATACTCAGGGGGTTTACTTGCCTCTTACCAACTATACCGGTTTCAACAACTGCTCTTTTTCTGAGCAGCCTTGGTTAGGCCTCACCCTAACCCTTTTTGGGATACTACAACATGCTTTAATAGCAACTCTTTTCTCATAATGAATCATGAACATGTGCATCCTACACACTCCCATTCGGTTATCAGAATGGTCAATATTCAGTTGTTAGTCTTCTATTAATTACATGATTCTTTCAAAATGTAATCCAGGATTCTTATATATGGATAGGCCTTGCAGCCCATTGTCCAACCTTCAACAATTATTAGGGTTGTGACTCTATTCTTCTGACAAATTCCTTACACAGTTCCTCCACCGGGAACTCCTTCAGCATGCAACTTCCTTGTTGCATATCTATCACTATTTGTGATGGCCTCAACCTTGAGTTAGCTTTAGATTTTTACTAAATATTCCCCTTAAGGAATATAAGCATGCATCTTTATTGTTAATATCAGTCAATTCAGATTCATTCACAATCCTTCTCATGTGATGCTCAAAGGTGTAATCATTTGTCTCTTGTTATGACAAGAGAGCATCTTTTCTCATTTACCCTTTCATCTAATTATATTGGTACTTCCTGAGGAAATGGAATACATTCCCCTCAGGCTATTATTTGGAGAAGAACTTTCATGACTCCCCAAAATGGAGTCAGCTATGCCTCCATAGTATTCATTTAATCTGGACAAGAGAAATACTTGCTTCACGTTTCACTCATCAGGGCAATCATATTGGGCCTCTAGTATACTTATATTCTTACATCATATCTGTGCATTACTTGCATGTTTCATATCATTCATGCCTTACCAGTATTAACATCGGGCTTCCTAGTATGAATCTTCACACTACATTCAACTCATGCGTATTCATCATACTAGCTCATGCCTTCTCCTCACACGACCACCGACGGTGACCACAATCTGAACAAAAAGGCTCTTCGCGTTTCGCGATTTCGGGATTCATGTTGCAAGGAACTCTGGTTCTTCGATCCTCGAAATACGAAAACCTGAAAGACCAAATCTAAGGTTTTCTCAGCTTTTTTATTCACATGACCCTTCGCTCGGAACCTAGGGTCAACTCCCAAACATGCGTCGGGATCCCATGTTTCAGCGAATCCGCAGGCAACGCTCCACCATTTCCATAAACTTCTGATCCACGAGGGTCCAACAACCTGGATCCCATGGTCCAGATCTGTCTGGCAATCAACGGTCCTAATCAAATCCCAACTTTCCACCTTTCGGGGTTCTGGCGGAGTCTTCACCCCTTAACTCCTGATTTCGAATCCCCAAAATGTGTATGTGTCAAATCAACGATCCACCACCTGTCTCGATCCAACGGCTCAAGTTGGATGTCAGGATTTCGTGACATGTGAGTCCTTAAAACTCTTCCCGTTGACTTCTAAACCTCCGACTCCTGAATATCCAATTACACCAAATCTACGGTTCAAGTCATCCACTAACCAATGACCTTGATTGAATCGATGATTTACCTGGTGCGACTTTGGAAAGTCTACACTTCTATTTTCCTAATAGACGAAACCTCGAAGCTCTAGATCAACGACTCTATTTGATTCCAATCTAATGGATACTATTCCTCCTAAGCTTGTGAGCGATGAGAGGTTATCAACCTTATCTTCTCCACTTATCAACTAGATCTAATGGTTTATGAAATTTCGGTATTCCTCCCTCTGAGAATTCCACCGTCCGTTCAGACTCTCGATACCCGAAATGTTGAAATTTCAGGTCAGATCAACGGTCACCAATGGCTCTCCAACCAACTATGTCATGATTTCACGTTTCGTGACTTCGAGACTTCTGTTATGAAGAACCTCAAATCCTTCGATCCCCGAAATTGTGAAGTTTTGGAGTTCTCAATCTGACGGTCCCGATTCTTCCACGATCTGACAGCTCAGATCTCGTCAAGGTTTCGCGTATCGGGATTTCACGATTTCGCGTGTCGCAAAGTCGAAAGACCTTTCACGTCCGTTCTCCCGATCCCCGAAATTGTGAAATTCTCTCTAGATGATCAATGGTCCAGATCACTCCTTGATCAACGACTATGATCTTTTCGCGAATTTCTCATTGCTTCTTCCAAGCCCTTTGGTTTTGCGAAATTCCGGTATCTCCTCACAACTAAACAATGCGCTACTTCTTCGAGATCGAACAACTTGAAACATTTTGGTTCTTTCTAAATGGATCTTGACTCTTGATCCTATCCAATCTTCAAAATTCTTTTCTAAAGGATTTCTCCCGCTTAATCCTCCATACTTGTTCTTTCTTCGAACTTCAGTTTTTTGCACTTCACCTTTGAACGCTTCAACTCTTCGAAACTTAGAAACTTTTTCTACGTGTTTCCTCTCAATACTTAAAACCAGTACTCCTCCTGGTATACTTTGCGCTCAACCTCTGGAGTTTTCAAACTTTAACACAAGCTGGATTCTATATGCATGTTCGGCATACCAAATTTCCCCGTTATCTCTTCTAAACTTTTAAGTTACTTACAGGACTAATCTCTTAGTCATAACTCATACGAATGTTACCCTCTCTTTATGGGAACAACCAACAAGGGTCACTCTTGGGAATTAGCAACAGTCCCAAAGGAATCCTCTTAATCTTTCTTAAACCGATTATCCTTGTTTTCGATTCTAACCATTATAGGTCAGGTAATCTGACCCTACATATTTTCATCAGTCCTCTCAATCATGAGGAGTTATATGCTCAGGGTTTAGTATTTTAACAATGTAGTAATTATAACTTTCTAAGGATCCTACCAGTCCTTACCAGATTTCCCAAATCATGGAATTCTTCATTTGGATCTTAATTCTTACCTAACCAACCATCTTAATTGCAAGAGACTCTACTTGCTTTAGTAGGTAGCCATCGTCACACTTGTAACAAACTAACTCAGTTCATGTCCCTTTTTTAGCTCGTGCAGCTCCATAGCACATATTATTCCACCTCTGTTATTCACACTCAGGTCTTATCAATAATATTGATCAGTGCATCCCTACTCCTATAAGAGTAGTTATCATTTTGACAAAGGAACAATATAATTCCTTTGCTGGAATTCAACAAGAAATCCCAAAATCACAGGTTCATTATGCAACCCTTCTCCTCAAGGAGTAAATGCAGATAACAACATCTCCTTACATGACTCGTACATGAGCCCAAGAAGGCCAAGTGTTGTAACCATGCTCTGATACCAATTTGTCACATACCCACTACGACAAACTAAAATTTTCACCTCTTTTCTTCGAGGGACAGAATCCCCGAATTCCTACGGGGGCCTAGCGCAGGCTAGATTTCCCCTTATCCACCTCCATGTGATCGTTGGTTATGACCACGTGCCAAGATAAGAGGCGCCTTTCACATTTCGCGACTCAGCGATGCAGGAGAGTCAAGTCTTTCGACTCTTCAAACCCCGAAACCCGAAATCTTACCTTTGTTGAGATCGACGACTGCGAATCTTCCCCTGATCCAACGGTCCTAGCCGTATCAATATTTCGGTAACCAGGAGTTCGAAATGCAAGAGAGTCAAGTCTTTTGACTCTTCAAACCCCAAAACCCGATACGCAAGTCCTTGTACGAGATCCAACGGCTCACGGGATTTCAGAGCTTTCCTCGAACTCTAACCGCTCACCACGCATCTCCTCCGATGGATAGTCTAGATCCTTTCATGACTCCTCCTTTCTACCATAAAGTGCGTCGGGGTTCCAGGTATCGAGATTTCGTGACTTGCGAAGATGATAGGTCTTGCCCTTTGGTTTCCCAGGTGCTGAAATGCTGAAACGTCGACCGGAAGCCACGTGTCCCTCCGATGGATGGCTGCGACCTTTAGCCATGATCAACCATTGTGATCTTTTCAAGATGATCAATGGTCACGATCAAATCCCGACTTTCTCAAAATTATTCACACTAAACCGATTTGGGGTTTCGTATACCAGGATTTCACGACTTGCGAAGACAAGGGGTCTTTCCCTTTGGTTTCTCGGGTGCTGAAACACTGACCGATAGCCACGTGTCCCTCCGATGGATGATCCAGGTGACTCCCATGGATCTTGGGATCTACGGTCTCGATTGCTTCACTACTTGCGAAGGCTGAAAGGGGTCGAGGCATTAATGCCTACGTTCCTTCCTCCAATCTAATGGTCATGACAGACCTCAGATCCACAAAAAGGATCTCATCTGTGCATCTAGCAAATGAAAGGGTACTCTCTTTTGGTATTTGAAACTCACTATCCTTCCTGAGCTTCGTCAGCTATGAAGGACTTGAGAGCTTTGCGCTCTTTCTCCTGGACATGACTCTTAGAAGAGTCTTCAGCACAACTATTTTTCTCCTTCATCAAGGGGTTCTGGGTTCGATTTGCCTTGCAGAGAGCCTGTGCATATCTACACTACCTCTCCTGATATTAACAGGCTTCGTCCTCCAAGGGACTCAAAAGGATTAGGAAGGTTTACATGCGTACATGAAACTGTGTCCACGGTCGACGAACGCACAATTCGTGACTTGGGCTTATGCCACCATAGGACACAAGTATTTACAGGTATAAAACCTATCCTAACCATATGATTTCTTACTGTCCTAATTATACAATCAAGCAGAAATAAGGGGGATACAGTATATCCATTAAGAAATATGCCCGATTCCTGCAACATACACAGTATAGCCAATTCATACACAGTTACAAATAAATTACATAGGGTAAGAAATCACTTATCTATTACAGGTTGTCGCCAACCAACTGACTGTGGGTGTTCATCCTTCCACCCGACCATAGGATGAGAGGCATTCAATCTTATCACTCTGGCCACCCCCGTGCCAAGCCATGATATCACCAGGGAATTCTCACAGTTCTCGAGGGTTCTCTCTCTCTGTTTTTGCTTCTGCTTGGATCATGTTCTCTATAACTCAGAGCTTTCTCTCTCGGTGATGGCCTCGATGAGTTTTCTCAGATGCCCCTCGGCATCAAGCTCGTGGCCTTCATCTCCTGACTCACTGGAGAGATCTGCGCATCTCCCCTGCGAGCTTATGCTCTTCTTCTCCCCGTCTCTTCCCATGTGTGTGTCCCTCTTACCTTGGGAGGTTTTTCCGACCTATCCTATTCCTTCTGTCAGAAGGAAGCTCAAGTCTGCAGGTCCCCGTGGTACTTTGAACTGACAACCCATGTTTCCATTCATGGGGGTGGTTGGTGATTCAACCACCGGTCCTTTCTTCATTGACTGATTTTCTTTCCTTGGGATTCAAAGGAGGTTTGTCATCCTTATCAAGGGAGATTTGGGGTTATTTGATATATGAACCCTCTCTTATAGTTTTCACATTCTTCCTCTAGTGATATCATGGCTAGTACTTTCAAGGCTTCACACCCCACAATTAGTTATTGGCAACTCAAACAATAATACATTTACATTTTCCTCATGCATTAGCATGGAAATTCCTATTTTATGATTAATTACAAATTGGGGGAAACAGGGTGTTACAAAAGTTCACTCCAGTGTTTGTCAGTGAGTGTCTAGATCTCTCTAGATCACTACTATGGCGCATTAGTTACTCATGTAGCCTACATCTATTGTAAATTATTCACTCTTTGAGTGTGGAATATGGTTAATGATAATTCTTACATTCTTTTTCTCTTGCTTCTTCTTTCTCAATTTCTCTCTGTAAAGGTGTGTGGTATTTTCTAGCTAGATCTATTTTGTGCAGGTTCAACACATTTATAGAAACCAGGTGTTAAGCGATTATTATAGAGACCTTACCGAATAAATCTAAAGTATAAAGAGAAGGTGAAGGTAGAGATAGACAGAATGTTAGAAGCATGAATCATTGAATCAGTGGTCGAATCATAATAGATAAGTCCAATGGTAGTGCAAGACAAGAAAACAGGGGGAATCAAGATTTTTGTAGACCTAAGGAATCTCAATGATGCATGTATGCATGATCTATTTGTGACATCATTTACAGATGAAGTGCTATAAAATGTAGGGGGGAAGGAGGCCTACTCTTTCATGGATGGTTTCTTAGGATATCACCAAATAAATATTGTGTAGGAAGACATACATAAGACTACCTTTGTGATAAAATGGGGTAGCTACCAATATACAGTGATGCATTTTGGACTGAAGAATGTGTTGATATTATGGTAGCTGCGGGAGGTATTAACCTCCATGTATAACCTCTAACATGATTAGAATGTTCTGGAAGCTAGAGAAACCCTAAACACATGTATAGAAGCCCTAGAAGACATGTTGGCTCATTAAAAGAATTAATATTTAAGTATTTTCCTCTACAAGAAGAAGTCGACCTGGACAAGAGATAAAGATCACTATAAATATAGGGTTCTTGATTTCATTTGATCATTCACACTCTCACAGCTCACACAAGACAAGTGGTGCACAAGTTTGGAGAAGGAGTACAGTTGCAGCTACTGCAACTGGGATTTTGGTCTTGGTTTCTGGTTTATGGACTTTTTGTTTGGTGCATTATTCTTAGAGAAAGAGAAATATGATATCTCTTGGTTATCTATTGGGTCTGGTACTACTTCTGAAATTAATCTATCTTTCAATTTTATGGTGCTCGGGGGTGGCTGCGTGGGCCCTATGGTTGGGTGACAACATTGAGATATTGTCTATAGAAAAACAAGCACATCTCTTTTATTGTAATAGTTTATGGACCCACACTATCTTCAGATAGTCTAACCACTGGAAGATAGATTGGGAAGTTATTTGGTAAATCTCATTGTGGCACCAGTTACAGTTGCATCTAGGTTTTCGGATTATGCAGCTACAACAAACCCTAACCCTTGTGTTCAAGCACTTCTAGTGAAGTATTTGACCTAATTTCTTAACATCCAAGTGTTCCCTAGCCTAGCACACCTCTTGGTTCCCTAAGCTAGCAAAAATGTCAGGTTTGAATTTTTGGTCAAAGTCAAAGTCAAAGTTTGACTAGTTAAAGTAAAAGTCAAAGGTTGACTTCTGGTCAAAGTTGAAATTCTATAGTTTCTAGCTTGTTCTAATCATTGAATCTTTCGATTCAGTTTCTAATCTCTTCTTGTCAAGATGGTATCGAGTTTCAAATTGGAAGACAAGTTGGACAATGCTACAAGACTTCAAAGGTATGCACTTGTATATGCTATCCAAGTTATACCATCTAGAAAAACATGAGTGTGTTTGCAAGGAAATTACTTGAGACCTTGTCCAAGCTCTGATATTGGATTCAGTGCATTCAGAAGAACAAGCACACTCTCCATAGCAAGTGAGGCTTCAGGTTTCAGGTTTGATTAAATTGTTAATCTTCAAATTTGTATATATCAAGGGTGATAGTTATTACATTACAAAAACAGTCTTTGAAAGGTTCTATTATTGCTAGGTGCAATGAATACTTGACTAAATATGAATACCATTGATATAGATGCCTATTGTACATGTTTGCAAGATGAACTAACATTTCCTCTAGAGATATATTTTGTGTTTTCTCTTGTTGTTCTTGTTCTGGGTAGGTACCCTTGTGAAATATGTTTGATGAACAGTCTTTGCGGAAGATGTCATAGAAGAAGTTTATAAGGATGAAACTAGCTGCAGGGTTCCTTTCAACTTAGCCCCCCAAGACCGGGACAACAACATTCCATAATTTGGCGGGATGTCTGCAACCACCACATCCATTACCATGCTCTTCATAGGAATATGAACCAAGGTGATGCATAGGTCCTTGATCAAACCAATACATATGACTTTGTTGGAGTCGAATGAGTGTAGATCTTTATAAGGTCTGGTGACCTCCAGTCCCAGTTTCTCCATTACTGCTTTGGGCATCAGATTATGGGAAGCACCCAAGTTAAGCATAACGTTATGTAAGATTAGGTCATGTATATTTAGACTGATGTAAAAAGGAGCGACCTCACTAGTATCATCTCAACCATCTACTTCAGGTCCGAAAAGAAGCTCAGGTTGATCATCAGTAAGGTTCACAGTGTCTAAATGATTTGTTGATCCAATGGTTAAGGCTTTCGTGCCTATGTCAGGTTCAATGGCCAATGCTTTAATCACCTGTGAACGATAACCGTCTCTGTTCATCAACTCTGTAAGTGGGATGGGAATTTTCACTTTGGCCAATTCCCCCTCAAGGCTGAAAGGTGTAGGGGCTCTGCCTTGGCTCATCAATTCTGGTTTGTCAACCATATTCTTCTGCTCAGAAGTACTTAGTGGATTAATAGGTGAAACCTCGGGTAGTGAGGGCCTTTTCAGAATGGTAACGTTTTTCTTCATGTGGGCGTCGGCATTACTCTTCTCAGGAATCTTCTCAACAGTACCCTTCTTAGGAATCTTCTCGGCAGATGGGTCGGAGTTCTTTTTTGTTTCGACTACCTTCTTTGTTTCAGTCGTCTTTTTTGGAGAAATTCCTTCTGTCTTCTTACTCCGCAGATTGTACTACCGATGTACCTCCAGAATGGCATTTTCGAATGCCTGCTGTTCTACATCTTCAACTTCTTCACTTACTTTTGTTTGGTTGAGAAGAAAAAGTTCTTGCTCTTCTTGGGTAAGGAAAATTGCCTCGTTATCGTGAATACCCATGAGATTGATGTGAGTGTCCTCCAACTCCTCAATCACTTCCCCCCCTTCATCAGCATAGTTCTCTTGTAGGGGAGGTCTGATCTGTTGATCTGGACCCCTCTGCTCTCTTTGATCCCTAGGATCTCTCTGTCTGATTTGAGGAGGGTTTCTCCTGAAGTTAGGATTTCGGACTTGAGGAGCTAGTGGGTCATCTCTCGGAGGATTTCTTTCTGACACAGTGAGCCTATCCATCATTCTTTCCACTACTCTGGCCAAAGAATCCAATTTGGAATCGGAGTTTGACATGGAAGGTTCTTCTTTAATCGTAACCCTCCTCTCTGACCTCTGTCGTGCTCTTTTTGCCAACAAATTGGCCTCCACACTAATAGCACTTTTCTGCATGTCCTCCAGGGTGGTAGAATTTCTTTCTCTTAGTTGGTATGACATGTCGGCATCGAATCCATCAGGGACTTTAATCAATGCCAGACCCTGTGGAGGTTTGATTTCAGTTGGGATTGCATTATACAGGTTGTTGAAATGGGTGCAGTAATCTTGTACCGTCTCACCTTGATTTCTTCTTATATTCTCGTATTCCGACAATATTTGGAGAGCGTTTTTCTTTACCTCCCATTTGTCGAGAAAAATCCTTTGAAAAGCAACAAGGTCAAGGATTGAGGTGGTAGGTAAATCTTTGTACCATTTCTTGACATCACCTGTCAAACTTTGGGCAAACAATCGCATTTGAACATCAGCCTCATCAACTTCTTGCAGGTCAAAATAATCATTCATTTTGTCAACATGTTGTTGGGCGTTTAAAGGTCCTGTTGCATCGAACTGTGGAAGTCTAGTTTGGTAGTCTTGAGGCATAGCATGGAGAGGTGCGACCAACACCAAGGGAGCGTATCTGGCTGCCATGATGAGTGGAGGAGGTGGAACGACAACCTGGATGTTCGGCGAGGTAGCGACTGAAGGCAAGGACGAGGAAGGACTAGTTGGCACCGAGGGAGTGGTTTGCTGATTAACGGTGGGAGATAGAACTTCAGGAGTTCGGGGTTGCAAGATGGTTGGGTCGAAAATGATTTTAGTGAAAAAACTACCTGACTTGGACCTAGACAGGCTTTGACCGGAACATGTGTCAATATCGGGGTTTTGAGAAGAGCCAAGTTTTCCTGAAAAAGAAAGGGACTTATGAATGGGAGTGTGACTTACCAAACCTTCAGCAATGGTCTTTTTCATGAGCAACTGCTCTAGATTGTCTGTTACTTTCACAGGTTTTGGATCTAGATCAGATCGAGTATAGACTTTCTTGGGAGCCGGAATTCTTTTTGGCTTTATATATATATATATATATATATATATATATATATATATATATATATATATATATATATATATATATATATATAT
>ML785223.1:267097-279154 GCA_009831015.1 Picea engelmannii | reverse complement strand
TTAGTTTGGTGAGTTCGAAAATAATATGTACAAAGTTTAATCAACCTCTAAACATTACTTTCTTCTCAAATTTGAGCTTTCTTTTTAGGCAAAAGAAAACGTGAAATTATCAATTTTTAGTTCTATCCCCAGTTGAGTCACCACTATGTTAGCACTTGGTAAATTCCCTAGAGGTTGAAACAGAAGAAATCTACAAAGGTAACTTTATCCAACCGCTTTTGAAGCTGGGATCTAGCCCTTCCAACTTTAGAGAGGGATCTCTCTATATAATTTAGCTATGTTTTCAGTTTTGGATATTATGCTAGGTAAATAAATAGGTCTGTTTTGTTGTCAAAGTGTTTTTGATTTGGTTGAGACAGTCTACACATCCATTGGGCTATGGGGTCTGTGTGTAATAAAAATGAAATACAACCAGAAACGTGAAGGAAGACTTCCACAGGGTGAGATAATATACTCACTGGATATTTTAATAGCTTAGATGATGGACAGAAGAAAGGATGAGAAAGATAATTTCAACTAAGAAGCAGTTAAGAATTCCTTAATTGAAAACACCAGAAGATAAACACTAAAATCTTTCGAGTCAGAAACAGGGTATCTAAGATAAATCCTGCAACATTCGTTACTCTTAAAGATTAGTTTCAAAAAACAATATGATCACAAAGCAAGAAATACATTCAACTTAGAGAATAACATCACCAGTGAATACACGCAAGAATCCTGTAAAAATGCCTCCTCTTTATTAATGGAAGATCTCTTCAAAAATGTTACAGTCTGATAGCGTCAGGGTGTGAAGATCAACAACCCTCAACACTTCTAAAGGTGAAGTATTTATAACTCAATTACAAACGTTCCTGTCATAAATGACCAGGACTTGCTAAACCTATTTTTAGCCTAACAAATTTAACAAATCTCAAAAATCTAGGAACTACTCGATGACTTGGTATAACTGCTTGCTGATTTCTAGGGTAGGCCGTTGGCGAGGTTCCTGCACAAACTCTTCTGACTGGACAGGTGACTAGACCTGGACAGCTCATCTGCTAATCGAGCAGATCACAGAGTTCCTCCCATCTGAGATGACTGGGCACGTAGCAGTCTTCGATACACTTCGTCCATTTCTGTATACTTGGCGAATGTAGGCTTGGTGAGGAATATGTATCGAATCTCATGCTGGAAACTAATGTCCCATTGAAGGGAATCCATAAATGATTTGTCGGTGATGCTCCCTTGTATGCCAACAAACTTTGAACTGTCCTTAGACACCTCAGCCAATCTCTTCTTGATCAGCTCGTACTTCTCGAAAATGCTCAGCTTGTACCTCTTGAAGCAACTTCATGACAGGGACTCCTAGAGAAGTGGGGAAAACTACCTCTGTACCATAGACTAGCTGGTAGGGTGACATGAGCATAAAATGGGGAGCGGAGAACACATGCGCTGGGAAAAAACTTAGGATAAGTGCGCTTTTATGGGTTTTTTCCCAAACTTTCAAATAGACACCACCATGGGGCTTCGACCAAACTATCCTTTAGGCGTTTGAGACATGGTACAACATTTTACATCAAGCTGGTTTTATTGGAATGAAACCATAAAGAAACTAGCCTACATCCTAACCTATCTTCCTAAGACAGTTAACCCAGATTAAACTGTTGGGTTAAGAATTTACTCTACCCTAGGGCTATCTGACCAGGATTAGACAGTCTAGCCAGATTTATTCACTAATCTAACCTAGACACTTTGGCTAAGATTAAACTGTTTAGCCAAATCATTCACTACCCTATCAACATCAAATTTAAAAAGAACTTGGCCATGCTTGAAAGGTATGGACAAGTTACTATTATTGCATGGGGCTTTATTGCAATTCTTTTATACCCTCTTTTCTTTCTTTCTTTCTTTTTTTCTTTCTTTTTCTTTTTCTTTTTTCTTTTTCTTTTTCTTTTTCTTTTTCTTTTTCTTTTCAAATTATTTGCAGAATGAAAAATCATTTGTCAACAAAAACACTAGAGACAGATAATATCCCAGTCACCAGTTGATTCCTATAATTTATAGGGTGATAACAGCGACTCCACCTGGGGATGGTACTTGCCCTGTGAAGTGCCAAGAATCCTGGTTCCTGTCATTCTGAACATTTTTGCCTAGTCGCCTTCATTGGTTTTATTCTCAAAAATGGAAAAACAATGATCAACAACTTAGGGCCTTCTCTTCGGGCTTCAACCAACTGACTAATGTTCTTCACTCAGAAAATGCAAGTGAAAAATGAAATTTAAAATGGTATGTACAATGGAGAGTGGAAACTCGAATCTTATACTGAGGTGGCACATAATGTTTCAGCATTCTGCCATTCATAGGTGCTCCTGGCAGATCTGTCCCATCAGCATTGTTTAGCAAGAAAGCATTGTTTCCACTGAAAGCTTGGATCATGTATGGTCCTGTCCACAGATTGTCAAATTTTCCATGCTTTCCCTTGTCTTAATTTCTGGTGTCCCATCTCAACACCAAATCTCCTAGCTCGAAATCATCCTCCTTGGTTCTTTTGTCAAAGATCTTCTTGATGTTTTCTTGGATGACCTGTGTTTTGTTGAAAACATCCTCCCTAGACTGCTGCAAATGGATCATCTGGTTGATCCTTCTCTGTGAGTCATTTGGCTGAGCTTGTACCTCTTGAAGCAACTTCATGACAGGGACTCCTAGAGAAGTGGGGAAAACTTCCTCTATACCATAGACCAACTGGTAGGGTGACATACCAATCGACCTTTTGGTGGTCAGTCTATCAGCCCACAAAGCAAACACCAACTTCTTGTGCCATGATTTCTTGTTTTCTTGCAATGTTTTCTTGATGATATTTACCAAGGTTTTGTTTGAAGATTCCACCAGCCCATTCCCCTGAGGGTAGTAAGCAGTGGAATGCCCAAAACCAATGTGATATTGATTGCAGAAATCTATAAGCTTCTTCGACCGAAAGGCAGCTGCATTGTCAGTTATAATATTTCTAGGACAACCAAAGTGAGACAAAATATTATTTTCAAGGAATTTGATAATAACAAAGTCAGTGGCTTGCCTGCTTGGTACTGCTTCAATCCATTTGGTGAAATAATCGGTGGTAGTGAGAATCCACCAGTGCTGGCCTGAAGATGAGGGGTGTATTTCTCCAATGAAGTCGAGTCCCCATTGCTGGAAAGGGGCCTCAACTGAGATCGATTTCAGAGGTAGAGGGAGAATTTTTCTTTTTCCTTCAAACAACTGACATTGATGACATGCAATTACCTTTTGATGCACATCTGCAAACAGGGTGGGCCAATAGAATCCAGCTCTGAGTATTTTGTTGGCTGTGACTTTCTAGTTCACATGGCCACCACATTCTCCTGCATGAAACTCTTGTAACACTTTATCAACTTCATCTTTCAGTAAAAAATTTAACAAAATGCCTACAGGATCTTTCCAATACAAATTTCCTTCTAGAATACAGAATTTTAAGGCTTTCAACTTTAAAAATCTAGCTTTGGTCTTAGTCAAACCAGGGGGAGCTTGTAGATTTTGCAAAACGAATATAAGGTCTGCGTACCACGGAGAGTTGAGAAACACCTCTCTCACGTTTGGAGTTGCCATCTCGCCCTGTTCATCTGCCACATCTAGAAAATTAATGTCAAGCGCATGGAAGTTAGATTCAACCATTAATTTAGCAAGGCCTTGACCTTTGATTAGTTTCATGGGCTTAATCTCTATATCATATTCTAAAATGACAACAATCCATTTTCCCCTTCTTCCATCCGGATTGTCCTGTGTCAAGATGTCCTTTACTACCGCATTTGGAACATATGCTATGGTGTGGGAATGAAGAATGTAGACTCTGAAGTCTTTTAGGGCCTTTACCAAAGCAAAGGCTTGTTTCTCCATTATCTCGAATTTAGAGCAGCGTCCCTTAGCGCTTTTCTAAAGAAAGCTATGGGTTGTTCATACCCTTCACTGTTCTTTTGCAGTAACACTGTGTTGGCAGCCAACTCACTTTTTCCATTTTCTTATAAGCTGCCTACACCAATGTTTTGCAAACATCAATTTTTTGTCGCAATTTTTAAATCAACGACACTTTTATTTTTTGCGACATTTACACATTTATCTTCGTTTTTTTTTCACGACTGTAAGTGTGAAAACTTGGTCTTTCGTAGTTGCATTTAAATCGTTGTTTGAATCGTCATTATCTTTTTGTTGATATGCTTATTGCGCTTACATTGCACTTATCGTTATGCAGCTGGCAAAAACTTTTTGATCTGTACTCATTTAACATTCTTGGATTGATAGTGTGATTTGGTTTCATTGAGTTTGTAATACATTGGCATTTGGACTCACATTTTATTTGACCTATTTGACCTTTGGTTTCATAATATATGTTGGAGCCGCCCTTGTTTTTTACCTTCCAAAGTTTTCAATTTTTGAAAACTTGAAATCTAAGTCAACTTTCTTTTTTCCTTCCGAGATCTTAAAACTCTAAAAAATCTTGTCACTTGAACATAAATGCTTTTCCTAATTTCAAACCAGATCCATTTTCACGAGTATGTTCGCTCTTTTGTTTCATTTCGGGGTCTCGCAGGTCAGATACTTTAAACCTTGAGTTCACACGTCCCGAGTCACGAAACGGTGAAATCGTTTTCAATTTCCGCCCAAGACATTAACTAGGGTAAATATTGTGACTCATGAATGGACGTTGTCGGGAGTTCGCGTCTTGGCATTCATCAAACCCAAGTTTCTGTTCTTGCAAACCTGAGAGTCGAGAACGCGATAATTCTTGCGATAACCCTGGTCAGGGGTTAAAGGTCAAAAAACTCACCATGGTTAAATTTGGTGCTCGACATTTCGCCACTCGTCATGTTCTTTCATAAAGTTGAGACGTCTATAATCCCGAATCACGAGGTTGCGACATGATTATGGCTAGATTAATTAGTAAGCTAATCTGAGATTTTCCTCCCGTATTTTGAGCCTTAATTATCACCACATCGCGGTATCGCGACTCGGCATACCATTCCCCCAAAAATCTGTTTTCAAACTTCCGAGTCGCGATATGGCGAATATATTAATTATGCAATTAATGATGCTCCAAATCATGATTAATATTAATTAAATCCAAGTCGGCCCTCACAGTCTCGTGAGTTAAAGTTTCAAATTCTTGAAAAGAAATCCACGATGCAACAATAAGCGAGAAAATGTTTAACATTGCTAAGTTTGAAATTTTAAAATAAAACGAGATGCGTTTCATCCCACGCATCGAGGTTTGCACATTTCCCAAAGCACCTGCTGCTCTCCATACCCCGACTGCCTATCAAGCCGCCAAACATTGATGACATTAATGAAAAATTAGGGTAAATCCACGAATAAACGAGATCGGATTCATGCAATAAATTGTTTCTAATTGCGATTTGACAGACTTAATTCGAATAATACAAAGTTTTCAAATATATACGGAATTTTCATTTTATTTTAAACATTTCTTACAAGCACGCAGAGCTGGTCATTTTCCGAGTGAAATTATTTCTGCATGTATACACAGGTTTATCGCAGAAGAGCGAAAATGCAAGCTTCAGCTATGGCTCCACGGAGAGCAGCAAAGGCTAACGTTGATGACGCAGGGCAAGGTACAGATACTGTCTCCGACACTTCACCTCGGAGTGGCGGTTCGGTTCCAAATTGGTCGTTTGTTTCAGATATCCTACAAACCGAGTTGGTGAATTACTCGGACTCCGATGACAATGAAATTGAAAAGGATGATTTGAACACTAAATATAAGATTGTTGTTCAATCTAAAATGCATAAGATAGCAACCAGACCACGGTTTCTCCCCTATTATGATATGATCAGATGGGCTTTAGATCACTTGGACTTGCCCACCAGAACTATTCAAAACGACCAGCGGGTCGCCATCGGGACTTTCAGACCGGAGCACATCCAAGGCATGTATAAACTTCCATCAAAATATGAATACACATATGGTGCTGATTTCCCAGAGAGTTTCAAACAGAAGGAGTGCATTGAATTTGACAAAACTATGCCCAGTTTGATTAAAGATTGGGTTTCTCACAGTGCGAAGTTCAGAGCAAATGACAAGGGCATATATTCTATCGATTCTTTGGAGCCACAATATATGTATGTGGAAATGATGACATGTCGACTTTTCGGAGCGGAGGATACATCACATTTTTATATCTCTTGGGTGCCTCTCATATTTCGGGTTGCTGAAGGTTGCTCATTCAACTGGGCGAAGATGCTCTCAGACAGCTTGTTCAACAGGATCACCAAGTATCGGGAGAAAAAGGCCAATAGGAAACCATCAGAATTTTTCATGTCTGCGTATATCATGGATACAATATGTTCCATGACTCCATTCCCTTTGATGAATTGGGATTGGAATCCAACCCATGAAAAAACTGTACACGAATATCACGACAAGTTGTGGGCGCAAAAGGTAGACAAATTCATTTATGAAATTTTCAGCTGGGTGATGGTGCCCCTGCACGTCGCCATTTTTGTTCTTTCGCCACCTCATATCTCAGACAGCATCACTGCAAATCTGAGTGGTATAGCAGACTGGTACGTAGAAGAAGAGTTTTCCTATTTTAGAGTCTTCAGAGCTGTTGTTCCTCCTTTTTCACTACCACTATTCATCCCCGACAAGCTGGCTTGTCGCGAAATTGCCCGACAAACAGTGATCGGCGGAGTAGCTAAAGAGATCAAAGCATCATCGAAGAAGGTATGGCCTTTTTTCCTCATTCGACTGAACACTTATTCTTTATTGGATTTTGGACATGCTAAAGCTGAGGCTGCAACCTTAGAAGACTTGATTTTGGTCTCTATAGAATATAAAAAGCATGATCCTCAGAGAATTGTAAGTACCCATTTGTCAAATTGTGGGTTGAAAAGGTTTGAACACGAGTGTTCACCTTCGGATGATATTTTCCGAGGGGCAAGGTCCTATGGGGAAGTGCTAGTTTGGATCAGATCTTTAGCACCCAAGGACATGGCCTATGTTCTAAAGTTTCAGGAGCATAGAAAAAGATGTCTCCCCATTGTGCTGGGAGGTTTGGGTCTTTCCAAGGATAAAGAGAACGAAGCTGAAAGTTCTGAGGGCCAAAATTCTAATCCCGAAAAACGTCAGGAAGGAGAGCAGGGGAAGAATCCAGAGTAGGGGAAGAATCCAGAGCAGGGGAAGAATCCCGAGCAGGAGAAGGACCCCGAAAAAGAAAAAGAAACTACTGACCCGCCCAAGGAACATAGTCCAGAGGTGGAAGTAAGAAACACAGACCCGCCAGAAACTCGGAATCCAGAGACTGAGACGAAGACCCCTGATCCTCCGAAGGAACAGGACTCACGCAGCACACCAGGAAAGGCGGCGAAGTAAATCGGGGAACCCATCACTTCTGTCACCCCCTTGCAGTCAACGCAAGGGAATATAGAGGAGGGATGGATTTTCAGTGAGGAGCTAATGCCTATCAGAGCGGAAGAGCTTCCCCCAAATGAATTCTTCTTTGACAAAAAGAGGAAAGCAGTTGTGAAAAGGGAGTTCTACCAGGATGAAGGATCAACAGCTAAAAAATTCAAAGTAATGACAGATGGAAAGAATAAAAAGAGTGAAGAATTTGCCACAGAGATCGCAGGGATGCTAGGAGCGTATGCGATGACAAATCAATTCTTGATCGGGATGTTGAAAAATTAGCTCAAAGGAAAGAATCGCTTGATCAAGACACTCGAAGCCCGATTAGCTTCGGCCGTGGAAAGCGCAAAGAGTCAGGCGAGTGGAGAAATAGAACTAGCTCGATTGGTTGATCAAAAGGAAATTGAGGTCCTCAAAACCAAGTTGGAACAAGCGAATTCAGTGATCCGAGATGGTCGGACACAGGTAAGTCAGCAGAGGAGTATGATCACAGGGTTACAGGATCAGTTAGAGGTTGTTGAGAGCAAAATGATCGACGTCGAGGGGTTTAAATCCCGGGCGATTGATATCAGGGGCAAGATCTCTTCTGTGCAACAAAGTCTGTTAGACAAAGTAGGGGTGATCCGAGAAGACTGCGTGTTAATTCATCGTATTTCAGAGAATCCGACTGTCAAGGAAAGGAACGCAGAGGATGCTTGGGTAGCTTTTCAAGAGGCAGTGATAGTTACCAACAACAGATTTTCCACAGATTCTCCAGGGCTCACTATCGCTGAACAAACAAGAGGTAATATTTTGTTAAAAGACTGGGAACAAAATATTGCCTTAAGCAAGGAACATGCTCAAAAGGTAACTTGTTCATTAGAAGAAGATTTCAATGCCATAGATGGCGAGCTGCTAGAAATGGAGAATGGAGGTGACTCAGAGACGCTAAGGCAGATGAATATAGATCAAATCTCCCTCGATCCAAAGGAGAAGAATGAAAGATATTCGACGGATATCTCTAAGATGGACAGGGTAGATATGGCTCAAGTTGATAAACATTTGATTCAACCAAGCGCGCTACTCAGCGCTCTTCACATCATTGATGCACAAATAGGTGATAAGCTTCCACAGTTGGCTCAAGAGTGCTATTTCACCGAGGCCAGCTGTCAAGCAGAGCCTTCACAGCTTGTATCCCAGTTCGTGGACAAATGTATCATATGTACCAAATCCACGCAAAGACAAGCACCTGGCACTTTTTGAAAATAGAGTAGAAGAGATGGTGATGGAGTGATTTCGCTCCTAACAGCTGCCAAACGGAACCGTCACAGCTTGTATCCAGTTTACGGACAAATGTATCATATGCACTGAATCACGTAAAGGCAAGCACCTGGCACTTTTTGAAGATAGAATAGGAGAGGGAAAATTTGTATAAATAGATCACAAAAAGAAGAGCGAAAGGCTGGGACTTCTTGGTACTGATTTTTAAATTGAGTTTTGGCATTAAGAAGTTAATACAAGCAAAATTTGAAGATTCTCGATCCCGTCCCGATTGTATTACAAGTTTGTTTTCTTTATGTTTCATATTTCATTTTGCTCTACTTCTCATAATCGATGTGTAGCGCTATACTTTAGTACGACCACTACCATAGCGAAGGAATTTCACCTTTCTATAATTGGTTATTGTCTTTCCTCTGCACCAGCTATCAGCGGGTGTAAGACCAATTTCCATTTACAGAAATTATATGATCATTTACACTGTATCGGTTATTTCTATACTAATATCTTCTTCTGTGTATATGTGAGTTTTCTATTAACAGGAACTTTATGTATCTGCAGCTTAATGTTTTTCTTTCATACTCATCTTTTTATTAAAAGAAATACTGTTACGGGAAAGGTCCTTCTATTTGCTTTTCCATTTTATTCTTAAAGTTAAAATTTATCTTTCTGAAGACCAAATTAAAACAGCGTTAAAATCCCTCTTTAAATCATTCCTTACTGGTAATGTTTCTCAATGACTGTCCCTGCAGCAACTCAACCTAATACTCAACCCGGACTCTCTAATCAAAATCATATCGCTTTAAATCTTTTAGATACAATCCTTAAAACTGCTAACACCCGGGAGGAATTAGAACTTTCATGGGCAACCATTGAGCGTGATATAACTGCTCAAGAGCAGTTGGAAGCTAGACAACGAGAACGTAGAAATATTCTCTAGTTTCTCATACCGAAGGTGACTTTATCTTCGTATTCATCTTTTACATACTTTCGGATGCCTTGACACTGTACTTTAAGCCTTAGTACAGACTCAGGAACAACTTCTTTCTGGCGTCATTGTCGGGGACACGAAGTTACGAAATCTTTTTCCCTGGGAAAATGACAAACTATTTCGTTGATAGTGTTACTCTTTGATAGTGAACATAGAGTACACACAGTTTTAAGGCTTAAAAAATCTTTCACTTGGTGACTCCACTGAAACACAAACTAGCGTCTGGTAGAAGGCATACTAGACAGAACCCAGATGGCAAGCTGATTACGCCTGTAAATGATCCTGAAAATTTTTTAAAAGCGAGAGGCTCGTCTGAGGCAACCGCTACCATTCATAAACCCAAAAACCCACTTTTAAAGACTAAATGCCCTTCAGAACCTCCTACCTCCTGCAGCCCTCTGTCTAATACCAAAGATCCGAAAACAGACTACTCTGAATTTAGGAGTGAGATTCATCAGACTTTCCCATCTATAAACAAGGGAAAAGGTCCTTTGGAAAGATCGTTGTCATTTGACATACCAGCCTTTCTTCAACATAACTTCCCAGTCTCACCTGATTCAAAAGATTGTATTACACCCTCGTTTCCTACTCCCCAGTCCATGGAAGGCGTCGGAGGAGGAGGTGGAGGAGGTAATGTCCCTCCTCCCCGAGTATTTGCAAAAGTAGCAGTGAGATATGCTCCCCTAGTTTTACCCGTTCACCTCCATGATTTACCTGACAACTACATCAAAAATCTTCCTAAGTTCACTGGGGAGGGAGATCTGACCGCAGCTGAGCATATAAACTTTTTTGACCAGTTTGCAGACATCTGTGGTATTGAGCACGAGGATGTTTATTCGAGACTTCTTGTACATACCTTTGAAGGACAGGTCCGAACTTGGTTTAGGAGCCTTCATGCAGCTTCTATTCGGACATATGATGCGTTGGAAGATGCTTTCCTCAGACAATGGGGAGAGCGGAAAGATCACTTATATTACCTTACCGAGTTTGGGTCTCTAAAGAAAAAGAACTCAGAAACAATTATGGAATTTATTTTGAGATTTAACAAACTATATAATAAAATTCCAGTCGTTGTTAAACCTTCCAAACCCTCAGCCAAAGTAACCTTTGCAGGAGCTTTCGAACCTAATTTCGCTCTACTTTTGTGAGAAAGAAGAGGAGCCACCCTAAATATAATGCAAGACGATGCTGTCGAAATAGAATCTAATATGATGGCTTCGGGTAAGTTAAAGGCTAAAGTATAAACAGTCAACCGAGAAAATAGACGCTATAGGGAACCAGCAGGTCCTTCGGGGTCAAATAGACATACTGATGACAGAGTAGATGATATGGCCCGAATAATTAAATAAATATCTAACAAAATCTCTAGGATGGAGTTGGATCAGGCTAAAGCTGATTCTTCCAACAAAAGGGATTTCAGGAGAAACCCAAATCCCCAAAATCAACAGAGGCAAATAAAGAATGAAGATCAAAAAATACAAGCTCCACTAAAAAACGAAAATTTTATAGGAACAAATGACCTCCAAGATTTCGGAGATTCGGAAGATGAAGTTGCGTGTTTCGGTGATGAATGTTCCCAGTCATTTTTTACCAGGGAAGACTATGAGAAATCTTTAAATACCTCTCAATACTCTAATAAAGATGAAGAAGGTGATCATCCTGACCTCTGCGTATCTCAACCAGAAACATAAATGATAGCGGCTGATTTTCAACCCAAATACAACCTAAGATCAAAAAATAAGATCACCTCAACTGACCAACCTAAAAGAATCCTTCAAAGGGGTCAAGCTCATAAACCTCCTTTGGAAGAAACATTGTTACCCAGCAATAAAGTCAAGGTAGCAAAAACTCAAGAGTCCTACGTGAAAAAGATTAAAACCCAAACAAAAGAAACTGAACCAGTAGAGGAAGTTATATCTTCGGCTAAGGTCACGAATGATAAAGCAGTCCAGACAAATAAGTCGGAAAGAAAAAGCTCAGAATTCTTAACCAAAGAAACAAACAGGGTAAATTTATCTTTGAATTTCGAAAATGAATTAAATAAAATTAAGATACTGATTCCTTTGGTAGAGTTAGCAAAAAACCCCACTTATCGGAAGCAAATCTCCAAAATAATGGGTGTCTATGAGTCAGAAAGTCACTCTGACGTTATCAACCTAGAAGACGATAGACCTAACATCACCTTCGGTCCTCATTTTGAGGGATCTAAAGATAACGTCGCTCCTTTCTATATCACCCTGAATATACATGATCTCTTACTGCATAACTGTATGTTAGACTCCGGGGCTTCACATAATGTTATGCCCAAAATTATAATGGAGAGGTTGGGCCTCCAGATCACTAGACCCTATGGAGATCTATACTCTTTCGATTCGAGAAAGGTTAAATGTATGGGAAT
>ML785223.1:243834-265491 GCA_009831015.1 Picea engelmannii | reverse complement strand
TGGATTTCCGGAACTTGAACAGGTCCTCTCTTAAGGATAATTATCCTCTCCCCAAAATGGACCACGTCCTGGAAAGGGTAGTTGGAGCAAATCGAATGTCTATGATAGATGGGTTTTCTGGGTACAACCAAATCGCCATGAACAAGCTGGACAGAGAAAAGACCTCTTTCACCACACCATGGGGTACATTCATGTATGACAAAATGCCTTTTGGTTTGATGAATGCAGGGGCTACATTCCAGCATGCTATGGACATCGCTTTCGTTGGGGAAAGAGACAAGTTCGTAGTAATCTACCTTGATGATTTAACAGTTTTCTCTAAAACCGATCAAGAACATTTGATTCATTTAAAACAGACTTTTGAAAAATGCCACAGGTATGGCCTATCTTTGAACCCAAAGAAATCACATTTCGCTATGCAGGAAGGTAAGCTTCTGGGGCATATCGTATCTAAAGATGGGATCAGGATCGATCCTAAGAGGATTGAAGGAATACAAACTATCAGGATTCCTAGGAACGTACAAGAAATTCAATCTTTCTTAGGAACAATAAATTTTTTACGAAGGTTTGTACCAAATTTTGCTGAGATTGTCAAATTGATCACAGGAATGCTGAAAAAGGATAGCAGAGTAAATTGGACGACCGAGGCTAAAGCATCGTTCGAGCATATTAAAAAAGTCATCAGTGAAGCACCTGTGTTAACAAGCCCAGATTACTTGAAATATTTCCTCATCTTCTCGTTCGCTTCTGAACATACTATCGCCGCGGTATTGCTACAAAAAGATGATGAAGGCTTTGAACGCCCGATCGCATTTTTTAGCAAGAGCCTTAGAGACGTCGAACTAAAATATGATATAATAGAAAAACAAGCGTACACAATGGTGAAAGCGCTTAAAGCATTCAGAACTTACGTTCTACATTCAAAAATTATCGCGTACGTACCAACCAGTGCTGTGAAAGACATATTGGTACAGCCAGATAGTGATGGAAAACGAGGGCGCTGGCTCGCTAAAATACAAGAATTTGATCTGGAAGTAAAACCTACAAAATTAATAAAGGGGCAGGGTCTGGCCAAACTCTTGGCTGAGTCGAACCTTAGAGCTCTTGACATTAATTACCTACAAGGGGAAGACGAAGACACACATTTGCAAGAGCCGGATGACCAAACACATCCAAGCAAGCTTGAAGAAAAATTCATGTCGTCAGAATGGTATAAAGACATAGTTTTCTATTTGTTAAACCTAAAATGTCCAGATGGACTAACACCAGCCAAAAGCAGAAATTTAAAACTCCATACTGCAAAATATTGCATCTCCAAAAATCAACTATATTGGAAGGATCCACTCGGGTTCTTACTAGTCTGTTTGGTTGAGTCGAAAACTCCACGGGTTATGGAAAAATTTCATGAAGGAATCTGTGGAGGACACCATGCATGGAGAGCCACAGCCTACAAGATCCTGAGGGCCGGATACTATTGGCCAAAATTGTTTTCAGACGTCAATGCTAAAGTACGTGCCTGTTACTCATGTCAAATATTCGTTGGTAAGCAGAAACTCCCTGCACTACCACTCGTTCCAGTCAAAACTGAAGCCCCATTTCAACAATGGGGATTAGACTTCATAGGGGAAATTTATCCCCATTCCAGTTCTCAGCATAAATGGATCCTAACCACCACAGATTATTTTACAAAGTGGGTGGAAGCAATTCCAACCAAAAGGGAAACAGACTCTGTGGTGATCGACTTCTTGGAAGATAACATCTTGTCGAGATTTGGGTGTCCCCGAAAGATTGTTACTGACAACGCCTAGGCCTTCAAATCCATGGCTATGATCGATTTCTACCAGAAGTACAGTATCGTTCTCGGCCATTCCACTGCTTATTACCCTCAAGGAAACGGGCTGGCCGAATCATCTAACAAGAGCCTGGTAAACATAATCAAAAAAGTACTGGATAAAAACAAAAGGTCCTAGCATGTGCATTTGAAGTACGCATTGTGGGAAAATCGCATCAGTACTAAAAGATCTATCGGCATATTGCCATTCCAGTTGGTCTATGGGACTGATGCGGTCCTGCCTATAAACTTAGCGTTGCCAGTGATGAAATTATGGCAAGATCAGAACGAAGAACCCAATCATGTAACCCAGAGAATTAACCAACTCATCGAGGTTCAACAGCACAGAGTGGAGGTTGATGAGAAAATGCAGAAATATCAGGACGATATGAAAGCATTGTTCGATATCAAGGCAAAAAACAGAGAATTCCTCCCAGGTGATTTAGTGCTAAGATGGGATGCGAGAAGGGAAGAAGCCGCAAAGCATGGAAAATTTGATCACCTTTGGTATGGACCGTTCAGGGTCTCGGCTCCAGAAGGAAAGAATTCCTTTCTTCTGGAAAATATTGATGGAAAATATTGTGTAGCACGACAGTTTTCCATGACTTTCGATGGTTGTAGAGCCAAGGTGGGCGAAATCCAGTTAGAAATCGATGAGAAATTTATTAGCTCTTCTACATGGTTACTTGCCACAGGACAACGTTGGTTTAAGAATTGTAAGGTCGAGGAGGTACCATGGACACAGCTGCTCCTCTCGCGCAAAGTCACCTCTTGTGACAAAGGTATGCCCATCTCTACACTTAAACCACGATGGCACGATACTTTGATGGTTGTCAAGCAGTTCGTGACCTGTGAAGGTCGATACGGACTTGTTTTCCTCTACCACCTGTGTTTTCTAATGAGTTTTATGGGATACTCGTTGAATATGCCCTTTTACTTTCATCGAAGCCTATATAAAATGTCGAAAAAATTTAAAAGGCAGAAGGCTGGCAGCAGCTTGTTCCACCATGGACTTATCAAACTTATCGTTGTTTATCATTTGAGTTTGCACGGTGATAGTTGGAGGGATTTCATCGCCCGTAATGGTTTCGAGGATATAAACCCTGTCCCAGTTGGCAAGCCTGTGGTAATTGAAACCAAGGCCGAGCCGCCTGTACCCTTACATGTCTTACTGCCTAAACCCTCGGCTGACCCTAAGGTTGACTTACCTGACGCTATAACTGACAAGGCCGAGACTATTGAAAAGCCTGTGAGCAAAAATCCCAAGGAAAACCTTACTGCTAATGCCAAGGGTAAAAAGAACGCTCGTTTGATTTCAAGGATGGCCAGGAACAAACCTAAACCCTCTACCAAGTCAAACCCTATTGTCCTAAGTGAGGATTTTGATTCTGACATAGAATGTTTTCTAGCCAGCGAGTATCCTTACTCGCAGGGTTTATGCCCTAAGCCACCTTACGATTTCGTGACAAATCTTCCTCCCTGCCTAAGAGACGATCCTAGCTACCCTGGTATTAAGTTACCTAATGAAACCCTCAGTCATGTGATCAAACCCTCGCCTGCTCTCTCAAAACCCACACAGTCGCCCTGTGACCAATGCGATTTATGGTTGGAACGATACTACATTGACGTTCCTATACTCCAATCAAAAATTCAATTGCTGGAAGATCAAATTGCAGTGTTGTCCAATCAACGAAACCAACTTCAAGCAGCTGATAAGAAATAGAAGACAACAGGCTCAATCCTTTTCAAAAACGTTGAATCAGCTACGGCAGTTATCAACTCCAAATTGGCATGATCAAACCGTCTCGTCGCTGTACAGGTATGGATTTTAAAATCGTTTTAGTTATGTGAGTGAACAGGTTGATTTAACGATTTGAATTCTGTTTTTGAATAGCTCTGTTATAATGTATGCATCCTATATATAGTTTTGCTTTGAATAAAAAGAAATTTCGATTTGATATATGATTTGATCATTCCCAGTATAGCTATCGATAGATTTTTATTGGATTTAAGTGGTCTTCGTTTGGATTTGATTTGGTTATCTGCCTGATGGAGTTAACGAAATTGTTGGTTTTTCTTTCAATTCAATTCGTATTGTATCCACTCCCAACAAGAAGTTTTTCACGCTCAATTTAGAATGCGATTCGTTTGGATTTGATTTCGTTACGATCCATAGGATCTGGTTGGTAAACGATTTTATTGATTTTGTTGGTTACGATATGCTTTGTCATATAATTTTCAACGACTCTGTTTTTATAAAAAACAATATGCTCATTTAAGCCTGTGCATGTACGCCCGAATCATGGAACGATTTTGATTCGTAATGACTGTGTTAAAATCTTTTCTGTTCGATTCCCTCTTATTCTTGAGTTGGAAAGATTATTTGATGAGTTGGATTCCGATTGTAATTGCTGCTCTGTTTGATTTTAAATTTGTAAAATGAATTGGTCAAACCTGGTTATAATCCGTTTGATTGGAACGATTTTGGTCAAGGAAAATCGATCTTGTTCACTCACTGTGCAATGACGAACGATCGATATCTATTACGAACTCTATTTGATTGATCCTGTTATGATTTTGTTTGTGGACAGTTACGAGTCAGTTATGGTTTGAATTCTCTCACAACCTAAATCGTTTGCTATACAGTTATCATGATTCGAAAATGATCCTGTTCAATTCGATTATTTCTCCTGTTGACAAGACAAGTATAACGAATTTCTTACGATTTGTTTGATTATAATCGATTCAATTGATATCAAAACGATTTCACAACTGTTGAATTCGATTCGTTGTGAAATGATTGCATTGTCGTTCGATTATGGTACTGTTGACCCAATTTTGTGGTAACAAAAACAAAACAGAGTATGCCTGTCTCTGTAGTCATTTAATTGATTTGGATCCTGTTTGATTTCATAATGGAATAACGATTTCAATTTATGATTCGTTTTCAAATAATTATGGATGTCAATTAAATGGAATTCTTCAAAAGATTTTCGATTAATTTTAATGTTGATTCTGTATCTTATTTAGACTAGCTACAGAATCGCATGAATCTGTAGCTAGTCTATAGAATTAGATTTTTATCATTTTGTTAATAAAAGATCCTTCTAACTTGTTTATTTTTTACCCTTTTCAGGTGAATTCGAATTTCTTGGGATTTGATGGACAGTTTAGAGGATATTTGGATGTTTTACTTTTATTTTAGTTTCCTAGTTTAGTTGAACTTGGGATATCTTCCCAGATTTTATGTAAACAGTTTGATGACTCCCACAGGGAGGTTTTACCATGTGGAAAAACTTATAAATACTTATTATTTTTGTAATAAGGATCATCCTCACTTGTGGGAGAACCAGGCTATGGAATTCTAATACAAACTGAGACAGAAGTTGATGTTCTGCTACAGCTTTTGCTTTCATAATATCAATCTTTTGTTTCATGTTTATGCTTATCAATTTGCATTTGATTAGTGACTACTTTAGCTATCATTGTCTTTTTCAAAATGATATGAATTAATTAATGTCTCATCCATGTCTGATTTATTTCACTACTTAAAAATACAACAATTATTTGATTCAGTTCATGAATGACAGATTTCTCTTCTTCATCAATTGAATTATTTTGTATAAGTCTTTGCACACTGGTTTACCTAATTGTAGAGATTTATAAATCATATGATTGTTGTTATTTTTATGTCTTGTTTGTCCTGTAAACACACTTGAAGAGCATTGCAGCTATCATTTACGAGAAGCTTCTGGATTATTCGGTGCGGGTTTCCTCCCTCCGATCTGCTAACACAGTCATCATACACAGGACAAATCTGGAGCGTTTCCAGGTCAGCTTGTCATTTATTTGTTTAGTATATTTATTAGTAGTTTAGTTAGATATATGTTTTAGTAATTAGAATTAGTATATTAGTAGTTTAGTTTAGTTAGTTTCTGTTTTATTTCTTGCTTACAAAATTATAAAATCAACAAAAAATATCTGTCTCTGTCTTAGGGAAGAATATCAATGAGTTTTCCAGGTTTTATTTAAATCTGTAAATTGTAGATAGTGTATATTTTGTGAATAAGTTATATTTTAGTTAGTAGTTAGTTAGTTAATTAGTTAGAGTTAGTATAGTATTAGTTAATAGATTGTATATATATAGAATAGTTAGATTTGTTTGTTTGTTTTATTAGTTAGTTTTAGTTAGTATTAGTTAGTTTGTTTTATTTGTTTTCTTTTAGTTAGATTAGTTTTAATAGTTAGTTTAGATTATTTTTCTTTTGTTTTCTTAGGACCTTAGATCGACTAATGGAGCCTCTAAACCCGTCAGGGTGGTTCATCCCAAACAGCTTGGGTTATTAGACAACCCTGGACCGGTTCCACTCTCTCAGTTGACGGACGGTCGATTTCGCCCGTCAACAAATGGCGCTAGAAGGAGGGCCTGAACTTAATTAATCGCATGAGGCGGTCGCAAGACTCCTCCACCACCTAATTGCTCACCTATAGTGACTAGAAGCCATTCAAACGATAATATTCCCCCTCAAACAACAACTACTTCAACCGAAGATCCTCAAATCACAGTTGAGCCAACAACCCCTAATCCTAAAGGTGGTGACATAAAAGAGATTGTCCGCCAATCTCTCATCAAAACACATAGTGCCTTAGCCCGTTTAAGGAAACCAAACCTTCCGTGGGGTCAACCTTTGGACTTCTATGATAATAGAGACCAATTAGGTGACACTAACCTCACTATGAATCCTACAGATCCAAACTTAAATCCTGCTGCAGGAGGATCTGGGATACCCCCCTCACCACCTCCATCATCTCCTTCCTCTTCTGGAGGAGATTCCTCTGACGAAGGCAATTCACCTTCTCGGCCTTCCACGTCCACTACCCCAATGGAAAATCAGAACAACCCTGCTAGACCCTGGTTGGACCAGGATGTCGTAGCCATACCTGGAGCTCAGCATCCTTTACCCAAGCACCCGGAGAAATGGCTTCCCAAGTTTGACCCTAATTCAAAATAGATCGCTGAAGATCATATAAAAAAATTTATGTTAGCCATAAGACTCCGCAATGTTGAACATGAAGACGTTGTCTGTAGGTTGTTCCCGTATACTTTCGAGGGCAATGCATCCACTTGGTACTTTTCCCAACAACCCCATACCATCGTGTCTTGGGAGAAATTTGAGTCATGCTTTTTGGAAAAGTTCAGAGATGGTAAGCCTCCGGAATTCCTAGTCATGGATCTTTCAAGCTTAAAAATGAACCCAAAAGAAAAAGTTAAAGACTTTAATCAAAGGTTCTTAACGCTAAAAAACTGAATCCCTGCAGATTCTATGCCTTCTGAGAGTCTTATAATAGCATACTACACTAAAGCTTTGCATCAGAGTATAGCTATTTGGGTTAAATGATCTAAGAAAGCCATGTTATTAGAGGCCTTCAAGGAGGCCGGTTAGATTGAAAAAGATATACTTAGTATTAAAGATTCTTCTAGCAATGAAACTGAGACTAGTTCTTCTTCCAAAAAGAAGATTGAAATACTCCCCAGAACCACTCAAAGTAAAACACAACCTGAAAACTCTAATTTGGAAAACTTAACCAAAGTTGTTCAAAAACTATCAAATCAAGTTATAGACTTAAAGAGGTCAACCGAAGAAGCTTCCTCAAGTAAAGGTCCCTACAAACCTCCTTTCCGAAAGCCTTTGCCTACCAACCGACCTAATCCAACCACCGAAGGCCTAAATCTAGAAAGTTTGCAATGTGCCCTTCAAACAATTCTAGAAGCCCAAGATAACTTGATGCCTCTTGAGATTCCTGAGGAGGTAGTTGAACCAGAGACAGTTCAAGAAGAAGAGTCTTCCCCGAACATTTTTGGACACTTCTCGGATAGTATCTTCTAATCTAACTTCGAGACATTTCACCCTTATAACACTAGGAGTAAGACTGCAAATAAACCTTCTTCCGAAAATAATACAACGCCGCCTCCAAAGCAGTCTAAATCAGTTGAGCCTAAACAGAGTAATGTGAACCCTAAATTAGATTATGATGTTGTTGAAGATCTTAAAAAGTTAAGGGCTAACATTTATATTTATGAGTTGTTGAAATTTCCGTTTTTGTTACAAAAAATGTTGCAAAATATCTTAGAGAATGGAAAATATGGTAATTCTAATAATAACAAGGTTGTGAAAAGCAAAGTTCCCCAGAAGACTTCCACTAAAAACAATCCTGATTCTCAAGATAAAGGAAGCCTTCCTCTAAGTAATGTAAGTAATGTAAATAATCTAGATAAAGTAGCCTTAGAAACTGCGAGTAAAAAGCCACAAGCTACTACTCTTAGTACTCGCAAGAATGTACCTCCTTTTCTATTAACTTTCGATATTTTTAACAGAAATGTGCATAATTGTATGATAGACTCAGGGGCGTCATCCAATGTGATGCCTTGGTCTGTATGCCAGAAAATTAACATTGAAGTTGAACCATCGACTTTAAAAATCATACAACTTGATCGGACAAATGTCAATGTTATAGGCGAACTAAAGAATGTGCTTATTAGATTATCGTCTAACCCCAAGGTTCATCAAGTTATTGATATAATTGTTGTGGATATTCCGGAAGTGTATGGTATGTTTTTAAGCAGGGACTAGTCGAAGCAACTACATGGTTATTTCCCAACAGATTGGTCCCATCTATGGCTTCCGGAGAATGGAAAGCCTAATAAAATCAGAGTAAATCGTGAGTGTTACCTTAAGTTCACGGTCACTGATTTGAACGATCCCAACGAACCGTATACACCTCCTGCTGATTCACCTGAAGTACAAGGAATTGACACCTTCTTCGGCAATTTCATGGTCGAGGCTTCACCTATCACCAATCCAGAACAGAAGTCCGAGATCGTAGCATATATGCAGCCAACAGCCTCCACGCAACGATCCCATGTACCCAATGCAAATCAAATTTGGTCTTTGTATTTCGACGAATAAAAGTCCAAAGAAGGAGATGGAGCAGGCTGCGTCATTATCGATCCGGCAGGTAATAAAACATTGATAGCATGTAGGTTGGAATTTGAATGCACTAACAATACTGCAGAATATGAGGCTTTACTGCAAGGTCTCATAAAAGCTTTGGATATGAACATTCAAAATTTAACCGTCTTTGGCGACTCTGAAATAGTGGTTAGACAGGTAAGAGACTCTATCCAATGTCTATCGCCGCATCTCAAAAGCTACCAGTCTGAGGTATGGAACTTAATGAGTAAATTTTCTGCTTTCAATATAAATTCCATTCCTAGATTGAATAACTCTAAAGCAGATTTATTAGCTAATGTAGCTTCTAAACTTCTTCCTGCAGAAGGCTTATCCCCAGATGCATTCTCAGTCGAGCTGTTGTTTCGGCCATCCATTCCTGACAACATCACGAACTGGAGAGTGTTTGACGACGATCAACAGATTATCAACTTTCTGCACATGGAAGAAACTTTTCAAGGCGCGGTGATAGATGAACGCACGCACGACGAAAATTTGCGCGATTTCACGGTAATACCTGATCCGAAATCTCCTGAAGCTCTATCGAATACGGTAAACTCGATCCCAAAATATGTAGTTAGATTAGAGAAGTTTTATGATTTTGAAGATAAATTTAAAAAGACGGTTAATTGTAAAACCAATAGTTCCTCGTTATCTTATGAAAAAGTGAACTTAGGAACTAATGAAAATCCTCAGTGCATTAACTTAGGCTTGGGATGTTCTCGACAAGAAAAAGATGCATTTATTAAATTGTTTAAAGAATTTAAATATGTCTTTGCATGGACGTATGATGACCTTAAGACTTTTGATATGAATATCATACAGCATGTCATCCCGATGAAGCCCCAAACCTTACCCTTCCAACAAAAACTGAGGAAAATGCACCCCAAACTGGAACCGACCGTTCAAAAAGAATTGAATAAGCTCCTTAATGCTAAAATAATTTTTCCTGTTAGACACACTCAGTGGGTTTCCAACCTCGTCCCAGTCCGGAAGAAAAATGGGGAAATTCGACTCTGTGTCGATTTCCAAAACCTTAATAGAGCGTTTGATAAAGACAACTATCCTGTCCCGCCCATGGAACAGATCCTTCAACAGGTATTTGGTTCCGAGAGGCTATCCTTACTAGATGGTTTCTCTGGATACAACCAAGTCCTGATGTCTCCACCAGACCAACTGAAAACCACCTTCCGTACTCCGTGGAGCACTTATACTTATCGTAAAATGCCCTTTGGATTGATTAATGCTGGTGCCACTTTTCAGAGAGTAATGGACATTGCTTTTCGAGGCTTAATCAATCAGACTGTTGTAGTTTACTTAGATGACATGACCGTATTTTCTAAAAACAAAGACAATCATCTACCTCACTTACGAGCCGTCCTACTACGATGTCATAAATACGACATCTCTTTGAACCCTAAAAAGTCCATCTTTGCAGTAGAATAGGGTAAACTCTTAGGATTCATTGTGCCTAGTGAAGGAATGATTATTGACCCCGAAAGGACTCAAGTCATCGCAAAACTTCCCCCCCCTACATCCAAAAAGTCTATGTAGTGTTTCTTAGGCTAGATTAACTTCGTGAGAAGATTTGTCTCCAGCTTCTCCGAAATGGTGAGGCCTTTACAGAACTTGATTAAGAAAGACACCCAATATCACTGGGGACCCCTAGAAAACCAATATTTTAATGCGATAAAGAAGGCCATAATAGACGCTCCATCTCTCATGAGCCCAGATTTTTCACAAGACTTTACACTCTACACTTTTGCTTCTGACCGTTCCTATGCCACCGTCCTAACCCAAAAGAATTCCGAGAACAATGAAGTACCCATCGCCTTTATGAGATCCTCTTTCAAAGGCACTGAACTTAACTATCCAATGGTAGATCAGCAAGTCTACGCTATTTTCAAAGTAGTTAAGCACTTCCGGTCCTATCTTTTGAAGTCAAGGACGAAAGTCATTGTCCCTTACCCAGCCGTGAGGAACTTGTTAGTGCAAAAAGAACTAGGAGAGAAGAGAGCCAACTGGGTCACCTCCTTACAGGAGTATGAATTAGAAATTACCCCATCTCAAATTGTGAGAGGCCAAGGGTTATGTAAGTTAGTTGTTGATTCAGCAGCAGGACAACAGGAAGAAAGTGATACGTCAAACCTAGGGCAAATCGATCAAGGTTTAATATGTTGCGTAAAAAACTCTGTTAGTCCTTGGTACGACGATATAAGGTTATGTCTTGAACATGGGTCAGCCCCACGTCACCTAGACCCCGCTAAGAGAAGAGCGTTGAGATTAAAGTCTGCATCCTTTCATCTGGTTAATGGTATCCTGTTTCGTCAGAATTTTGACGGCGTACTGATGTGTTGTCTTGAAAAAGACGAAGCAGAGAAGGTCTTGCTAGAGTTGCATGAAGGAGAAGATGGTGGTCATTTTGGTGGTGACACCACTGCTCATAAGGTTTTACGAGCTGATTATTACTGGCCCACTCTTTTTAGAGACGCCCATGCCTTGTGTCGAAAATGTATAATCTGTCAGAAAGCATCCGGGCGGTTACAAAAACCAGTCTTTCCACTGCAACCCGTTACGGTAGATTCTCCTTTCCAGCAATGGGGTCTTGATATCATAGGTCCTATCAACCCCCCGTCCTCGCAACAACACAAGTTTATTGTGACAGCCACGGATTATTTTACACGATGGTATGAAGCTGTTGCGCTAAGAACTGTCAACACCAGTCAGGTGATTGCCTTTCTGAATTCGAATATCATCACTCGTTTCGGTATCCCTGACTGTTTAGTTTTCGATAATGCTTCTTACTTTTCCTCTCTTGAGATGACCGAGTTCACTTTGGAAAAGGGAATTAAGCTGAAGTATTCTTCTAGCTATTACCCTCAAGGCAATAGACTGGCAGAATCAACAAACAAGAACTTGATCAAAATCATCAAGAGAACGGTGGTTGAAAATCACAAGAATTGGCACAATGCGCTGCTTAACGCTGTATGGGCTGATAGGGTAACGCAAAAAGATGCTATAGGCAACTCCCCCTTTTTTCTCGTTTATGGCAGAGAGGCAATTCTGCCACCTCACATTCTTCTTCCTTCGCTTCAGTTGTCACAGAAAGTTCAAGAAGAAGATTGTCCCCCTCTAGAAAACCGGATTAACGCTTTGATGAAGCTAGAAGAGGTAAGAACCCAAGCTAAATGAAAGTTAGATCAACATCAACAATTGGTTAAAAGCTGGTTCGATTCTAATTCTGCTTCTGATAGGAATTTTGAAGTAGGCGATCTCGTCTTGAAGTGGGACAAACCACACGAGGGAAAGGGAGAACACACTAAATTTCAAAACTTATGGCTTGGACCATTTTTAATTGCTAAAAATTTGGGTCCTAGTTCTTTTCGATTGCAAAATCTTGAAGGGCAGCTTGACACCTATCCGGTGAATGGCCAAGCCCTGAAAAGATACTTTGCTTGATTACAACCTTTGTATTTTATGTACATATTTTTCTTTGGTTTGTTTTTTTTTTGCTTTCTATTTTGATTTTGATTTGAATTTATCAGTTTCTGTTTGCTTTGAAATACACATACCTGTACACTGAGATATTCAGAAAAAGATGAAAGAAATTTCCTTCGCTGAAATAACTTCTGAAAAATTTGTACAAACATCAATGGTATATTTTTGAAATTTATATCTGTGTTGGAAAAATCTGTGTTTGAAAGAAGTTTACCAATTTTGATCTCTGAGTAAAGTTCGTCATGATCATCTATTATCTTTTTACGCTTTCCCTTTTCCATAAAGGAATGACTCAGAAGATGTCTCCCTGTCTTAGGAAGTTGTTTTTTGTAAATAAAACATTTCTGGATTTAAATAGAGGACAATCCTAAAAAATTCTGATGAGGTCTGAAAAAAATATGTTAAAAAATCATGATTTTCAGCATCACCCCGCTCAAATATATATCTATGAAAAGACAAAACAAAATAAATTACTAAGAAGAGCTGTGAGAAGTGCTTGTAAACCCGCCGGGATGCTGAACAAGTCTGCTGGAAGCAGGTAAATGCATGCATGGCACCAAGACAACTTCGCCGGGGTACTGAACAGGGCCGCTGGCAGCGAAGCAATGTCAGGTATATGAAAATTTGCAAAAAAAGAAACCTCTTTGATGTCCTTTATTCTGATCCAGAACTTCTTGGCAGGACACAGATGTCAGAGTGGGTTAAATGGCAACCCTGTCGAGGCTATGGACGCCTGCTGGCAGCAGTGGCTATGCCAACAGTATTGAAGATCTTATCTTTAATATCGTGACTTGCTGATCTTAAGATTGTAATCATTTTTCATCTTTTAAAACACTGCTGGAAAAGTTGGTTAATGATGACGTTTATACAATTTTCTAGTTGTTATTTTTGAGTTGCAATTTTCTTTTCCGTCCTAATCTGAATTTGTTTCTTTTGACAGAGATAACTGCTTCTACCAGTGTGTCGCCATTGTTGGCAGCCAACTCACTTTTTCCATTGTCTTATAAGCAGCCTACACCAATGTTTTGCAAACATTAATTTTTCGTTGCAATTTTTAAATCAACGACACTTTTATTTTTTGCGACATTTACACATTTATCTTTGTTTTGTTTTCACGACTGTAAGCATGAAAACTTGGTCTTTCGTAGTCGCATTGAAATCATTGTTTGAATCGTCATTATCTTTTTTTCGATATGCTTATTGTGCTTACATTGCACTTATCGTTATGCAGTTGGAAAAAGCTTTTTGATCTGTACTCATTTAACATTCTTGGATTGATAGTGTGATTTGGTTTCATTGAGTTTGTAATACATTGGCATTTGGACTCGCATTTTATTTGACCTATTTGACCTTTGGTTTCATAATATACATGGGTATTATGTTTAAATCTTTCATACATATCTTTTTAATATCATGACTATGACTATGTTTTCATAACTATTGGTTGGTTGATTATATGAATATCCATTGCCACATTGGTTAAACTATTGGTTATTTGAGCTGATGCATTGGCGCATAATTGAGTTTGGTATTGGTTTAATTTGAGTTTTGATGGTTAAAAACTTTGGCACAACGTTGATTGCGCGTTGGTTTATACACTTGCCATTTGATTCATTAGTCGGCCAAGTGATATGACTGTTGGACTATGTTATAATGGGTTGAACTACTATGTAAATCGACGGTTGTACTGTGGAAATTATTATTTTGCATGGCAGAGATAAGCTCCACCACCTTCGCACACTGGCATTTATGCCTATCCCATATTCATCGTTCATTTATGTTAGCTCGAGTAGCTCTGCTCCTGTGTGTGTTTCGATCCAAACCCTCGGCTTACCATGTGCTCAGCTCCATGCCACCAGTCGCGTGAATTGAGCCAAACGACAACCAAGCCCTGTTAATGTTTGACAATGCCCACAAAGATTTGGAGGAAAACAGATGGCTAACCTTCGTGCAACGATTTGAGGGTTTTAATCTCTGTGTAGCACGACAGTTTTCCATGACTTTCGATGGCTGTAGAGCCAAGGTGGGTGACATCCAGTTAAAAATCGATGAGAAATTTATTAGCTCTGCTACAGGGTTACCTGCCACAGGACAACGTTGGTTTAAGAATTGTAAGGTCGAGGAGGTACCATGGACACTACTGTTCCTCTCACGCAAAGTCACCTCTTGTGACAGAGGTATGCCCATCTCTACACTTAAACCATGATGGCACGATACTTTGATGGTTTTCAAGTAGTTCGTGACCTATGAAGGTCGATACAAACTTGTTTTCCTCTACCACCTGTGTTTGCTAATGAGTTTTATGGGATACTCGTTGAATATGCCCTTTTACTTTCATCGAAGCCTATATAAAATGTCGAAAAAATTTAAAAGGAAGAAGGCTGACAACAGCCTGTTCCACCATGGACTTATCAAACTTATCGTTGTTTATCATTTGAGTTTGCACGGTGATAGTTGGAGGGCTTTCATCGCCCGTAATGGTTTCGACGATATAAACCATGTCCCAGTTGACAAGCCTATGGTAATTGAAACCAAGGCCGAGCCGCCTGCACCCTTACATGTCTTACTGCCTAAACCCTCAGCCGACCCTAAGGTTGACTTACCCGATGCTATAACTGACAAGGCCAAGACTATTGAAAAGCCTGTGAGAAAAAAGCCCAAGGCAAACCTTACTGCTAATGCCAAGGGTAAAAAGAACGCTCGTTTGATTTCAAGGATGGCCAGGAACAAACCTAAACCCTCTGCCAAGTCAAACCCTATCATCCTAAGTGAGGATTTTGATTCTGACATAGAACGTTTTCTAGCCAGCGATATCCTTACTCGCAGGGTTTATGCCCTGAGCCACCTTACGATTTCGTGAAAAATCTTCCTCCCTGCCTAAGAGACGATCCTAGCTACCCTGGTATTAAGTTACCTAACGAAACCCTCAGTCATGTGATCAAACCCTCGCCTGCTCTCTCAAAACCCACACAATCGCCCTGTGACCAATGCGATTTATGGTTGGAACGATACTACATTGACGTTCCTATACTCCAATCAAAAATTCAATCGCTGGAAGATCAAATTGCAGTGTTGTCCAATCAACGAAACCAGCTTCAAGCAGATGATAAGAAACAGAAGACAACAGGCTCGATCCTTTTCAAAAACGTTGAATCAACTACGGCAGTTATCAACTCCAAATTGGCATGATCAAGCCGTCTCGTCGCTGTACAGGTATGGATTTTAAAATCGTTTTAGTTATGTGAGTGAACAGGTTGATTTAATGATTTGAATTCTGTTTTTGAATAGCTCTGTTATAATGTATGCATCCTATATATAGTTTTGCTTTGAATAAAAAGAAATTTCGATTTGATATATGATTTGATCATTCCCAGTATAGCTATCGATAGATTTTTATTGGATTTAAGTGATATTCGTTTGGATTTGATTTGGTTATCTGCCTGATGGAGTTAACGAAATTGTTGGTTTTTCGTTCAATTCAATTCGTATTGTATCCACTCCCAACAGGAATTTTTTCACGCTCAATTTAGAATGCGATTCGTTTGGATTTGATTTCGTTACGATCCATATGCTCTGGTTGGTAAAAAATTTTATTGAGTTTGTTGGTTATGATATGATCTGTCATATAATTTTCAACGACTCTATTTTTATAAAAACAATATGCTCATTTAAGCCTGTGCATGTACGCCCGAATCATGGAACGATTTTGATTCGTAATGACTGTGTTAAAATCTTTTCTGTTCGATTCCCTCTTATTCTTGAGTTGGCAAGATTATTTGATGAGTTGGATTCCAATTGTAATTGTTGCTCTGTTTGATTTTAAATTTGTAAAACGAATTGGTCAAACCCGGTTATAATCCGTTTGATTGGAACGATTTTGGTCAAGGAAAATTGATCTCGTTCACTCACTGTGCAATGACAAACAATCGATATCTATTACAAACTCTGTTTGATTGATCCTGTTATGATTTTGTTTGTGGACAGTTACGAGTCAGTTATGGTTTGAATTCGCTCACAGCCTAAATCGTTTGCTATACAATTATCATGATTCGAAAATGATCGTGTTCGATTCGATTATTTCTCCTGTTGACAAGACAAGTATAACAAATTGCTTACGATTTGTTTGATTATAATCGTTTCAATTGATATCAAAACGATTTCACAACTGTTGAATTCGATTCGTTGTGAAACGATTGCATTGCCGTTCGATTATGGTTATGTTGACCTGATTTTGTGGTAACAAAAACAAAACAGAGTATGCATGTCTCTGTAGTCATTTAATTGATTTGGATCCTGTTTGATTTCATAATGGAATAATGATTTCAATTTATGATTCGTTTTCAATTAATTATGTATGTCAATTAAATGGAATTCTTTAAAAGATTTTCGATTAATTTTAATGCTGATTCTATATCTTATTTAGACTAGCTACAGAATCGCATGATTCTGTAGCTAGTCTATAGAATTATATTTTTATCATTTTGTTAATAAAAGATCCTTCTAACTTGTTTATTTTTTACCCTTTTCAGGTGAATTCGAATTTCTTGGGATTTGATGGACAATTTAGAGGATATTTGGATGTTTTACTTTTATTTTAGTTTCCTAGTTTAGATGAACTTGGGATATCTTCCCAGATTTTATGTAAACAGTTTGATGACTTCCACAAGGAGGTTTTACCCTGTGGAAAAACTTATAAATACTTGTTATTTTTGTAATAAGGATCATCCTCACTTGTGGGAGAACCAGGCTATGGAATTCTAATAAAAACTGAGACAGAAGTTGATGTTCTGCTACAGCTTTTGCTTTCATAATATCAATCTTTTGTTTCATGCTTATGCTTATCAATTTGCATTTGATTAGTGACTACTTTAGCTATCATTGTCTTTTGCAAAATGATATGAATTAATTAATGTCTCATCCATGTCTGATTTCTTTCACTACTTAAAAATACAACAATTATTTGATTCAGTTCGTGAATGACAGATTTCTCTTCTTCATCAATTGAATTATTTTGTATAAGTCTTTGCACACTGGTTTACCTAATTGTAGAGATTTATAAATCATATGATGTTATTTTTATGTCTTGTTTGTCCTGTAAACACACTTGAAGAGAATTGCAGCTATCGATTACGAGAAGCTTCTGGATTATTCGGTGTGGGTTTCCTCCCTCCGATCTGCTAACACAGTCATCATACACAGGACAAATCTGGAGCGTTTCCAGGTCAACTTGTCATTTATTTGTTTAGTATATTTATTAGTAGTTTAGTTAGATATATGTTTTAGTAATTAGAATTAGTATATTAGTAGTTTAGTTTAGTTAGTTTCTATTTTATTTCTTGCGTACAAAATTATAAAATCAACAAAAAATATCTGTCTCTGTCTTAGGGCAGAATATCAATGAGTTTTCCAGGTTTTATTTAAATCTGTAAATTGTAGATAGTGTATATTTTGTGAATACATTATATTTTAGTTAGTAGTTAGTTAGTTAATTACTTAGAGTTAGTATAGTATTAGTTAGTAGATTGTATATATATAGAATAGTTAGATTAGTTAGTTTGTTTTATTAGTTAGTTTTAGTTAGTATTAGTTTAGTTTGTTTTATTTGTTTTCTTTTAGTTAGATTAGTTTTAATAGTTAGTTTAGATTAGTTTTCTTTTGTTTTCTTAGGAACTTAGATTGGCTAATGGAGCCGCTAAACCCGTCAGGGTGGTTCATCCCAAACAGCTTGGGTTATTAGACAACCCCGGACCGGTTCCACTCTCTCAGTTGACGGACGGTTGATTTCCCCCGTCAACACACTACTGCTATAGTATGTTTGGAAGCGAAAGAAAAGAGATAAAAATCCTTAGTAAAATCCGGACTGATCAAAACAGGGGCCTCTGTGAGTGCTCATTTGACTTTTTCGAAAGATTGTCTGGACTCAGAGTCCCATTTTATTTTTACGTCTTTTTTAAGCATGTTTGTGATGTTTCTAAGGAGCTCGACCAGATTGGGAATGAATCTCCGTAGAAAGTTAATTCTCCAGATAAAGGACTGTAGTTCTTTGAGGTTTCTTGGATGTTCTAAATTTTGTATAGCCTCGATTCTACTAGGGTCTATTTTGATTCCATCTTTGGAGATTATGTGTCCTAACAGTTTGCCTTCCTCTAACCCGAAAAGGATCTTCTTAGGATTTAAAGAAATCCCAAACCTTCTACATTTCTCGAAGACTCGTCTAAGGTGTCGCAGGTGTTCATCATCAGATTGGGAAAACACAGTTACATCATCTAAATAGATGACAATAAACTTACCCGATTCTTCCACGAAGGCGATATCCATCGCCCTCTGGAATGTGGCTCCTGCGTTCATCACACCAAAAGGAATTTTCACATACATGAAAGTGCCCCATGGTGTGGTGAAAGCAGTTTTGTCTTGGTCATTCGGGTGAACTAAAACCTAATTATAACCCGAGAAACCGTCTAGCAGAGAAATTCGACTAGACCCGACCACCCTTTGCAGGATGTGGTCCATTTTCGGCAAGGGGTAATTATCCTTCAGGGAGACTTTATTCAGATTTCGGAAATCTATGCAGAGTCTGATTTCCCCGGTTTCCTTATGTGTAGGGACCAAATTAGAGACCCACTTGAAAAAACACAACGGAACTATGATCTTGGCATCGTACATTTTTTTGATTTCCTTTTCTATCAGAGGGAGAAACTTGGGATTTATCCTCCTAAGTTTCTGCCTAAATGGTTTTTGGTCTTCTCTTATGGGAATTCTGTGTTGTATGATGTTGGTATCATAAGCCTTCAAGTCTTCATAAACCCAGGCAAAGACATCTGAATATTCTTTGAACAGCTCAATGTATTTGAGTTTTTTCTCTGGGGGTAATGATTTGGACAGTTTGACTATCCTAGGTTTCTCTTCAGTCCCTATATTACAGTCTTCTACCTCTTGTCCATGGGCTTCGATTTTCGGTTTTTTGGCCACGTCGTTAAAGTCAAACAGGTCGTCTAAAGGAACTAGACCTCTAGGCAAAACATTGCTTTTCAACTGTAAAACATCAGAGTCCATTTCGTCATCGCGTAATTCTCCTGAATCTATGGTATTTATACTATCAATTTCAAAAATCAGAACTATTTACATTTTCATCTTCATTCTCTAAATCTATATTTGTACATTCAAAGTCATTTTTACACTGAAGAAAGTCCTCAATCTGATCATCATTGCCAAAGACTTGCCAATACCTGATGTTGTCACGAACAATTGGTCTACATTTTACCTCAACAGTGTATGGGCGAGTCGAGCGGAAAGGAATCTTACAGGTGGCTTCTAACGTAGCCAATCCGTCTGCCAGAATGTTTTGTCCCCTCGGCATTACCTGCAAGTCAACTTCAGTAAAACATCTAAAGGCATCAAGAACGACATTCCTATAAGCTCTAAGACGTGGGTGTTTCACAACGTACTCACCTTTGATTTGCTTGATTATCAATTCAGACTCACCTCTTACCATTATCTGTTTAGCACCAACGTTTTTCAAAAGCTTCAGGTCGAGCATCAAGGCTTCATACTCAGCAATATTGTTAGTGCATTGGAAATTTAATTTGTAAGAATGGTTTTCTGAGTACCTGTTTCTGTGATTATGCAGCCAGACCCCTGCCCCAGCTCCCTCTTTGCTCACAGCTCCATCAAAGTCCATGCTCCAGAAATCTGCTGGTAACTCTTCATTTATCTAGTTCTTCATCATTGTTGCCTCAATGATTTCTTGGCCTTCGTCTTGACTAGATGTGTCCTCCATCAACTGAGTATCTTGTTCTCTCGTGTCACCATCATTGTACAAGATAAAAGAATCCAAATCGGAATGTGCAGAGTAGAGGGGGTAGTTGTGCGGTTTTTCTTGGCTACTGACCATGTACTTCATCAGATTTTCTCTGTATAGCCTTCTTTGTTGCCCGAAAACTGGGATAGTGGCATAAGACATGTCTAGCTGCAGGGTTCCTTTCAACTTAGCCCCCCAAGACCGGGACAACAACATTCCATACTTTGGCGGGATGTCTGCAACCACCACATCCATTACCATGCTCTTCGTAGGAATATGAACCAAGGTGATGCATAGGTCCTTGATCAAACCAATACATCTGACTTTATTAGAGTCGAATGAGTGTAGATCTTTATAAGGTCTGGTGACCTCCAGTCCCAGTTTCTCCATTACTGCTTTGGGCATCAGATTATGGGAAGCACCCGAGTCAAGCATAGCATTATGTAAGATCAGGTCATGTATATTTAGACTGATGTAAAAAGGAGCGACCTCACCAGTATCATCTCGACCATCTACTTCAGGTCCAAAAAGAAGCTCAGGTTGATCATCAGTAAGGTTCACAGTGTCTAAATGATTTGCTGATCCAATGGTTAAGGCCTTTGTGCCTATGTCAGGTTCAATGGCCAGTGCTTTAATCACCTGTGAACGATAATCGTCTCTGTTCATCAACTCTGTAAGTGGGATGGGAATTTTCACTTTGGCATATTCCCCCTCAAGGCTGAAAGGTGTAGGGGCTCTGCCTTGGCTCATCAATTCTGGTTTGTCCACCATATTCTTCTGCTCAGAAGTACTTAGTGTATTAATAGGTGAAACCTCGGGTAGTGAGGGCCTTTTCAGAATGGTAATGTTTTTCTTCATGAGGGCGTCAACATTACTCTTCTTAGGAATCTTCTCAACAGTACCCTTCTCAGGAATATTCTCAGCAGATGGCTCGGAGTTCTTTTTTGTTTCGACTACCTTCTTTGTTTCAGTCGTCTTTTTTGGATAACTTCCTTCTGTCTTCTTACTCCGCAGATTGTACTGCTGATGTACCTCCAGAATGTCATTTTCGAATGCCTGATGTTCTGCATCTTCAACTTCTTCACTTACTTTTGTTTGGTTGAGAAGAAAAAGTTCTTGAGGCGAATGTAGGCTTGGTGAGGAATATGTATCGAATCTCGTGCTGGATACTAATGTCCCATTGAAGGGCATCCAGGAATGCTTTGCCAGTGATTCTCCCTTGTATGCCAGCAAACTTTGAACTGTCCTTAGACACCTCAGCCAATCTCTTCTTGATCAACTCGTACTTCTCGAAAATGCTCAGCTTGTACCTCTTGAAGCAACTTCATGACAGGGACTCCTAGAGAAGTGGGGAAAACTGCCTCTGTACCATAGACCAGCTGGTAGGGTGACATGAGCATAAAATGGGGAGCGGAGAACACATGCGCTGGGAAAAAACTTAGGATAAGTGCGCTTTTATGGGTTTTTTCCCAAACTTTCAAATAGACACCACCATGGGGCTTCGACCAAACTATCCTTTA
>ML785223.1:153805-216951 GCA_009831015.1 Picea engelmannii | reverse complement strand
CATTCAACTTAGAGAATAACATCACCAGTGAATACACGCAAGAATCCTGTAAAAATGCCTCCTCTTTATTAATGGAAGATCTCTTCAAAAATGTTACAGTCTGATAGCGTCAGGGTGTGAAGATCAACAACCCTCAACACTTCGAAAGGTGAAGTATTTATAACTCAATTACAAATGTTCCTGTCATAAATGACCAGGAGGTGCTAAACCTATTTTTATCCTAACAAATTTAACAAATCTCAAAAATCTAGGAACTACTCGATGACTTGGTGTAACTGCTTGCTGATTTTTGGGGTAGGCCGTTGGCGAGGTTCCTGCACAACCTCTTCTGACTGGACAGGTGACTGGACCTGGACAGCTCATCTACTAATCGAGCAGATCGCAGAGTTCCTCCCATCTGAGATGACTGGGCACGTTGACCTTGAGCAATCTTCGATACACTTCGTCCATTTCTGTATACTTGGCGAATGTAGGTTTGGTGAGGAATATGTATCGAATCTCATGCTGGATACTAATGTCCCATTGAAGGGAATCCAAGAATGATTTGTCGGTGATGCTCCCTTGTATGCCAGCAAACTTTGAACTGTCCTTAGACACCTCAGCCAATCTCTTCTTGATCAGCTCGTACTTCTCGAAAATGCTCAACTTGTACCTCTTGAAGCAACTTCATGACAGGGACTCCTAGAGAAGTGGGGAAAAATGCCTATGTACCATAGACCAGCTGGTAGGGTGACATGAGCATAAAATGGGGAGCGGAGAACACATGCGCTGGGAAAAAACTTAGGATAAGTGCGCTTTTATGGGTTTTTCCCCAAACTTTCAAATAGACACCACCATGGGGCTTCGACCAAACTATCCTTTAGGTGTTTGAGACATGGTACAAAATTTTACATCAAGATGGTTTTATTGGAATGAAACCATAAAGCAACTAGCCTACATCCTAACCTATCTTCCTAAGACAGTTAACCTAGATTAAACTATTGGGTTAAGAATTTACTCTACCCTAGGGCTATCTGACCAGATTTATTCACTAATCTAACCTAGACACTTTGGATAAGATTAAACTGTTTAGCCAAATCATTCACTACCCTATCAACATCAAAATTAAAAAGAACTTGGCCATGCTTGAAAGGTATGGACCAAGTTACTATTATTGCATGGGGATTTATTGCAATTCTTTTATACCCTCTTTTCTTTCTTTCTTTCTTTTTTTCTTTCTTTTTCTTTTTCTTTTTCTTTTTCTTTTTCTTTTTCTTTTTCTTTTTCTTTTTCTTTTCAAATTATTTGCAGATTGAAAAATCATTTGTCAACAAAAACACTAGAGACAGATAATATCCCAGTCACCAGTTGATTCCTATAATTTATAGGGTGATAACAAAAGGATGTGTATTGAAATGATTCTTGAGAAGTCCGAGATGATGGATTGAAAATCTATGGAAAACTCCCATGATGGCAGATCTAAATAATATGAGAGACTCTGATCTAGTAGACACATCCATGGATCGACAATTGAATGGCTTGCTAATTTATTTGGAGAATGCTCAGTCAGATATTTGATTTGCTATGAAAATAGTTCCAGTTGGAACTTAGCCATGAAAATTGAATAACTGCAAAGCATGCCTTGAAATATCTTCGTGGGACGTTTGAGTTATGATATACAGTTGCATTGATTTATCAATTCAGATTGGGCATAGAATGCAGATGATAGAAGAAGTTCTTCTTGGATATGTTTCATTTTGATCTTTTCCACAATATCATGGGCTAGCAAGAAACAAAAGTATGTTGCACTTAGCACTGCATAAGAAGAGTATATTGCAACTTGTGATGCTTGTACAAAATCAGTGTGGCCCCATAAGATGGTTTCTGGATTGCTTGATCAAGTGCTAGATTTGACCGTGATATATTGTTATAAACAGAGTTATGTGAAGTTCTCAAAGAAACTGGTGTTCCATGATAGGTCGGAGCACATTGAGATCAAGTACTATTTTCTCTGTGTAAATTCTAGAGGAGAGAAGTGGTTCTCTAGTATATCTCCACTAATGAGCAGATCTCATATATTTTGGTAAAGCCTCTGTCCAAGATGAAAATTTGCTTACTTAAGGGACAAGATGGACTTGTGGAGATGACTTACTTATTGGAAATGTAAGTAATTAACCCCAGGATGGGAGGGAGAACTGATATGTTATTGATATATGGACAACCATTTTCCAGTTTGTAAAATGGTCCAGGTTGGGTAGTCACTTTCCAGTTCGAAAAGTGGTCCAATATTCTTGATGGAAAGTCATTTTCCAGCATGGAAAATGGTCCAAGATGGGCAGTCACTTTTCAGTTCGGAAAGTGGCCCAAGATTTCTAACGGACAATCATTTTCCAGTTTAGAAAATGGTCCAGATCAGACATTCATTTTCGTAATGAAAGTGGTTTGATAGATTGTTTTTGTACCATAGACAATGATTCCCCTTATGGCCAGCGTGGGGGAATGGTATAGGGCATTCATTCTTCTTGGTAGTCACTCTGAGTAGTGGTCAAGAAGAATGGTCCACCTATCCAAGAAGTCTTTCTTTTGAATTTCACATTTGTGAATAGTTTAAAAGAATGGTCCATTATAGAAGGTTGGCACATGACAATCACTTCCATAGGAAATGGTCTGAATAGTCATTCCCTAGGGCAAAATCATTCTCTCCAGGTTGCACTGTGATTAGTGTCAGAAGAATGGTCCAGGTTCAGTAATTAGAGACAGTCATTCCCTATGGAAGACTCATTCTCTCCAGGTTGCACTGTGATTAGTGTCAGAAGAATGGCCTAGTTAGGTGAATGGTCCAGGTTCAAAAATCAGGGACAATTATTCTTCTATGATTGAGAAGAATAGTCCAAATATTCCATGGCTGATTTTTAACTTCTCGAGGGAAGATACTCTTCGAGATCTCACAGATGTGAGTGGAAGAATGGCCCAAATGACTCAGTTTGTATCATGATGTTGTTATGCAGGTTGATATTATATGATATGATTGTTGTGGAGACTGTATGTCTTTGGAAAGTAGTTGTATGCTAATTTGTTGGATGTGATCCACTGGTAGTGATTGTGAGTCATTGGTTAGTAGCAGTGTGCTACTAGGAGTGGTTGTGTACCACTAGATAGTAGTTGTATACTATTATGTATAGACACAGTTGTGTTCTATTGAATGACATTGTTCTGATTGCCATAGAGACTACCACTAGTGTTGGATATGATCGACAACTATATGGATAGTCAGTGTGTTGATGGGTAGACATTTTCCAGGTGGAGAATGGTATAGGCAGGAAAAAAATTTGGTGGACAAACATTCTCCCTATGGAGAATGGTCCAGGTTGATAGATTGTTGATGTACCATGGACAACTATTCTTCTAGGACGTATCTCCAAATTAGAAGAATGGTATGTCTCCCTAAGTTCATAGTATTGACCAGAGTGGAGAGATTGGTACAGGATAGAAATTTTCCCTGAGTTCACAGTTGTGGCCAGAGGGAAAATGGTCATGGACAGTCATTCTTATAGGATGCATGTTTGGATTAGAATAATGATCCTTGTAGGCCATCATGGGGCTTTCATCATCTGTTGGGACAGTTTTTCTTCTAAGACGTGTCTCTGGAATAGAAGAATGGTCCATGTATCACTATCTTGAGTAAATGACTTATTCAACATCATGCCTGATTACTCAGATGGAGTATGGATTCAAGAGATGATGCATTTAATGCTATCAGATGATACTGATAGTGGTGATGTTGCTCGTGAGTTGATCTAAATGATCATGAGATAGCTTGGGTGGTTATGATGATGTTACCGGTTGAATGGTATGTTTGTGCTCAAGACCATTATCTTTAATACCTCCCTAGCTAGGAGGGAGTGTTGATATTATGGTATTTGTCGGAGTTATTAACCTTCATGTGTAACCTATGACCTGATTAGAATGTTCTGGAAGCTAGAGAAACCCTAAATAGATGTATAGAATCCCTAGAAGACATGTCGTCTCATTAAAAGAATTAATATTTAAGTATTGCCCTCTAAAAGAAGAAGTCATCTTGGATATGATAAATAGAGCACTATAAATAGAGGGTACTTGAGCTCATTTGATCATTCACACTCTCACAGCTCACAAGACAAGTGGTGTGCAATTTTGGAGAAGGAGTGCAGTTGCAGCTACTACAACTGGGATTTTGGTCTTGGTTTCTGGTTTATGGACTTTTTGTTTGGTGCGCTATTCTTGGAGAAAGAGAAATATGATATCTCTTGGTTATTTGTTGGGTCTGGTATTTCTTCCGGAATTATTCTATCTTTCAAGGTTATGGTGCTCAGGGGTGGTTGCGTGCCTATGGTTGGGTGACAACATTGATATATTTTCTATGGAAAAACGAGCACATCTCTTTTATTCTAACAAAATGCACCTGCAATTTTCTCAAGAGTAGTGGTCACAACTTTTAAGGAAATTATTCATAAGTTCCTTGAAGTGTCTTTATATGATTGAACTTTGTTTAGTATTTTGAAGGATCACATAGAAGTACTAGGTCGGTTAATGTTGGATAGGTGTAGAAAATGTCATATTTTGTTGAATTTGAATAAATGTGTTTTCGATGCGCCTTTTGGAATTTTGTTGCGTCATGTGGTATGTAAGAAGGGATTACTAGTGGATCCTGCCAAGATTGTAGTGATTTTGGACTTACAACCACCTACATCAATAAAACAATTGAGAGAAACCTTGGGCCATACCGTATATTACAGGAAGTTCATTAAGGGATATGTGCAGATTACAACACCCATGGAGAAGTTGTTGAAGAAAGAAGCTAAGTTCCAGTGGAACGAGGACTGTCAGAAATGTTTGGATACATTGAATAAGAAGTTAGTCACTGCACCAATTTTATATTTCCATATTGGAAGAAGGAATTCCATGTTCATGTGGATGCGTCATCCATGGCTTTAGGAGCAGTATTATCTCAGTCATGAGAAGGAGAAATAGACGATCCAATTGCATTTTCAAGTAGGAAACTGTCCACAGCATAAAATAACTACACTATGACATAATGAGAAGGGTTGGAAATGGTATATGCGTTGTAGAAGTTTAGACATTATTTGTTGGGTTCTCATTTTAATATGTATATAGACCATTCTGCACTAAGATACTTAGTGAACAAGCCATTGTTGCGGGGGGGGGTTATGTAGATGGTTGTTGTTGTTTCATGAATATGATTTTGAGGTTGTTTTGAAACCGGGGAAGTTGAATGTAGGACTAGATCACTTATCACACATTTTATCAGGAGAGGATGTAGGGAAATTATATAACATCTTACCAGATGCACAGTTATTTTCAGTTAATATTGGTTGTAGAGCCTATTTATCTTTTTGATTCAGAGGTCTTTGTTTTCAGTCGTGTTTATACCCCATGAATAATTTACACCTTGGAAGAATGTACATCCCTCCACGTGGGGGAGTGTAGGGGGGGTTTCCCCCCTGCGGGGTCCTAGGGGGATATCCCCTCGGCTAGGGGGTTCAGGGGAAAGCGGGCTCCCGATGAGGATTCAGGGGATAGTATTCCCAGTGGGGGTTCGAGGGCGAAGCCCCCAAAGAAAAAATTTCCTTGTAAATGTATATTGTAATTTCATAGTAAATCTGGACCGTTCATTATAAGGTCACATATCTGATGGTATAAATTGTGTTAGGGTTTTTTTCCCTAGAAGGAAACCCTCTTTTATGAGGGAAATGTATTGCGGCTAGGTATCATTGCGAATATTGCATTCTAAGAGAGGATATTGTGAGATAAATAAGAGGAAGTTACAGTGGGTGTGTTGTAGGTCGTATCCCTTCATTTGCTAGATAATAATAAAGGAAGGACCTGGAAATTTCTCTGTTGGACGTAACCCACACTAGGTGAACCACGTATATCTATGTCTCTATTGTATTGTGTATCTTCTGTGTTTTATTTCCACATTTGTTTTTATTTTATTTCTCCACGATCCTGTTTTTCTAACAAATGGTATCAAAGAGAAAAGTAACTTGCAGGAAAAGAGGGTTCCTGGTTCAAGTGGGAGAAATGGTGGAAGATGGAAAGTTTATGGTCAATAAATTTAATGGCCAAAACTACCAGTTATGGAAGATGTAGATGGAAGTTTATTTATATTAGAAGGATCTATTCCTACCATTGGGTGCAATATAAAATAATCTTACGGCCATGAAGGACGAAGAATGGGAGGTTCTTGATAGAAAGGCACTTGGAACGATATGATAAGGTGTGGAAGGCCACCAAAGGATTATTGGTGATAACAAAAGGAGAGAAGGTAGGTACATTGTATTTATGTACTGGTAATTCTGACTCTTCTATCGCTTAACTTCTACAGGACTAGATACAACACTGTGGCATCATAGGCTTGGAAACATGAGTGAGAAGGGGATGCATATACTTCACAAATGAAATTTGTTGCCAAATCTTAAACAAATTGATTTGGATTTCTGTGAACATTATGTTTATGGAAAACAGAAGAAAGTCATAAAATAAAAGAAGAGTGAAAGGTTAGAGCTTGTGCATACAGATGTATGGGGACCAACTCAAGTATCATCTTTTGGTGACTCTCATTATTATGTTACTTTTATTGATGATGAAACTAGAAAAACTTAGGTTTATCGCATTTGACAAAAATATGATGTTTTTGATAGTTTTAAGAAATGGAAAGATTTGGTTGAGAATGAGACAGGAAAAAGGTTGAAGTGTTTCAAATTAGACAATGGAGGTGAATATTGCAGCAAGGATTTTGATGATTACTGTTCATACCATGGGATTCATAGAGAGAAGACAATTTAAGTAACACCATAAGAAAATGGTGTGTCGGAAATGATGAACAGGACAATCATGGAGCATGCAAGGAGTATGAGAATGTTGGTTTTCCCTTAAAGTTATAGGTATATGTTGTAGATATTGTTGTTTACTTAATAAACAGAGGAGCTTCAAGATATTTGGATGGTGGAATTCCAGAGGAGGCATGGATAGGTAAAAAGGTAAACTATTCTTTTTTGAAGACTTTCGGTTGTATTATTTATCGTTGTCTGATTCTGGTGAACCAGAATGTTATGAAGAGGAAATGCAAGTAGACACTAAAAAGAAGTGGGAGAAAGGCATGAAAGAGGAAATGGATTCCCTGGTAAATAACCAGACTTGGGATTTGGTTCAGTTTCCTACAGGAAAAAAAGCATTGCATAATAAATGGGTTTACAAGTTAAAGGAAGAAGATGGAGGAAAAAAGTGGTACAAGGCTAAACTTGTTGTAAAGGGGTTTGCACAAAAGAAAGGTATATATTTTGATGAAATATTTTCTCCTGTTGTTAAAATGAATTCAATTGGGACTATTTTAAGTCTTGTGGCAGTAAAATATTTGCACCTTGAACAATTAGATGTAAAACCAGATTTTCTCCATGGGGATTTGGAGGAAGAGATTTATATGCAGTAGCCACAGGGGTATGAGGTCAAAGGGAAGGATAATTTGGTATGTGGGTTGAAGAAGAGATTTTATTGCCTAAATAAATCTCCGAGGAAGTGGTATTGAAGTTTGAAAGGTTTATGACAGAACAAGGTTATAGTAAATGGAATTTTGATCATTGTGTTTATTTTAAAAAACTAGAAAAATGGAAGCTATATTATCTTGCTATTATATGTAGATGACATGCTTGTTGCATGGTCTAATATGTAGGATATAAATGTGCTCAAAATAAATTAGCTAATTCATTTGCGATGAAGGATTTTTTAGCTGCAAAGAAAATCCTTGGTATGAGAATAACAAGAGACAGGAAAATTCACAAATTGCATTGTCTCAGGGTGAGTACATAGAGAAGGTGTTGGAGAGGTTTAGAATAAAGAATGCAAAACCAGATATTCCACCTTTGGCCAGTCATTTCAAATTAACTAAGGAAGTGTGTCCCAAGAAACTGGAGGAAATAGAATACATGTCCAAGGTCCCTTATTCATGAGCAGTTGACACCTTGATGTATGTGATGGTTTGCACAAGACTAGATATTGCACATGCAGTGGTAGTTGTGAGTAGGTATATGAAAAATCCAGGTAAAGAACATTGGGAGGCAATAAAATGGATTCTCAGGTATTTGAGAGGTACTGCTACTCATACATTATGTTTTGGAGGCTTAGACAATGTTCTACAGGGATATGTTGATTCAGATATGGAAGGTGATAAAGATAGCAGGAGGAGCACCACAAGGTATGTTTTTACTATAGGTGGAACACCATTAAGTTGGATTTTGAAACTACAAAAGGTTGTTGCACTTTCAATAATAGAAATAGAGTATGTTGTTCCTCTTAGGCTAGTAAAGAAATGATTTGGTTACAGAGGTTTATGGAGGAATTGGGAAAGAAGCAGGAGAATAGCAGGTTGTACTGTGACTGTGAGAGTGCCATTCATCTTACAAAGAACTCAGCCTTCCATTCGAAGACTAAGCATATACAAATCAGGTACCATTTCATACGATCTATCTTGGAAGATCGACATTTGAAGTTGGAAAAGATACACACTAGCCAGAATCTTGTAGAATCTTGTAGACATGTTAAGAAAGGGAGTAATCAGGGAGAAATTGAGTTCCTTCTTAGTTACAATTGGTCTTCAAGCATGAAGGTGAAGATGAGAAATTTTTCAGGTCCAAGAAGGATCATACTCCAGCAGATACAACAGCGGTGGAGTTGTTGAGATTAGTATCCAAGTGGGAGATTATTGGTTTTGGAGCCTAATTATCTTTCTGATTCAGAGGTCTATGTTTTCAGTCGTTTTTATACCCCATGAAGAATTTACACCCTGGAAGACTGTACACCCCTCCACACAGGGGAGTGTAGGGGGAGTGCAGGGGTGAAATGTATATTGTAATTTCATAGTAAATATGGACCGTTCATTATAAGGTCGTAGATCTGACAGTAGAAGTTATGTTAGGGTTTTTTCCCCTAGAAGCAACCCTCTTTTCTGAAGGAAATGTATTGCGGCTAGGTATCATTGCGAATATTGTATTCTGAGAGAGTATATTGTGAGAGAAAGAAGAGGAAGTTACAGTCGGTGTGTTGAAGGTTGTATCCCTTCATTTGTTGGATAATAATAAAGGAAGGACCTGGCAATTTATTTGATGGACGTAGCCCACACTGGGTGAACCACGTATATCTATGTCTCCATTGTATTGTGTATATTTTGTGTTTTAAGTACAAGAGTGGCTCCATATGACATGACAATGGTGCACAAGAAACAATTAGTGGTTAAAGCAGCGGACTATCAGTTAATTGCAATAAACTTATACAAGTTAGGTGCAGATGGGATATTAAAACGATGTGTGTTACAGCATGAAAGGCCAATGATATTATCAGAAATGCATGAAGGTGTTGCAAGAGGACACTACGCAGGTAAAGAAACTGCACATAATATTTTTTTCGCAAGACTCTGGTGGCCCACACTTCACAAGGATGCTAAAGAATACTGCGAGGCATGTGATGTTTGTCAAATGATTGGAAATCCATCCCAAAGGGATAAGATTCCTTTGCATCCACAAGTTACATTGCAGGCTTTTGATAAATGAGAAATAGACTTCGTTGGACCAATCAATCCACCAACAAGGAGATTGGGGGCTAGGTACATAGTCACTACGACAAAGTATTTGACCATATGGGCAGAACCAACACCAGTCGCAGATTGCAGTGAGGAGACTATTGCGCGACTTTTGTTTGAGAATGTAGTTACAAGGTTTGGATGCCTGTGCATTTTACTTAGTGATCAAGGGATGCACTTCTTGAATAATATGATTACAACAGTGACTAAGGAGTTTCAAATCCACCATCAGAGGAGCACGCCAAATCATCCTTAGGAAAATGGGATAGTAGAATCCCTCAACAAAATTTTAGAAAATGCCCTGAAAAAGATCTGCAATGTAGGAAGGGATGATTAGGACTTAAGGACTCCTGCAGTATTATGAATATATAGGACTACAAGAAAAAATTTGTCAACATGATAGACACCTTTTAGGTTGGTCTATGGGAAAGAAGCAATAATGACATTGGATTTTATAATTATGCTTAGCCTACACGTTGCAACAATTACTGACCTTTCAGACTCAGGCACAATAGAGAAGATATTGTCATAATTGTTACACCAAGAAGAAGACCGATTTTTCACAGTATTCCATCAACAAGTTCAGAAGGAACGAGAAAAATCGTGGCATGATAGACATATCAAGCAGAAAATGATTTCGAGTGGGAGACTTAGTATTGTTATAAGACAACAAGTTCATGTAGCACCTAGGAAGGTTTTGAATGAATTGATTAGGACCATATGTGATTAAGTATGTGATAGAGACAGGTCCTATGCAGTTTGAAACGTTGAATGGTGAAGTCATGGGAGGAATGGTGAATGGAAGTCATTTGAAACCTTATAGGGATGACCGACCTCCCACACACTAGAATGAATTGCACAAGAAATAATATACCATAGTAGTGTATTATAGTAGGAAAAAGACAGAAAAAGAAAAAGGAAAAAGAGTAATAAAGAAAAAAAATGCAAGAACTAGGAAGTCTAAAGTGTTAATCCGAGGACCAAGAAGCCCAATTGGTTCCTCGCAAGATTGACACAGGCATATGTAAGAGCGCAGAAGAAGTAGGTTCTATACAGATAAGAGATCATCCAATTTAATGAAGTACATGTAGAAAATAGTGTTGTGCATGCACATGTAAGGCATAGAAATAAAGACGGTTAAAAGCATCAAAGCACGGAAATGACAGTCAAAAAATAGTAATGATAAAACATCATGGAGACGCAAAGTCATAAATGGAAGGAACCGGTGAAGATCGTGATAGACTAGTAGATCAAGGAGAAAATTTGGCATTAATGCCACGATAAGGCAAGTATTGATTGTTGAGTCTGACTGGATTAGACACTTATTTTGAGTGTGAAGGCGATTACAAAGATGTCGAAATATTATAAAATCACACAAGGGGATGACAGGGAAAGGTTATTTTCATTCGTAAGAGTTGTGAGAATATAGAGAAGACCACAGGAAAACCAGAGCCGACACATAGTAGTTTTAGACTTGAAAAAGGAAAGCATTGATCACAGAGAGAAATGGAACCACCACAATTTGGGGCACCATCTATCCCATCATGAAATCCATCTTGAATATGACCATCGGTCACACTAGAGTTTGTGGAAATTCCCAGACCTTCGGCTTCACATTCGACATTTCCTAGGGATTACATACCATCATGAAAGGACACCAAACCACAAGTTAGACCGTCCAAGGATGCAAAGTACCCGTTGGTCATGCCAAAAATGCCACCTTGTGTCATTATTGAAGGGGACTTGATGGGAAAGGTCGATGCATTGAATTTTTTAGACCATGACATAACATGTAATATACCAGGTATAAAAAGTATGCAGAACATAAATAAAATGCTAGAAATAACATGTTCGCCCCCTTAAAAACAACCTTGTCCTCAAGGCTTGAGATGTGGAAATTGTTGCAGAATGGTAGTTGGTTCCCAAGTGGCATCTGCTGGAGTTGTATCTTTCCACTGGACTAACACTTCCTTGATGGTTCTCTGATGCAGGCGACGCTCATGCTGGTCCAAAACTGCTTATGGATGTAGCCAAATGGATCCTTCTTCGACTAACTCGGGAAGGTTGGTTTGAATTTGGCACTTAGTTCCAATCACCTTCTTTAAGCATGAAACATGAAAAATAGGATGTAGCTTAGAATGACTGGACAAAGATAACTGATAGGCCACCTGTCCCACATGCTTGAGAATGGTATAAGGACCATAAAATTTGGGCGCGAGCTTCTGACAATGCTCGACCTTGAGGGAATTTTGCTTGTAAGGTTGCAGTTGAAGAAACACCTGATCCCCTTCTGCAAATTGATGTTCAGAGCGACCTTGATCTTCATTTTGCTTCATGTGATTCTGTGCCATGACCAAATTCTCTTTGAGGATACAGAGAATAGCCTCTCGAACTGTAAGCGTTTGGTCAACCACCTGGACCTTCGAGACACCAAGTAAGTATGAGAGAACTGAAGGTGGATTTTTTCCATATGCCGCTTCAAAAGGAGTCATGCGTGTAGCTGTATGGTATGAAGTGTTGTACCACCATTCAGCTAGGGGTAACCATTGACCCCACTAATTTTGCTTTTACAAGGAAAAACACCTCAAATATGTTTCCAAACACTTGTTGACAACTTCCATTTGACCATCAGTATGGGGATGATAAGCTGTTCTGAGATACAATTGGGTGCCTTGTAGTTTGAAAAGTTCTTGCCAAAAATTGATGGTGAAAGTTGGGTTGTGATCAGAAACAATAGAATGCGTCATGCCATGAAGCTTGAAGACTTGATCCATGAAAAATTGAGCCACTGTGGATGCTATAAATGGGTGTTGAAGAGCACAGAAATGAGCATACTTGGAAAGGTGATCAACACCCACCATTATGACTGATTTATTTCTTGATTTGGTTAAGCTTGTAATAAAATCCATAGAGATATCTCTCCAAATAGTAGGTGGAATCGGAAGTAGTTGTAGTGTGCCCAGAGATTTGACTGTTTCTCCCTTGTTGTGTTGACACACATCACATTCAATGACAAAATTATGAATGTCTTGTTTCATGCCATCCCAGAAAAAAGAGCATTTGACCATGTCATAGGTTTTGGTAAACCCGAAGTGCCCAGCTGTGGGTGTAGCATGAAGCTCAGAAAGTACTGTGGATTTAAGTTTTGATTGTTTACTTAAATACAAACGAACTTTGTATCAAAGCTCATCATGGAGCCAAGAGTACCCTGGGGAAGCTAGAGCATTTGACTGCAATTGTTGGATCAACTGTGAAATTTTCGGATCTTGTAGCCATTCCTGGCGAATGGCTTGGAGCCAATCTAGTACAATGAAGGAAAGAGAAAAAATGGATCCTTCATCTTCATATTTTTGGGAAAGTGCATCCACAACCACATTGTCTTTTCCTTTCTTGTAAATGATCTCATAATCATATCCAAAGAGTTTGGTCACCCACTTTTGTTTCTCTGGGGAGGAAATGCATTTTTCCATAAAATACTTGAGGATTTGATGGTCTGTCTTAATTTGGAAGCGTTGCCCCAATAGATAAGGGCGCCACAGATCAACGACATGCAGAATAGCCAACATTTACTTTTCATAGATTGATTTTCCCTTATTTCTTTCAGACAATTGCTTGCTGGTAAAGGCCAAAGGCCGACCCTCTTGCATAAGGACAACACCAATTCCTTTCCCTGAAGCATCACATTCCAAGACAAAGGTCTTTGTGAAACCAGGAAGGGTCAAGACTGGAGTGGTGCACATGGCCATCTTCAAGGTTTGAAAATCTTGATCAATTGTTGGAGTCTAAGTGAAAGAGTTATTTTTGAGGAGTGCAGTGAGAGGTGCTGCAATCTTTCCATAATTCTTAACAAACTTGTGATAATAACCTGTTAAGCCCAGAAATCCACACAATATTTTGAGAGTCTTTGGGTGAGGCCAGTATTTCATAGCTTCAATATTTTTAGGATCCACCCTGGCGCCGTCCTTGCCAACCATATGACCCAAGTACTCGACTTATGAGGCGCCAAAATCACATTTAGACTGTTTCAGGAAAAGTTGGTGCTGAGAGAGTAGATGGAGAACTCGATCCACATGGGAAAGATGGTATGTCCAGGTTTTTCTATAGATGAGGATATCATCAAAGACAACTAAGACAAAAGGACAGAGAAAAGGATGAAAGACATGATTCATGAGGCTTTGGAAGGTGGAGGGGGCATTACACAAGCCAAAGGGCATGACCAAAAACTCATAGTGGCCCTCATGAGTTCTAAAGGAAGTCTTGGGAATGCCTGTCTCTTTCATACATATCTGGTGGTAGCTAGAACGAACATCAAGTTTAGTAAATAAATGGGCACCACTCAATTCATCCAAGAGGTCATCAATGACAGGAATGGGAAATTGGTCTTTAATGGTAAGTTTGTTGAGGGCACGGAAGTCAGGACACATTCTCCAAGAACCTTCTTTCTTCAGGACCATGACCATAGGAGAAGAATAGGGGCTTCTACTAGGGTGGATAACACATGTGTTAAGGAGTTCCTGGACCATTTTCTCAATTTCATTTTTTGGGAAAAGGGGTGACGATACAGACGGATATTGGGAGGAAGCCTTCCTGGTACAAGGGGAATGGAATGATCATGAACACCACGGGAAGGAGGGAGTCCCTGGGGGTGGAAAATACCACTTTATGTTTAGAAAGGATGGATTGGAGGTCTTGCGGCACCGAGGGTGTCTCTGTTGCTTGTATGGCATGGAGTTGGGAAATAACACCAAAATGACCTTTTTTGAGAATCTTTTCCATGTGATGGGAACTAATGATCTCAGGTGAACCGATAGTGATGCCTTGGAACTTATATTGTTGGCTCTCCTGGTCGAATTGCATGGTTAAATCCTTAAAATCCATGAGAATGGGACCTAAAGTCCTTAGCTAGTCTGCACCCAACACAATGTCACAACCGCCCATGTCGATAGAAAACATATGGGATTTCAGGTGGTAGTCACCAATTTGGAGACACACATTTTCAAAATGCCCTCCACATTTCATGGAGCCACCATTAGCAATCGTGGTTTGGAAATTATTGATGGCATGGATGTAGCAATGAGTTTCTTGGGCAATGCGGCGATGAATAAAATTATGGGTGCTTCCACTATCAACTTGAATAATGCCCTTCCTATGCTTGATGTAACCAATTAGCTTGAGGGTTTGGGGAGAAGAGAAGCCAGTGAGAGCATTGAGGGAAATGACTAGTTCTACTTCGGGAGGGTCTGAGGGAGGGGTTATGTCAGTGGTTTTAGGAGACTCAGACACAAGGGGAGTTTCAACATCCTCTTTCGAAATATCCTCCGAGATGGCCATAAAAATATTTTTTTCCTTACACTTGTGGCCCGAGAATTATTTTGCATCACAATTATAACAAAGGCCTTTGAGTTGGTGTTCAGCCATTTCAACCCTGGTCAATTTTTGGAATTTTAGTGGAGCGGAGGGAGTAGTGGGATTTATGGGTTTAGTGCGAGGGATAAAGGAGGGTTTCCGTTTTTGAGAAGTTACAACTTGTTGGGATTCTTTATCTCTTTTATTAGCCTCCACCCAACTTTGAGGCCGAGCCATGAGTACATGGGCCCGGATCTCATCCTTGAGGCCACTGATAAAACACTCTCGGAAAAAGGCATCAGATATGCCCTCTATCTGAAAAGCCAGGCGCTCAAAAGAAGCTATAAATTCTTCCACTGTTCCTGATTGTTTCAACTTTGTCAAATGACCCAAATGGTTGGTGTCAGTGTCAAAGCATTCATAAATCTCTACCACAAATTGTGTCCAAGCAATATACCCTTGATGAGAAGTTTTTCTCCATTGCCACCATTGCCAACGTTCTTGATATAGATGGAGAACACCATACCAGAGTTTGGCCAAGTCATTTGTAATGTCGTATAAAGAGAAATAATGTTCCCTTTGGGTTACCCAACCAGTGGGATCCAAGCCATCAAATTTGGTCACATCCACCCATGGAAGGCGTAGGTCACGTTGAAAGTGATGGTGCTGAAAGTTAGAGGAATGTTAAGCTTTAGTATCTGAAGGTGGGTTAGATAAAGGGTTATCTGTAGGGATATGCATCTTGGTGCAGAGCATCGAAACAACATATTAAAGCTGGGTAGTCAGGTCTTGTTAGATTTCCTCCATTGAGGACTGCATGGTTGTATTGATGGAGACAACATTGGCACTGAGTTGTTTCAATTCTTGTTGGGTCTCGGTGAAATTAGATTGCAAGGTATTGAAGCAAGTTTCCAGGTCTTGGCTACGAGTATGGGCTATGATGATGAGGGAACCGAAATGGGGTGGGTGGGGTCAAAAATTTTGCTGAAAAATGATATGTATGAATGTGATAAGGGCAAAGAAATGAATCCAATGGAATAGGTCTCAAATAATGGTGCAAAAATTTCCAGGAATTTTTTTTTTTTTACACCCGCAGAGTTATACTCTGGTCTGAAGAATACTATAGTGATGAAATGCCCAAATGCTTAACCGGGAAGAAATTTGTAGTGATTTGGAAACCCGAACACAGTTGCACAGCAATAGATCTTGTCTGTTTTAATTTGTTTATGTTTCTATCCCCAAGGGTTAAGTATTCAAGGGTTCTACAGACAAGGGTTTTCCCTGTGCTATAGCTCTCTGATATACGTGTGGGGTCCAATAGTAGTACTCGACCCAATATCTCAGGGCACTAACTAAGGAGGCTAGACCGTACCCTTAGTCGTACTACCCGACTACCTAGGTACTAGAGAGTATCTTCCCGAGTGTTGTTCTCGGTGGCACTATAGCAGTCAGGCGGCCGATTGATTTATCTAAAGAGGGCTTCAGGTAATCTAGGTTGATCCATACACAGGTGTTGTCTGATGCGCTACCACTCGAAGGGGTACCAACAGGAGTTACAAGGGTGGCCAACATATGTGCGCTTAAGTACCACTTGTGTTTCCTACGTGTATGAATCCATCAATTGTGGGTTTATGCGCGTAACGACAGATCTATGTGGCTTAAAGACGCCAGAATACATCTCTACCCTGGAAAAAAAAAAATTAACCCACAATTTCTGCCAAGGAAAGTGCTCTGATACCACTTGTAATATACCAGGTATAAAAAGTATGCAGAATAGAAATAAAATGCTAGAAATGGCAGAATAACAACAATATAACCAGAACAATCACCACAATAACACTGAAATGATATATGAATAACAACATGAATAACACTTTGATTCTGAGAGAAATGTTCACGAGCCTCTTCGAGGGGGCAACCTCCAGTCGAGCAGAGCTCTATTACAATAATATCCAAGATAGGGTTCTCATACCCTCGACTCCTATTTATACTAAATATGTCTATCAAAAGAAGCATCTAGAGGAAGATCCTTCTATAAGTGGAAGCTTCTATTAGGTATTCTTACATTCGACTTATTCTATTTTATTGAAAGGCCTTATTAATATTGACCTTTATTACATTCGAATATACTGTTCTACCTATGTGCGGGTTAGGACCCTAACATAACAGATGCACATAATTTTCCTAAGTTAGCATGGGACAAGTATTTGCACACTAAACGTGTAACAAGGACAAGTGTAATATTGGTCGAGCCACAGAGCTAGGTAGCAGGGATAGAAAAATCAACAATATTAAACTTGTTATAAATCCCACACTTTGGCAGAAGCCAAGAAATAAACGCCTTCGTTAAGCTATTATGGAGTTATGTCCATGGAGGGACTTTATGGCTAGACCCACCAGTATCCATTGATACATAATTGATTGTATGGATAGCGGGCTTTCTGAAAACAAGGGAGGATCCAGAAACAATATTCATAAATAAGTCTCGAGAGAAATCATTATTTGAAAGTATGAAATATAATTTCAATACCTTTAAAGGAAAGTGAGGCTTGGATGTCACCATCATAAGTGATGATGTAGTTAGATTTGTGGCATGTGTATTGGCCTACAAATTACTAAGGAAATGTTGGAAGGATGAGGTGTCTGCCGCAGTCATAGTAGCTGCAAACATGTGCACAGAGGGGGTCCAGATAAATTGAGCCATGTTTTTAGTCAATCGGTTTCTGATAGATTGCACTGAAGCCCGAGATATAGACACAAAATTTCACTATTCATGGCTTATCATATTGATAGCATTTGCCACTTGGAGGGATCCTGACAACTACTAGTTTTTTAAAACATCACGAAGAGATCATGCAATGGTGAGATATGTTAACTTATGGCATATTGTGCATAAGGGGAGACAACAAGACAACAATGTAACCTTATATTTCTACTTTGATGTGATCAGGAAAATCATAGGGCATGCACTGCGCATCACCACTAAGAATATGGAGAACTATCAAGATTGTGCACTTCAAAGCGGGGATGCTCCAGATGTATATCCAATCTAAAAGAGACCCGACATGCCAGTGGCTACCAACAAGATACAAGTTGACAGAGGAGGATGAATGCCTTATTTCCAATGATTTGGATGAAAAATGGAAAGTTCCAGTTGAAAAACAAAGCACCATGATGAGGAAGAGGAACAAGACAATGATGATGAAGAACCAAATGAGGGACAAGGTAGTGACCAAATCAATGGTGTAGGTGATGAGCAGGAGACAGTACCAAAAGCAGGAGACAAGAGGAAAGACAAGGGTAAGGGGCCAACAACATCTACATGCAAGAATATGAAAGCCAACAAAGAACCAACTATCTACACATTGTCAGATGATGATATCAACATGATCAACTACCAAGTAAGGGACACAGTAGAGGAGGCAGTTTAGTAGGTGTCACATCTATAGGAAGAGATGAACAAGAAGGTGCAAGAGAATTTGACGACATTGCAGCAACAGTTGGAGGTAATGAGCATAGTGCCAAAGAGAAGATTTGTTGAAGTCCAACCAACGAGCGTGGTTGGAGGAACAAGGGAAACCACTTCGCACCTGCCAGAGATCGTAGTACGACACCGAATTTTGAAGATCTCACCCAAATTAATTGAATTCCCTACGTTGGTGATGAAGGAGCAGGCACAAGTACTAAGTCACCTAGACTTATTATTTTCACAAATACCCATGGAAACCTTACAAGGCTTGCAGGAATGGGTTGCGTATGAAATACAGTTCTACACAAAATCAATGGCAAAGGAGTTAACCAAGGTAGTGGAAGATAAGGAAGACCTACAAAAGGTTCATACTAAGGTATTTCTAAAGAAGGATGAGGTAAAAAAAAATGTTGAGAGGGTACAACAAGTCATCCAAAAGGTATATAGGGAGATTCCTGAGATATCGGTGGTGATAGAAGTCACAATAAAGGAACATATATCAAAAATCAGTGAAGTCATTAAAGGCTTTCACACTAGAATAGGGGAGTTGGAAGTGTGCACCACACCAGGTACACCACCAAAGGAGAAGGAAGGAAGAGAAATAACAACTATAACCTCAATAGAAATCATTAAGAGTCTATATGAGGAGTGTGTGAGGCTATGTGAATAAAGCATGCAGATTTGGACAAAGATTATGGAGGATCCATAGATGAAGGTCGTTGAAGCAAGGTTAAAGGATGCGCAGGAGAAGGCATAGAAGGCCTCGGAAGATATAAGTATGTTGCCACCAACTGAGCGCATAACAGCCATCTTGGTGAACAGACAGTCATACAGTGAGATAGACGAGCTAAAGGAAGAGCATAAGACTTTCAAACATAAACTGGTACCCCTGCAGGATGAAGCACTCAAGGTTATAGGTGCATTGGCAGCTGCGCATGGCATAGTGAAGAGAGCAACACATGACAGTGAGGAGAATCTCATAGCCTTGACTCTGAATATAGTAGAAAATATTTTAGAGAAGGAGGTTGAGGCAAAGAAAGAAGTTTCTACAACCAGAGAGACATAACAAAAATTTATGGAGTCATGGAAGGGAGCGATGCAACAGGCCTGAGTGGCTCAGGACGAGCCACATGTGAGTTTTGGGGGCCTATTGGACATGCATTTTGGATGCTACTTTGAGAAATATCCTAATTGTTGAGGAGATGCGCAGTAGTAGAGGAAAGAAGAGAAGGAAGGATTGGAGTGCACAATAAAGGTGAATTTAGGATTGAAGTGATAAGTAAAGGTGCATTTGGTAGTGCATAAGGGGATAAAACAAGAAGATAAAGTAGGAAATAAAAAAAGTAAATAAATAAAGAGATAAAAGAAGGAAAAGAATCATGCATATGTAAAAGAAGGAAAAGCGACATGCAAGCGCAAAAGCAGGAAAATCATGCACGAACCATGAGTTGTCAAGAGTTGTCATAGGGTTTTTAGCCCTATTTTGATGTAAAAATATGTAAAAGGGTCGCTTAGAGCAAGATGATAATAGGTTGTTGAGAGTGAGAGATTATATTGCTGAGAGATATATTCTATAGCTAAGAGATTAAATTGTTGATAGTTTGAGGGAGATTTTGCAAAGAGAGGCTTGCATTGTAGAGCGGCTAGACAGGATGGAGAACTATACCATGATGTATCTATTGTAAGTGAAATGTGCAAGCCTAGGATGATTGCATGAAAAATAATATAGTATCCAACCATTGTGGACATAGCCCAAGGATTGGAAACTTGGTTCCTATAGTCCCAGTAGATACCTCGGATGAGACTTCACTTGCATGCAAGTGATGCCAAAAGGGTTGGTATCTAAAGGGAGTTTTTGGTTGGATAACTTGAACCTAGGGCATTACAATTGCATGCCAACACCATGCCACATCTCAAGTCATCATGTGGTGTCCAAGTGGAAGCAAACCCAATCATCTCCATATAACCCTAGCATGACATCAACATCCAAATTCCGAGTGTCCAAGGTGTAATGGATGGCATCCAAATACATCTATATGTTTTCTCCAATCACCTCCTTCTGCAACATCCTCCATCCAATGCATGATAGTCTCTAGGGTGTAGAGCCCAGGGTGTGGAATTTCTACCCATCTATGTGCCACCATGACCATATCTAGCATAAAGAAGCCCATATGTTTATCATCCAAGTTCCAAAATATGTGACATCCAATATTTGAGTATGTCAAGCCACTAGATGACTCAACCCTCCACATCACATGTGTGATACCCTGCAATAAAGGCACCACATCCTGAGTGAAATCTTGGGGCATCCTTCAAAATACCATTTCAAAAACATCCAAATCAAAACAAAGTATTCATAATGTATACCAGTCTTTAGATCATACAAAGAAAGTTGTTACTTAAGATATAAGCCACATAAATAGTTCACATCAAGTATCTCGTTCAAATTTCACCTTGGCTCAATACTTTATGTAAGTTAGAAAGTTTGAATATGGGAGGACCTTCATCAAACACTATTAGGTGTGCCAACCAAATTAGTGAAATAAAAGAACCCTTCAAGAGTAAGTTTGATAGTGGTACATGTTGGGTTTACTTCATGGCTTATGGTGTCATTGAATCTATTTCTATGAGCACCTTTATGGAGGGTGCACTTTCTCTTAAGTTACCACTTTCTAAGTGCTACATTTTTCCAAACCCCTTAATCTGCCTTTTTATTGTCCTTTTATCATATTTGCAAGTCCCCTTTTTAAGGTTTCAAGCTATGGAATCACTGCTTTGGGACTGGGGAAAACACAAAAAGGGTAGAGCTCAAGTATGGAATAGATTTTGAAAGTCCTTTGATATTATTTATTTCTTTCTTTAGATTTATTCTTTATTTATTCTTCTTTTTCTAGCAGCTACAATCAACCTATGGGCCTTCATCCCCTCTTCTCATGAGAGAATGGACCATGACCCATTACCAAATTTTAGTACATTGTGACGGGATCCATGATGGTAAGTGTTAAGTATGGTAGGGAAACATAATGTTACCCTTGTGAGGACCCCCCAATAGTAGCCCTTTTCCTTGGGTGTGACAACACGTGACTAGGGAACAGATGTTGGACACCAAGGTGAAACAAGAAAACAAACATAACTTCTTGAGCTTATAATCCATTACCTAGCTTCAACCAATGATCCTCATTCACATGCATAGTAAATTAAGAATAACAGTGCATATGAAAGAAGGACTAACATACCTCATGGTGGCATTGGATTACCATCTCCCATACACTTGTGTTGACTAGATGTGATGAGCTTGAATGATCCAAAGTAGAATAGGAAATATGAGGGGGGTTGTTGGGATGCTATAGTGGACATGTTGATCATCATTATCAATGATATCATTGTCTTCATTGTGAGCCATGAGACATGAACTTCTCTAGTTACCCCTAGGCTATTGGGGGGTAACAGTGACCATCACATACTACTAAATCAAGAATCATTAACATTTTTTACAATAGAAAATCCAAAAATATCAACCATGACATATATTATTTGTAATTGCATAATTTTATTAAACTCAAACACGATATCTTTTGGTTAAGGTATTTGTAACTGCATAGTTGTATTAAACTCAAACACGGTATATTTTGGTTAAGGTATGGATATATTTGATAGTTTATCTACAAACTCACTAAGTTGTATGACCTTTAGGCTGCCTGAGAAATGCACATTTGCGACATTGTTCAAAGAATCAAAATCAACCTTTTTTTTCTTTGGCATTCATATAATAGACTACACAACCGAAAAAGAAATTATATTCTCTGAAAAGCATAATTCCTTTAGAACAATTGGAGCAAACCTTGACAAAGCATGGAAATAAATGTTTGCAATGGTTATGTGGTTGTCATTGATTAATCGACCAAATTATTCCAATATTTCTACTTATGCTTTCCTCTCAATCCTTTCATTGAATTAATTCACCTTTTGGAGTGTCATAAGTTCATGAATATCATCAAATAATCCCTCTTCTTATTTACCTCATTTGGGATTGGACAAAATTCGATCTTGGTATTATATAGTTAAAATCGTTTTCTAGTTATGGTTTCTAATTCAATCACCATAACAATTTCTAATCCCTCTTCTTGTTTACCTCATTTGGGCCTTGAACAAATTCGAGCTTGGTATTATCTAGTGAAAACCATCTCCTAGTTATGGTCACTAATTCAACCACCATAACAATTTCTAGTTATGGTCATTGATTTAGTGACCATAACTAATCCATTATTTCTACTTAACACCCTCTCAAGTATTTCATTGAAATAATTCAGCATTTGAAGTGTCATAAATTCATGAATATCATCAAATAATCTCTTTTTTCAGTTTACTCTTTTGGCCTCAGACTTGGATGAATGAACCATCATAACTACCCCAATATTTATTTACGCCCTCCTATCTCTCTTTTTGTTTACCTCTTTTGGACTCGGACTTGGATGAATCAATCATCATAACTACTCCAATATTTCTTTACACCCTACTCTCAAGTCTTTCATTTGAAATAATTCACGAATCTCATCAGATAATCTTTCTCTTTTCTTCTTTACATTTATTAGATATAAAGATAACGTTTGTAATAAAGTTACTTTATGTCTTTAGATTATAGTTTATACTTTTGTTCACTTTTTGTTAAATTGGTCTATACCATATTTATAAATGGAAATGACTTGCTCAATGAACAATCATATATAAAGAGGTCAACTTCATTGTAAAATATGCACTAGTTATTCATAGATAATATTGAATTGTATTATTGTGAATATCCTCCTTTGAGTTTAGTTATGTGACTCAAACCTATTTAGGATTTCCTCATTTTGTAATCTAACTCATTTTTTAATATGGTATCAAAGTAGGAAAGAGACTAGGAGTCTAAAGTCGTATAAAAAATCTCAAGCCTTTGAAAAGCAAGGTTCCCACTCTTCCGACTTCAATGGTTTGAGATCCACATAGTCTATGTGAGCTTGAATAAAAATGGATAGTTGGGTTGTTATATTATTTGAAATGAAAGTCGAGTCGAGATGGATCGACTGGGAGTGAAAGTCAAAGGTCGAGGTGGATCAATCAAAAAAATTCAAAGTTGAAGTAATCGACAGCAAGTTGAAGATGTCAATCGACAAGGGGTTGACAGGTGGTCATGTGGAAATTGACTGAAGACCAAATGAAGGTCCACTAGTAATCTGGCTAGAAGTTGATTGTAACAAAATCCTGAGATTCACGGGATTTTATCCAATGATATGTGTGGATTTGTAACCATTTTTGGGTGCCTTTATTTAAGGTTTTTCCTACTGTAAATCCTATAAATAAAGTCAGTTATAATATTGTATCTAATCCTTTTAAGATATTGCAATGATCAATATTGGATGTTCCTACTATTGAAAGGAAGTAGGTCACTAGTCATGTATATGTAAGTCAAATTGGCTCGAGGTTTTCCTTATGTGAAGTAAGAAGGTATGATGTCTATTTTGTATTAGGTGTAGACCATTGTTAGGCATGTAAAATTTATTTTGAATGAATAAGATAACAAGAGAGCAAGACGCTCAAGGAATTTTGGGTTTCTAGGGGAAAATCTTTGTTTACTGTGTGTTTGCTTTGTCATTTGTTTCCTAGCTTAAATTTGTCTTCCTCTCTTCTGTTAGGTTTAGTGTGGAAGTATAATTTCCTAACATGTGGTATCAGAACTTGGTTTAACAACCTTGGATCTGAGCTAAACCCTAGGTCCAGTAAGATTCGTAAGTCAAATATCTTTAAAGTTGTGCTTAAATAATGGCAAGTATCTCAAGAATAGATATTGAAAAATTCAATGGCTAGAATTTTGAGCTTTGGAAGCTTAAAAATGAATATATCCTTATAGTTCAAGAACAATGGGTAGTAGTCTGTCTAGGTACCATTCTAACAAGTTTGTCAAAGGAAGAATAAGAGAAACTCAAAAGAAGGAAAAGGAGTAAAATTTGACTTTCTCTTGCAGATTCGGTGTTGCTTAATCTCTCAGGTGAAGACTTGGCCAAGAAATTGTGGGACAATTTGGGACGCTTGTGTCAGTCGAAATCCCTGATAAATAATTTGTTCCTTAGAAATAAATTCTATCTTCTGAGGATGAGTGAGGGTATTTAGGTAACTACGCATTTAAATGTGTTTAATACCATAATAAGTTAGTTATCTTATGTGGATATTAAAATCACAGAGCAAGAGAAATGTATTAGCTTATTATGTTATTTGTCATACTCCTAGGATAGCTTATTCATGGCTATAGAAATTAATTCAACAACATTAGTGATAGAATACATGGTTACATCTCTACTGTTAGAAGAAATGAGAAGGAATAACATGGAAGGATCGACCAAAGATGATTTAATAGTGATAGGGTGACCGGTCGACATAGATAAAGGTAAATTATCTGGTAGTAGAAAGTCTAAGTCAAAGGATAGATATAAATCCCTTGTTCAGTCAACAAGAAGTTGTCGGAAATGCGGTAAAATTGGGCATTAGAAAAGGGATTATAAGTCAAAGGAAATGGAAGTTAGTACATGATCCAATGAGAAGCAGTCGACTGAGAGAAAGACTACTCCAGAAAAAGGAGGTGATTTGTATTTGGCGTCAATCACTACACAGTCAGATCAAGATGCTTGGTTGATAGACTCGAGAGAATCCTCTCATATGACACCACATAGATAATGGTTATGCAAATATGAATGATATGAAGGAGGAGATGTGTTCTTGGGAGACAACTCGACAACCAAAATTGTTGGAAGGCAAAGAGTCTGACTAATACTGCAATATGGGAGGAGTAGAACCCTTCCAAGTGTGCTACATATTCTAGGTTTGGAAAGAAACATGTTATCTATCAGAAAGATGAGTGATGCAGGAGTGCACACTCTATTTCATAAGGATACATGCAAAATGGTCAGAGGTGTGATGGTATTAATGAAAGGATTTTGAATTGGAACCCTTTACAATTTATTAGGGAATGTCGACTCAATTGGATGCAACAACATTGTTGTTTATGAAGTCAACTTGACTTGAATCAACTCAAGCTGAGTCGATTCAAATCGACTCGACAAGTCTTCGTCAAGTCGACTCGGCCATGCTATGGCATGAGAGGATGGGACAAATTGAAGAAAAATGACTTCAAGCTATGCATAACAAAGGTATGATCGAAGATTTTTCCTGAAGGTAATATAGAAGTCAACTTTTTTAAACATTGAATATATGGAAAATAAAGTCGAGTGAGGTTCCCATTTGGAGTGACAAGGGAAAAGGGGATTCTAGAATTGGCTCATAGTGATGTTTTTGGCCCTGTTTCAGTGCCTTCACTTGGTGGATCCTCGTATTATGTCTCCTTCATAGATTATTTTTCCAAAAATACATGGATATATTTCATGAGGAAGAAATCATAGGTTTTAGAGAAGATTAAAGAGTTTAAATCTCTTGTAGAAAACTAGATAGATAAGAAGATTAAGGTTGATAACTGACAATGGTGGTGAATTTTGTGGAAAGGATTTTGAGAATTTATGCAAGTAGTGTGGCATAGCATGCCAAAAACCACACCATATACCCCACAAAAAAATGGATATGTCGAAATAATGAACAAAACATTGATGGACAAGGAATGGAGCATGCTCAGTGGCGATGGGCTCGCATAAGAATTCTAGATAGAGACAATCGACACTAAAAAATATTTGGTGAATATGTCTCCTTTGTCAACGCTAGTCAACTTGACTCCACATGAGGTATGGTTTGCGAAGAATCATTTGCTTTCACATCTCAATGTATTTGGTTGTGATGCATTTGTGCATGTTCCCAAGGAAAAGAGGAGCAAGCTAGACAAGAAGGCAGTCAAGTTTATTTTCATTGGATAAAACGAAGGAATGAAAGGATATAAGATTGGGGATCCTACATAAAGGAAAACAATGTACAATCAATATGTGGTCTTCAAAGAATTCGGAAGGAATTTTGAGTCTAAATTGGTTCGAATAGAGAATAATCTAGAGAAGGTGATGTTTGAACTGAGGAACGAAGAAGGAGATGATTTAGATGAGTTGACTGAATTATATGAAGAGGTGGAACAACCGACCCCAGTCATAAGACGGTATGAATGAGTAAGAAAACCATTCAAAAGGTATATTTCACCTAACTTCCATTATGCATTTGTGTTAACTGCCATTGATGAGGAGCTAGAGTTGGTTAGGGAGGAAGTCGACTCAACAGAGGGTAGACTCTGGAAAGATGTCATGGTCAAAGAAATGGAATCCTTGCATAAGAATGAGACATGGTAATTAGTCAAATTACCTAATGGAAGAAAACTCATCAATAGCAAGTGGGTATTCAAGAAAATTATGAACACGGTAGGTCAAGTCGAGAAATTCAAAGCTTGACTAGTAGCAAAAGGTTATTCCCAAGTCGACGGAGCCGACTTCGGTGAGATTTTTTCCCATGTTGCAAAATTAAATTCCATTAGAGTACTAATGTCTCTGGCTACCACATTTTACCTTGAAATAGAGAAAATGGATGTGAAGATAGATTTCCTACATGGGGACCTGGAAGAAGAAATCTACATGAAATCTTTGAAGCATATTTTGTTTTTTGAAAAATATTTTGTGGCTTTGTTAAAAATTAATCACACATAGAAAAATGAATCTAACCAAATCTAAAAATATTTGAAGCACACTTATTGATTGATCTCAAGTCAGGTTGATAAGTGTTTTCCTCTCTTAAAATTGATTTCATAATTGTTTAATATGATCAAATTAATTTTAACAAAAATATCAAACTTCGATCGAATATGTTCGCTTCCAAGGTTATACAGATGTAATATGTTTATTTCAAGGTATCCCAGTTGGTTCAGGATATAAATATTATTGAAAAGAGAACCAGATAACATAGTATGTTATGTAGATGTGTATGACAGCCTTATAGATATCATAGATATTGCTTCACTTCCAGTGAGCTTGTTCAGTACCCCAGTGAAGCTCTCTACTTCTCCCATTGAATTTCCTTTCACAATTCAATAAGCACATTTTTTTATTTCTCTAAGATGAGGGAAAACAATATATGAATTTTCTTTCATCATATCTTTTAGACTATATGGGGGCAATCAAATCGTGAATTTCCTTTCACCATCTGTCTTGGATTTTAATATTTTTGAAGTGGGGGGAATCAATTTGTATATAACATACAAGGGATGATATCTATTTAGAATCTTTAATGAAAAAGAGGGTATGTATACATTTTTAGAAATAATATGAGATTAGATTTCTTCCAATTTTAAGTATACCTTCGCCTATAGGTTTTTTTTTTGCGGAAATTTATTTATTTAAGGATAAACCTTGAGCGAATTTGTCAGCTTAAAATATGATATCAAAGCTAAAATTACCAGTATTAGCCTAGACATACTTTGCCAATTATAATCAAAGAAACATAAGAATTTTCGCCCAATCTTGTTTTGAAAATATGCGTCTAAGTTTCTAGCATTGGGCTAAGTCTTCTTATTTCTATACAAATTAATAAAATGTGTAAAGAGAAGGAAAATCTAGAGTGGAAATAACTAGGGATGAGGAAGAAATAAACATATCAAGAATTCAGATGATCTGAATCAGAAACATCCTACTTCCACATGAGTTTTTGTGTTAGATGAGTTTTTTTTTTAAATGCTTTGTCCCATAGTTTTAATCGTTCAAATTTCTTTCGATTTTATTTATTTATTTTATTTTACCTGGATGATGAGGAAGAAAAGGAACTCGTACCTGATTTTCTTTTGAATTTTTTGAACAAGGAATGTTATTCATCTGTCACCTGATTTCAGAGAGTCCAAAAAAGGGAAAGGTGAGTGTTGAGTCTTTCTACAACATCATCTCATGTTCCGCAAGATTAGTTATGCAAGAGAAATGAAACATTGAATATTAGATGATTCTGTAGAATAAAATAATACATGATGAGGATGTTTTTCATTTCAGTAGTCATCAGTAAGAGTTAAAATATTCTTTGTGTTGGCTTGATTAGCTACTGAATGAATTTTATCTTTCAAGATTAGATGTGACTTATATTTACTTTTTTGTTTTTATTAAAATGAAGTTAAACAACATCACTTTATTGAGAATATCTACATCAATTAATCAAATTACTCAAATAATTTATAAAAAGAAAATCGAAAAATTAAAATTTGCCAATGTCAATCCAATCCGATATACATATTGAAAATCTAAAAAGTAACTATTGCATGAAATGTTTTAAGAAACGCCCATTGATAGGGGTCTCAAGAATCTCTCCATTTAGATTTTAGAGAGAGAATGAATTTCTTTGTTCAGTAGCTGCAATTTTGAAGGGTCTGAACCAGAGATGATCAAATTTTCCATGTTTCCCTGCATCTTCCTTTCTAGCTTCCCATTTCAAGACTAAATCACCAAGAAGAAACTCCATGTCTTTATCTTTCTTATCAAAAATGGCTTTCATGTTATCTTGGTATTTTTGGAGGTTATCATCCACTTCTCTTCTATTTTGTTGAACTTCGATGTTTTGATTTATTCTTCTTGTAAGATCATTTGGTTCTTTGTTCGCATCCTTCCAGAGTTTCATCATAGGAAGAGAGAGATTAATAGGAAGAATAACATTTATACCATAAACTAATTGGAAGGGAGACATACCTATAGATTTCTTGGTGCCTATTATGTTTTCCCATAAGGAATATTTTAAATCTATACGCCAAGCTTCCTTGTTTTCTCTCAAAACCTTCTTGATTATTGTTATCAAACTCGTATTAGATGATTCTGCCAACCCATTTACCTGAGGATAGTATGCTATAAAATGACCTAAAATAATATTATATTTTTTACAAAAATTGATCATTGCAATATATTTAAAAGCCTGTGCATTATCAATAACTATTTTCCTCAGACAACCAAATCTTGCAAGGATGTTCTCTTCCAAAACATTTATCACTATGGAATCTGTAGCATTCCAAGTTGGAATAGCCTCAACCGATTTTGTAAAATATTCAGTAGCAGTTAAAATCCATCTATGTTGAGAAATTGATTGTGAATGAATTTCTTCGATAAAATCTAAGCCTTATTGTTGGAAAGGAGCTTCATATTTAACTAGAACTAAAGGTTGGGTGGGAATATTTTTCTTACCAACAAATAGTTGGCATGAATTGCAAGCTCTGACCCTTGCATTTACATTAGTGAATAATTTTGGCCAATAATATCCTGCCCTTAAAATTTTGTAAGTTGTGGCTCTCCAGGCATGATGTCCTCCACATACTCCTTCATGGAATTCATCAATGACACCTTCTGTTTCGGATTCTGTAAGGCAACATAAAAGGAAACCCAAAGGATCTTTCCAATATAACTTTCCATTGATAATGAAATATTTAATTGCATGTAACTTTAAGGTTCTTTCCTTAGAAGGAGTCATATCAGTTGGACATTGAAGAGTAAGGAGATATGAAACAATATCATTGTACGAAGATGAGGAAGAAAAATTATCATCAATCTGAATTATTGGTTCTTGATCATCAATCTCCTCTATGTCAGGGATAGAATCATGAGACTTGAAGTGATTAATTCCATGAGATATGAAATTTAATTCAGCCAACAGTCTTTCTAGATCTTGACCTTTTACTAGTTTGGTTGGTTTAACTTCTAAATCAAATTCTTGAATTTTAGCCAACCATTTTCCTCTCCTTCCATCACTGTCTGATTGAACCAGGATATCTTTGATCGCATTTGTTAGTACATAAGAAATTATTTTTTAGTGTAAAACATATGTTCGGAACGCTTTGAGTGCCTTCACCATTGCATAAGCATGTTTTTCTAGAATGTCATATCTTAGCTCTGCATTTTTTAGGCTTTTGCTGAAAAAGTTAATTGGTTGCTTGTATTCTTCTTCATTTTTCTATAGGAGCATTGCTGCAATAGTATATTCAGATGCAAAGGAAAAGATTAAGAACTCCTTTGTATAGTGGGGACATACTAATACTGGTGCTTCTTATATGGATTTATTAACACGTTCGAAGAATGCTTTTGCTTATGCACTCCATTTCACCTCATTATCCTTCTTTATCATATATGTAATCAATTTAATTATTTCAACAAAATTGGGAATAAACCTCCTCAAAAAATTGATTTTCCTAAAAAGGATTGAATATCTTTTTTATTTATGGGGATATTGATGAGATAAATATCTTCAACTCTTTTAGGATCAACGTTAATTCCATCTTTTGATACGATATGTCCTAAAAGCTTTCCTTCTTCCATGGCAAAATGTGATTTCTTAAGGTTTACAGAGAAACCAAATTTTATGCATTTGTCAAATGTTTGTCTGATATGCACGAAGTGTTATGTATCAGAGTAAAAAAAAAATGGTTAGATCATCTAGATAAATAACAACAAATTTATATTTTTCACCAACGAATGCTATATCCATTGCTCTATGAAAAGTTTCTCCTGCATTCATTAAACCAAAAGGCATTTTATCATACATAAAGGTTCCCCAAGGAGTAGTAAATGCAATTTTTTCTCTATCATCCTCTTGGACAACAATTTGATTGTATCCCGAGAATCCATCGATCATAGAAATTCTATTATCCCCTACCACATTTTCTAGAACATGATCCATTTTAGAGAGGGGGTAATTATCTTTTGAAGAAGATCAATTTATGTTCCTAAAATCGACACACAATCTTATCTCTTTGTTATTCTTCCTAACAGGGACCAAATTGGCTACCCATTCAGAGTATCTGAGGAGAACAATGATTTTTGCATCAAGGAGCTTTTTAACCTCCCTTTCTATTACTGGCAAAAGAATTGGATTTATTTATTTAAGCTTTTTCCTGAAAGGATAACACCTGGATTTAAAGGAATTGTATGCTCGGTAACAGAGGTATCATAGGTTTTTAAGTCTTCATAATACCATGCAAAAACATCTTTGTTTTGTTTGATTAACTCAATATATTTACTCTTCATTTCAGATGGAAGATACTTAGATAATTTGACCATTTTTGGATTTTCATTTGTTCCTACATTACAATCTTCAACTTCTTTAGGTTGAGGTTGCAAGGTAGACTTTAGAGGTATATTGTTTTGGTTGAGCAATCTTTCTAACGGGATGAGACCTTTCAAAATTTGATTGTTCTTGAGTAAAATCATTCTGTGATTTGCGATTTTATCTTTGAACTTTTATGGATTTTTTACTTCTTGCATAATCCAAACAAGATAATTTTGGTTTTCCTAATCTATGTGAGTCTCAGAAAACTCATCTACCATTTCCATAAATTGTTTAATTTGTTCATAATCTTCAAACACTTGCCAATGTTGAACATTGTTTGGAATCGAAGGCTTATGTCTCATATCAATTTGATACTTCAATTTCAAAATAGTAGGAGGTGCAAAAGTTGTTGCAACTTTGGCTAAAGAGTCAGCTTGTTGATTATGCAATCTGGGAATAGAGTGAATGTTAAAAGATAAGAATAAATTTTCTATGAGACCCCATGCACAATTTATGTAATACCTCATTCTTGGATGTTTAGCTTGATACTGTTGTTTTATTTGTTTTACAATAAGTTCAACATCACCATAAACTATCAAATGTTTGATTTTTAATTTTCTTGCAGCTTCTAATCCTAAAATTAAAGCTTCATATTCAAATACATTATTTGTATAATCAATGTCCCATTTCAACCTATAATAAAAAGGGATGTAATATTCATCACCTAGTGCCACAAATAGTTCTCTAGCTTCTGCTCCTTCCCAAGATGAATCACCATCAAAGAACATTTTCCACATCCCACCTCTAAAATTTATATTTTTCTTCAAGAATTCTATTTTTGTATTTTATTTTTCTATACATTCTTCAAAATCATCATCTAAAGATAAAATACAGTTGCCTAAATCTTGATCAGCAACATAGACTAGATATTTATTAGGGTTTTGAGGGTCACTTACAGTATAATCCAGTCTAGTCTCTTTGTACAATCAGGTAAATTGTCCACCAAAAATTGGAATTGTAGCATATGTCATGTCCAACTGAATTGATCCTCCTAACTTGGCACCCCAAGATCTTGACAAAAGCATCCCATACTTTGCAGGAACGTCAACAACTACCACATCCATAAGAATAATTTTTACTAGAACTTGAGCAAGATTCGCAACCAAATCTTTAATCATACCTAGACACTTAACCTTTCTAGAATCGAAAGAGTATAGATCTTGATAAGGTCTAGTAATTTGAAGGCCCATTTTTTCCATTATAATATTAGGCATTAAATAGTGTGAAGCACTTGAATCTAACATGAAATTGTGTAATAGATGGTAATGCACAGTCAGTGTGATATAGAATGGAGCAACATAATCTTTAATATTCTCAATATGTGGTCCAAACATAATCGTAGATTTTTCATATTGAGGGTTAATAACATCAACTTGGCATTCTGCATCGGAAAAGTTTATTACCTTTGAAATCTGTTTCTTATAGACCATATTTCTAGCAAGTTCAACCAGATGTACTGGAATTTTAATCTTATTCAGTTCATTTTCTAGATTAAAGATACCAACTAATTTTTCAAATTCTCTAGTCTAAATTGCAGCTTCTTTATTTTCTAGCCTTTTAGTCTGTGTCGCTTTTGTTTCCCCTTGCTTTACTTAAGCAGCTTGTATTTCAATGGGTGGTTTGGAAACCACTGCCTCATTTTCTTTGTTTCATGACAAGAGATTTTTTGGTGGATTATTGGTGGAACTCTTTTCTTTTGGCCTCAAATCATATTTATTTTGAAGTTTAACCATTCTTGAATCAACATTCCCCTTATATGTAGAGTCTCCCAAGTTGTTGATATTTTGGTCATCATCAAATAAATATCCCACATCTAAATATTTCTCATAATATTTTTTGTTTAATTGAGTTTCAACATCATTTTCACTAAGATTGTTTAGATATTCATCTAATTCATCGTAATCTTGAACCTCATCTCCATGTATGAGATTTTCAGTTTTAAAAGGAGCTTGAATCTTTTGATCCTCATTCTTGATTTGCCTTTGTTGAATCCGAGGATTTGTATTAGGATTTCCTCTAAATTGATTTCTTGCAGATGGATCTGATTTTGATTTTTCCATTTCCATCCTAGAAATTTTGTTTGATAAATCTTTTATAATTTTATCCATTTTTTCTTCTGCGGTGTTTTTTCCAGAACTAGAGGGCCCCGTTTGTTCTTTAAACAGCTTAGGTTCTCTTGTTCCCATCTCTACTTTTGTTTTTAACTTTCCTGAGGCCATCATATTTGATTCAATTTCAATAGCGTCATCTTGCATTCCAACTAAAGTTGTGGCTCTTCTTTCTCTTAAAAGCAAAGAAAAATCAGAATCAAAGGCCCCTGCAAAAGTAACTTTTGCAGCTAGATGTGAAGGTTTTACTTTAGCTGGATTTTTTTTATAAAGCTTGTTGAATCTTTGAATAAACTCTAAAATAGTTTCAGATGTTTTATTTTTAGAGCTCTGAATTCAGTTAAATAATATGCGTGATCTTTTTCTCACCCCATTGTCTTAAGAAAGAAGTCTCTAAATCATTATATGATAGTATAGAGTCCACAGGGAGTCCTCTAAACCAAGTTCTAACCTGTCCTTCAAAATTTTGTACTAAAATTCTCATGTAAACGTCTTTGTGTTCAATACCAAGGATATTAGCAAAGTGATCAAAAAAGACTATATGCTATGTGGTTGTTAAATCCCTTTCACCTGTAAATTTTGGTAGGCTCTTCATGTAATGTTAGAAATAATAGGTGTGATCGTTTAACCATAGACAATATAGCAATATTGTCACCCATCCATAATCCGAAGCCACCCCCGAGCACCTTAACCTTGACAAAGAATAATTTTGGAAGCAAACACTAGGCCTAAAAGCCAATCAAGGTAGTGTATCACTCTCTAGAGTTAGCATACCAAGAAAAAATTCCAAACCATAACCAATAGAAATTCCAAGCCGAAACTGAGAATACAGGTTGCAGTAGCTGCAACTACGGCTATTCTCCAGACTTGCACACTTTCTCAGTTTCTGCAGTGCACACTCTTACATTTCTGCAGTTGCGAGTTGTGTGTTTCAAATGAGCTCTCACGTCCTGTATTTATACTGCTTCTTCTTAGTTGTCTGGATCGACTTCTCATTCTGGAGGATAAAAACTTAATATTAATTATTTCCTTTATTCGACTTGTCTTCTAGGGTTATGTCCAATGCTTTAGGGTTTTCTTATGGCTTCCCAGAATATTATATTCTTGTCAAGGTTACACGTGGAGGTTAATACCTCCCACAACTACCATAATATCAACACTCCCTCCTAGCTAGGGAGGTATTGAAAGCAATGGTCTTGAGAAAAAACATATCATTCAACTGGTAGCACCATCATAGCCATACAGACTATCTCATTATTAGATCACAAGCACCATCATCACTATCAATATCATCTGACAGCATCAACTACATCATATCTCAAAACCATACTCCATCTAAGTAATCAGGCATGATGCTGACTAGGTCACTCATTCCACAGAGTGATACATAAACCATTATTCTAATCCAGGCATATGTCCTAGAAGAATAACTATTCCAACATATGTTGGAAGCCACGCCATGGGCTACAAGGACTATTCTTCTAATCCAGACATACGTCCTAGAAGAATAAATTTCCTGGACCATTTTCCGTCTGGAAAATGTATGTCCATCAGTACACTGACCATACATGTAGCTGATAATCATTTTCAACACTATTGATAGTCTACATGGAAATCAGAACAATGCCATCCAATAGAACACAACTATGTCTATCAATAGTAGTACACAACTACTATCCATTAGTACACAGCCACACCAAGTAGCACACGGCTACTTAATCAGTGACACATAGTCACAAGCAGTGGAACACATCCACCACAGTAGAATACATCTACTATCTAAAGACATACATTCTCCATAGCAATCATATCATCTGATATCAACCTGCATAAAAACAATATAATGATACAAACTGAGTCATCTAGGCCATTCTTCCACTCACATCTGTGATATATGGAAGAGCATCTAACCTCATAAAGTAAAAAATCATCCATGGGCTATCTGGACTATTCTTCTCAAGCACAAAAGAATAATTGTCCCTAATTTATGAGCCTGAACCATTCACTTAACTAGGCCATTCCTCCGGCACTAATCATAGTGCAACCTGGAGAGAATGAGTCTGCCCTAGTGAATGTCTGTCCCTAATTGTTGAACCTGGACCATTCACCTAACTGGCCCATTCCTCCTACACTAAACATAGTGCAACCTGGAGAGAATGAGTCTTCCCTAGGGAATGACTTTTCGAACCATTTCCTAAGGAAATGATTGTCCTGCGCCAACCTCCAAAACAGACCATTCTTTGAAACTGCTCACAATTGTGAACTTCGAAAGAATGACGTCTCGGTGAGGCAGACCATTCTACTTGATCACTACTAAGAGGGACTGCCAAGAAAAATGATTGTCCTAGACCATTACCCCACACTGGCCACAAGGGGAATCATTGTCTATGATACATCAGCAATCTATCGAACCATTTTCATTACGAAAATGACTGTTCAATCTGGACCATTTTTCGAACTGGAAAATGCTTGTCTGTCAGAAATCTCAAAACACTTTTTGAACTGGAAAGGAACTGCTCATCCTGGACCATTTTTTGAACTGAAAAATGAATTTCCATAAATCAATAACACATCAGTGCTCCCTCCCAACCTAGGAGTAATCTCTTCCTTTTTCAATAATGAAGTCGTCTCCATGAGCCCCAGCTTGTCTCTTACATACACAAACTTTTCATTTTGGACAGTGTAATATTCCATATAAAAAAGTATCCAGAACAGAAACAAATAGCTATAAATGGTAGATGAACAACAATATAACTAGAACAACACCACAATAATACCAAAATTATACCAAAATAACACCAGAAAGAGCACTTTGATTACTGATACCAATGTTCACTTGCCTCTTCGAGGGGGAAACCTCCAACAGATCAGAGCTCTATTACAATAATATCCAAGACAAAAGTTCTCATACCCTCGACTCCTATTTATACTAAATATGTCTATCAAAAGAACCATCTAGAGGAAGATCCTTCTAGAAGTGAAAGCTTCTATTAGGTCTTCTTACATTGGACTTATTCTTCCTTATTGCTAGGCCTTATTAATATTGACCTTTATTACATAGAAATATATTATTCTACCTACATGAGGGGCTAGGTGCCTAACATGTCCTCCCCCTTGAAAACAACCTTGTCCTCAAGGCTTGAGATGAGGAAATTGTTGCAAAATGGTAGTTGGTTCCCAAGTTGCATCTGCTGGAGTTGTATCTTTCCACTGGACTAACACTTCCTTGATGGTTCACTGACGCAGATGATGCTCACGCTGGTCCAAAACTGCTTGTGGTTGTAGCCAAATGGATCCTTCTTCATCCAACTCAGGAAGGTTGGTTTGTGTTTGGCACTTGGTTCCAATCACCTTCTTTAAGTAGGATGGAGCTTAGAATGACTGAGCAAAGCTAACTGATAGGAAACTTGTCCCACATGCTTGAGAACGGTATAAGGACCATAAAATTTGGGCACCAATTTCTGACAATGGTCATCCTTGAGGGAATTTTGCTTGTAAGGTTGCAGTCAAAGAAACACATGATCCCATTCTACAAATTGACATTCAGAGTGACCTTGATCTACTTGTTTCTTCATGTGATTCTGGGCCATGACCAAATTCTCTTAGAGGGTAAGGAGAATAGCCTCTCGAACTGTAAGCGTTTGGTCAACCGCCTGGACCTTCGAGACACTTGGAAAATATGAGAGCACTGAAGGTGTCTTTCTTCCATATACCGCTTCAAAAGGAGTCATGAGGGTAGTTGTATGATATGAAGTGTTGTACCACCATTCATCTAGTGGTAACCATTGAGCCCATTGATTTTTCATTTCCAATACAAAACACCTCAAATATGTTTCCAAACACTTGTTGACAATTTCAGTTTCACCATCAGTATGTGGATGATAAGTTGTGCTGAGATGCAATTGGGTGCCTTGTAGCTTGAACAGTTCTTGCCAAAAAATGTTAGTGAAAGTTGGGTCACGATCAGAAACAATAGAATGCGGCATGCCATGAAGCTTGAAGACGTGATCCATGAAAAGTTGAGCCACAGTGGATGTTGTAAATGGGTGTTGAAGATCACATAAATGTGCATACTTGGAAAGACGATCAACTTAGTACCACCATAATGACTGGTTTATTTCCCGATTTAGGTAAGCCTACAATAAAATCCATAGAGATATCCCACCAAATAGCAGGTGGAATTGGAAGCGGTTGTAGTGTTCCAGGAGGTTTGACTGTTTCTCCCTTGTTGCATTGACACACATCACATTCAGCCACAAAATTACGAACATCATGTTTCATACCATCTCAGAAAAAAGAACGTTTGACCCAGTCATAGGTTTTGGTAAACACAGAGTGCCCAGCTGTGGGTGTAGCATGAATCTCAAAAAGTACCGTGGATTTAAGTTTTGACTGTTTACTTAAATACAAATGGCCTTTGTATTGAATCTCATCATTGAGCCAAGAGTACCCTGGGAAAACTGGAGAATTGGACTGCAATTGTTGTATCATATGTGAAATTTTGGGATCGTGTAGCCATTCCTGGTGAACAGCTTGGAGCCAATCTAGTACAATGAAGGAGAGAGAAAAAATGGACCCTTCATCTTCATATTTTCTAGAAATTGCATCAGCAACCACATTGTCTTTTCCTTTTTTGTAAATGATCTCATAATCATATCCAAAGATCTTAGTAACCCATTTGTGTTGCTCTGGGGAGGAAAGGTGTGTTGTTGTTCTTCATATAAGATATGATCAATATTCAATATATTATTACAATAATGAGTGTTCCATATATAGGTAACATAAGGTGACCATCCATGAAAGGACACATCCCTTGAATAATCAATAACTATGTGTTATTATCATTTACTTATTATATAATATATATAATAATCAATAATAATTATATTATTAATTATTATCTTTAGAGAATGTCTTCCCGATGTTGTCCAAACATCAACACTCCCTCTCAACAAGGGAGACATTCTGCAACATGCCACTCTTGTCTTTGAAGTATACAAACTTCACCCTAGACTCGTGACACTTGTCTTTTAGTCTTGGGAGACATCTCTCTCCCACCTGAACCAAGGAGAAACTCCTTCTGCAGCTCTCCCTCTGAGCCAATTAACTCTCTCTGAGATTAGGCTCACTTTGGGTCCGCATGTAAAAGAATATAACATCTTGAGTCTTTATCATTCCTTGTCAAATCACCATGACTAGGACAAAGACTACTCTAGGATCTTTCACCACAGGCACACACCTATGAGTGAATGTCGGCTTGATGCTAACTAACACATGGAAATCTCTTCAATCACCTCGAGTCCATATTATTCCTTGTTATGATCAAGGAAGGACTACGTCTGGGCCCACTTATCACAAGTGCACCTTTGTGATAAATGTATCCTATCTCCCTTGGTATACAGCCCAATGTAGGAGAAGTTATGCCCAATGTTGAAACATCAACACTCCCTCTTAGCTAGGGAGGTTTCTTTCCATAGTAGTACACAACTACTGTCTAGAGACACGCAGTCTCCGCCAGTGATACAAAACCACCATAGTAGTAAAAGATTTGTCACACATGGCACTCCCATGTGGACTTCTAGAGGCTACTCCCTCTAGGAACACTTAGGGTCAACTCCCCATTGTGTGAGACATCAAGGGTCAACTCCCTTGACATGTCCTCATGTTCTCTGAACATGGGACGATGGGATATAAGCCCAAATGCACTTATTCCTTCTCAAATAAGTGTTCCACTTATCCCTTCTCGGATAAGTGTCCTCACAAATCAACTCAACTCAATTCATAGAGAAGTACGATCTGGAGAAATTTTGTCACACATGGCACTCCATGTGGACTTCTAGAGGCTATACAATCTAGAAACACTAGGTTCAACTCCCATAGTGTATGATGTCAAGGGTCAACTCCCTTGACATGTCCTCATGTGCTCTCCACATGGTACATTGGGTTATAAGCCCAACCGCACTTATCACTTCTCAGATAGGTGCCCCACTTATCCCTTCTCGGATAAGTGTCATCACCGATCAAATCAACTCAGTCACATAGGAGTACGATCTGGAGAATGTCTCAGGAAGCTGCAAACATCAACACTCCCTCTCAGCGAGGGAGGCATTCTCTTCCACGCCAAGTCTGTCACATAAGTACTTAAACTTCATCTTGGTTTGGTAAGAACATCAACAACCTGCTCATCTGTAGGAAGGTATTGCACCAATACTTCCTTCCTCTGCACCATGTCTTGGATGAAATGGTACTTGATCTCAATGTGGTTTGATTTGTCATGAAACATCAGATTATCAAAGATCTTCACACAACTTTGGTTACCATAATGAATAATGGTGGAATCCAGCACATGTCCAAATAGATCTGCAAGGATCTTGTGAAGCCACACTGCTTCACAGACCGTCATACTTAATGCAATCTATTATGCTTACGTTGTTCTTAACGCCACAGAAGTTCATTTCATGTTGTTATCACCCCATAAATTATGGGAATCAACTGATGAATTGGATATTATATGTATCTAGTGTTTTTATTGACAAATGGTTTTTCATTCTGTAAATAATTAGAGAAAAGAAAAAGAAAAGAGAAAAAGAAAAAGAAAAGAAGAGAAAAGAAAAAGAAAAGAGGGCATAAAAAATTGAAAAGAAAAGCCCCATGCAATAATAGTAACTTGGCCATACCTTTCAAGCATGGCCAAGTTATTTTTAAATTTAATGTTGCTAGGTTAGTGAATAAATCTGACCAGACTGTCTAATCCTGGTCAGATAGCCCTTAGGGTAGATTAGTGAATAAATCTGACCAGACTATCTAATCCTGGTCAGATAGCCCTTAGGTAGAGTAATTTCTTAACCCAACAGTTTAATCTGGGTTAATTGTCCTAGGAAGATAGGTTATCATGTAGGTTAGTTGCTTCATTTGCTTCACCACCCATGAAACCAGATTGATGAAAATGATACACCATGTCTCCATTGCCTAAGAATAGTTTAGATGATGTCCCCTTGGTGGTGTCTATGTGAAAAATTGGGAAAAACCCATAAAAGGCACTTATCCTAAGTTTTCCCGATACATCCTTTTTCCGCTCATGATTTATATTTCCTACACTTATCAGCGGTCCAGATCATGGCACTCAGATCTACGGTGCACAGAGCATTCCGGACCCCCCCTAGTGTTCTTCTTTTAACCAGGGGGGCGGGGTCCAGAATTGATAATAAGAGTCACGCAGATCTGGACGGTCCAAGAACGAGCGTGTTGATCCATGGCCCAAATTGGGTTTCGGACCCCCCCGTCCGTTCTGCCTTTAATGGAGGGGGGGGGGGGTCCGAAATGAGTAATAAATGACGTGCTAAGATCTGCGGCCAGGAAACTGGCGCGCAGATCAACGGTTTACAATGGATTTCGAACCCCCCTTGGTGTTTTGCTTTTAACCAAAGGGGGGGGGTCTAGAATGGATATTCCATCCTATGGGCCCCTTGTCATAGGTGGCACAAATCTGTTGGTCTTGAATTCTTTTCACCATATGTCATCTGGCAACCTCCATTACTCAGGGACGTCACCCTCCACTGATGCCACTTTCTCCGCTTATTCCCGAGTCGTGTCCCATCCCATAACTGATATCAGTCCCTGTTGTCAGTACATCACCCCTTTCACGCATGAACAACCCCTTATTGCGACTTTTATCACCAATTCATGATCGCCACGTCACCCGTCTGTATGATTTGGCCACCGTCACCTGCCACCTCATCCCAAGTGGCCCGTTGTCCATTTATTACAGGATAACATATCCGTTATCCTGCTAACATGTCTCCCACGTCCGACCGACCCCAGTTTTGAATAAAACTACCATTTTTCCCCTTTTATTCGTTATTCATCCATCACGCCAGAAAACTTACATCTATTCCTCCATTGCTTCCCCATCGCCTTCATCCACAGTCAGTCGACCCCACTAACATATTGTTTATTGCAGGTACTGTTGCAGAGATGGCACCAAAGCCAAGGCCAGCGGAAGGAGAAGAGAATCCTTTTCTTCCTCCTCCTGTTGACCTAGAAAATATCCCTTTGGTGGATAAAGACAGGTTGATCACAGATACCATTTGTGACTTCGATTTTTTAGACCTATAGTCATGGTTCTGGGAAGTGTTCTTGGACTAGAGCGATGAGATTGGACTCTGGGAGTCAAATTTTCCCCTGTACCTTTTTCCCCAGATACACCACTTTCCTGAATTCGCCCTCAAATGCCAAGCCCATTATATTCCTGACCAGAGGGCCATCGTTTCATCATCTGGAGACGTCCTCTTCTTCATTACTCTCGAAGACATTGACCAAATGATGCAGATTCCTCATGCTGATTCTATCTCTCCTTTCGACCTAGAGATCCTTACAGAGCTGTATCAAAAGATGACCTTTCCACAGAGAGCTCAAATTTTCGAGTTGTTCCTTCCCACCTCCGCTCAATTCCCTTCCACCAATCCACCTTACCCATCATCCATGTTCTCCACCAAGGGAAACCAGATCATTTCCTCTCTTTGTGCTCTGTTAGGATATTATTCCGACCAGTGGGTAGATGAGCCCATTCTGGGTTTTCTATCCATTTTCTCCACTGACGAAAAACCCACAACCCAGTTCGATTTCAATACCTTCTTGGCCAACAATATTCATGAACAGTTCGTGAATTTTGGCACGGAAGGCATGTTTAGATATTCTTCTATATTGGCCTACATGTTTGTTTTCTATCAAGCAGACAAGTTCAGTTTTTCAATGCAGAAAATGGACGTAGACGGAAGACCTCAGCCAGTTACAGCATGGACATATTTGTTGAAGCGTAACTCTGTCGAATACGACTTCAAAGCATTCATTGTTGAGTGGCAGGCCTGAGCCATGGATAAATGATGAAGTCCAGAGAATTCTGCATCTCTCGGACAACGCCAAGACAGGAGACTGGTACTTGTATCATAACCACACCGAGATCAGAGTTTTCGGGTGCGAATTGGCACCTTACAAACTACCTCAATATGTTTCAGTAAGAGTCGTTGCGTTAGAATAAATTAGGCAGATAATGAATTCAGATGACATTCATTTTGTTTCCCTGAAGAAGAAGCAGGAATTGAGAATCAAGGGGTAGATTGGTTCTTTCATCTGCAATGGTCGAGGTACCAGAGAAGAAGCTGACCGGATGCTGAAAGAGATGAAGTTTTTCTTAAGCCTCCCCTGGCACTATGATCCATATGGGATAATCTCAGAAATGAGGGTGAAGAACAAAAGTGTCCCGTATGCTCACGAAGCTAAGCCTGAGATTGAGAAATTTGCAAATCAGACGGTGTGGGTGCCTGACACCTTGGTTGAAGTAAAACAGCAGGTTCCCCCAACAACTGTGCAACAAACTACCACGCCATAGGTCCCTAAGGAGAAGAGGCCTCGACCGGAATCATCTCCACCTGTAACGGAGGTATCATCAGAAGAGTTCCAAATGCACACCAAGAGGCCAAAGACAGTTTCAACGTCTGGTACTATAATAGAACAAGAGGCCCCACCTACCACAATAACGACCACAGTGATCAAGCCTATCATTCCACCTTTTGGTTCGAGCCTTTATCAGGGCATCACCACAACAGTACCTAAGAAATCCATAGACTCTCCCCTGAATGATTAGCCAAGCAAGACTGGGCCTAAGTTGGGCATCTTCAAGAAATACGAGATGATCAAGAAGAAGAATCAAACGCTTACTAGCAGCACTTATGCCCAGTTTCTGAAACAAACGTCGACTACACAGCATAGACTGTTGTCTGCATTCGACACAGAGAAGGGTAGGATGCACATGGCCTACCTCCAAGTGCAGGTACCAGATCCCAAGGTGATCTCAGACTACAAGAGGGCCACCTTCGAATTCCAGGCGAAGGACGTACACCCAGCAGATCAGATGGATCTGCACAAACAAACAGGGGAGATGGTTTTCCACACATTGTCACATGCTTCATCTTCTACAACAAAATTTCAGGTATCATTGAACAACGCTTAGACGCAGCTTAAACTGGAAAAGATATCATCTCTTGCGAAGGACAACAGAATCAAGACCTTGGAGGAGCTGGTTTTAAAGATCGGCTATGATCCGTTAAATGTCAAAGCTGCAGAAGAGATGATAAAGAAAAAGAATGCAGACATCGCATCCTTAAGAAAATAGCTGAAGCTCCCACCCACAGAGGAATCACAGGCGAAGGAGATAGCATAGAAAGAAGATGAGAAGGATGAGATGCTAAAGTTGCTCATGGAGCAAAATGCTCAGCTCAAGGAAATGGAAGCTGAGATGGAAAAATTATTGAAAGAGAAAGAACAGATGAAGCCGATGGAAGGCATTCCATTGAGTGCTATTCCCATTGCAGGATTGAGCACTGCAACAGTGACAGCAATTCCATCAGCAACACCAGTGACTTCACAGGAGGGAACAGCAGACCTTGCCAAATCCATGGAGAAGATGAACCTGCAAGAGACAGAAATCAGCAGGCTGAAGAAGGAAGTTGAGAACCTCGAAGAACTCAAAACTTCTTTCCAAACCAGTCTATCCAAAGAGAAGCAGGTAACTGAACAACTAAGGAAGGAACTACAGCATCTCCAAAAACAAACAGTGGCAGGGAAGACGTTGGCTGAGGTCAAAGAGAATGTATGGATAGACATCATAAAGTCCATAAATGAAATATGGCCAATGATCCAGATTATGTTTGAACAGAATGAGTTGGTCCAGAGGAGCCAACATGCCATTTAGAAGATTAGAATAGAGTTGGGAGACATGCCCACACAAGCCAATGAGATCATCAGATTCTTAAATTCCAAGAACAAAGAAGAGCTAGAAGAACTGAAGATCGAGGACAGAACAGAGACCATAATTGAGGTAAAAAGGGTTTTGACTAAGAGAAGTCTAATGCTTTAGCTGGAATAAAAGGTTCAGGTCATGGACCAAGGAGTACAAAGATTCTTCAATAAAATTGATGCTCTCCAAAAGAAAGGTCTACCTGGTCTGAAAGTCATTAATGATAAATTAATGACACTCCCAGATTATAAAAAGAAACTGTTTGAAGTGTCTAAATACAGTTCGAAGTTTGCTGGCATACAAGGGAGCATCACTGGCAAAGCATTCCTGGACGCCCTTTAGTTGGACATCAGTATCCAACATGAGATTCGATACATTTTCCTCACAAAGCCCACGTTTGCTAAATATACGGAAATGGATGAAGTGTATCGGAGACTAATCAAAGTCACTGTGCCTAGTCATATCAGATGGGAGGAGCTCTGCGATCTTCTCGATTAGCAAATGAGTTGTCCAGGTCCAGTCACCTGTCCAGTCAGAAGAGGTTATAGAGGAACCTCGCCAACGACCTACCCTAGAAATTCCGCATGCAGTTGTACCTAGTCATCAAGCAGTTTTGATTAGTTAAATCAGTTAGGCTAAAAATAGAATGAGCATGTCCTGATCAGTTATGATGGGAACGTTTGTAATTTGAATTATAAATACTTCACTTTTCGAAGTATTGGTGGTTGTTGATCTTTACACCCTGACGCTATCACACTGTACCATTTTTGAAGAGATCTGCCATTAATGAAAAGGAAGCATTTTTACAGGATTCTTGCGTATGTTCACTGGTGATGTCATTTCTTTAAGTTGAATGTTATTCTTAACTCTGTGATCATAGTGTTTTCTGAAACTAATCTTTAAGAGTAACGTATGTTGCAATATTTATCTTAGATACCCTGTTTCCGACTCTGAAGATTTTTATGTTTATCTTCTGATGTTTTCAACTAAGAAATTCTTAATTGCTTGTTAGTTGAAAGTATCTTCTCATCTTTTCTTCTGTCCACCATCTAAGCTATTAAAGATCCAGTGAATATATTATCTTGCCCTGTGGAAGTAGTTCTTTTCTTGTTTCTGGTGGTATTTCATATTTAATTAAATACAGACTCCATAGCCCAATGGAAGTGTATACGAACTCAACCAAATTCAAAAACACTTTTACAACAAAACCGACCTATTCCTATACCTAGCCTAATATCTAAAGGTTATAAACGAAGCTAAGTCATATAGAGAGATCCCTCTCTGAAGCTGGAAGGGCTAGATTCCCAGCTTTAAAAGTGGTTGGATAAAGTTACCTTTGTAGATTTCTTCTTTTTCAACCTCTAGGAAATTTACCAAGTGCTAACATAATGGCGAATCCACTGGGGACGAACTAAAAATTGACAATTTCACGTTTTCTTTCCCCTAAAAGAACGTTTGATTTTGAGAAGAAAGTAATGTTAGAGGTTGATCAAACTTTGTACATATTATTTTCATGCTCACAAAATTAAAAAGTATATATATAAAAACCAAAAATAGTTCTGGCTTCCAAGAAAGTTCACACTCGATCTCATCCCGACCCAGAACTTGCAATAGCGATAGATAACCCCGAACATTTACTCAGGAGAAAGGCCTCGGCTGCTGGTTCAGGGAGTCATACTTCCCTGCATAAGTCACCTTCCTCTTTAGGAGAAACTGTTACCTCTCAAAACCTTGATCTTGATACCTTTCCACCTCGAAGCCTGGTTAGAACACGGTCTAAAACTTTTGTGTCTAGACTCGTCTTTGACCCAACTGTGGTACAACCCCGAACCCCCAAAGTCTTGTCTCCCATGACTAAACTACAAATCACTATCTCAGTACCGCCCAGTCCCTCCTCGTCCTCGTCTTCAGTCGCTACCTCTCCGACCATCCAGGTTGTCGTCCCACCTCCTCCACCCATCATGGCAGCTCGATATGCTCCTTTGGTGTTGGCAGCGCCGCTACATGCCATGCCCCAAGACTACCAAACAAGACTTCCACAGTTTGATGAAACCGGACCTTTAAACGCCCAACAACATGTGGATAAAATGAATGATTATTTCGACCTGCATGAAGTTGATGAGGCTAACGTTCAAATGCGACTGTTTGCCCAGAGTCTGACAAGAGACGTCAAGAAATGGTTCAAAGCTTTACCTGCCGCCTCAGTTCCTGACCTTGTTGTGTTCCAAAGAATTTTTCTTGACAAATGGGAGGTGAAGAAAAACCCTCTCCAAATACTGTCAGAATACGAGAATATAAAAATAAATCAAGGTGAGACGGTACAAGATTATTGCACCCGTTTTAATAACCTGTACAATGCAATCCTAACTAAAATCAAACCCCCACAGGGTTTGGCACTGATTAAATTCCCTGATGGATTTGATGCTGACATGTCTTACCAATTAAGAGAAAGAAATGCTACCACCCTAGAGGACATGCAGAAAAGTGCTATTAGTGTGGAGGCCAATCTGTTGGCGAAAAGGGCCCGTCAAAGGTCAGAAAGGAGAGTCACGATCAAAGAAGAACCTTCCACGTCGACCACTGATTCTAAATGGGATTCTGTGGTCAGAAATTTGGAACTATTGCTGGAAAGAGTGAATGTGTCAGACATGAATCCTTCGAGAGACAACACACCTACACCTCCGATTCGGAACCCCAATTTTAGGAGAAATCCTCCTCAGATCAGACAGAGAGATCCTCGGGATCAAAGAGAGAAAAGGGGCCCAGATCAGCAGATTAGACCTCCCCTGCAAGAAAAATACACTGATGAAGGGGGAGAAGTGATTGAGGAATTGGAGGACACTCACATCAACCTTATGGGAATTCACGACAACGAGGCCATTTTCCTTACTCAAGAAGAGCAGGAACTCTTTCTGCTAAATCAAACAAAGGTAAGTGAGGAAGCTGAAGATGTGGAACAACAGGCTTTTGAGAATGCTATTCTGGAGGTACACTGGCAGTACAACCTGTGTAGCAAGAAGACAGAAGGGAGTTCGAAGACAGAAGGGACTTCTTCCAAGAAGACGACCGAAACACAGAAGACAGTCGAAACCAAGAAAACCCCTGAACTTTCTACTGAGAAAACTCCTAAGAAGACTTCTGAGAAGACTACTACCGAGAAAATTTCTCAGAAGAGTAAAGCTGACGCTCCTTTGAAGAAAAACATCACCATTCTGAAAAGACCATCGCAACCTGATGCTTCACATGTTAACCCGCCGAGTACTTCTGAGCCGAAGAACATGGCGGACAAATCAGAACTGATGAGCCAAGGCAGAGCTCTTACACCCTTTAGCCTTGAAGGGGAACTAGCAAAAGTAAAAATTCCTATCCCACTTACAGAGTTGATGAATAGAGACGGGTATCGTTCACAGGTAATAAAAGCACTGGCCATTGAACCTGACATAGGCACCAAGGCCTTGACTATTGGATCAGTGACTCATTCAAACACTGTGAACCTTACTGACGATCATCCCGAACTCCTTTTCGAACCTGAAGTAGACGGTCGAGATGATACAGGTGATGTAGCTCCCTTTTACATCAGTTTAAACATACACGACTTGATATTGCATAACGCTATGCTGGACTCAGGTGCCTCACATAATCTGATGCCTAAAGCAGTAATGGAAAAACTGGGACTGGAGGTCACCAGACCATACAAGGATTTACACTCATTCGACTCTAGTAAAGTCAAATGTATTGGTTTGATCAAGGACCTATGCATCACCCTGGTTCAGATTCCTTCAAAAAGCATGGTAATGGACGTGGTGGTTGCAGACATCCCACCTAAGTATGGAATGTTGCTATCCCGGTCTTGGAGAGCTAAGTTGAAAGGAACCCTGCAGCTGGATATGTCTTACGCCACTATCCCAGTGTTTGGACAATAGAGGAGGTTATACAGAGAAACACTCATGAAGTACATGGTCAGTAGTCAAGAAAAACCACACAATTACCCCCTTTACTCTGCACATTTCGATTTAGATTCGTTCATCTTATACAATGATGGTGATGCGGAAGAGCAAGATACTCAGCTGATGGAAGATGTATCTAGTCAAGGTGAAGGTCCAGAAATCGGTGAGGTAGCAAAGATGAAAAATGAAATCACTGAAGAATTCCCTGCCGATTTCTGCAGTATGGATTTTGATGGAGTTGTGGGTAAAGAAGGAGTAGGAGCTGGAGTCTGGTTGCATAATCATCGAAACAGGTATTCAGAAAATCATTCCTACAAATTAAATTTCCAGTGCACTAACAATGTTGCCGAGTATGAAGCTTTAATGCTCGGTCTGAAGCTGTTGAAAAGGGTTGGTGCTAAGCAGATGATGGTAAGGGGTGACTCTGAATTAATAATCAAGCAAATTAAAGGTGAGTATGCTGCTAAACATCCGCGCCTTAGAGCCTACAGGAATGTTGTTCTTGATGCTTTGAAGTGTTTTAATGAGGTTGACTTGCAGGTAATGCCGAGAGGACAGAATATTCTGGCCGGTGGATTGGCTACGTCAGCAGCCTCCTGCAAGATTCCTTTTTGTCAAACTCGCCCATACACTGTTGAAGTGAAATGCAGATCGACGATTCCCGATAATATCAGGTACTGGCAAGTTTTTGGAAATGATGATCAGATAGAGGACTTTCTGCAATGCAAGAATGATTTTGAATGTACAAATATAGATTTAGAAAATGAATATGAGAATGTAAATAATTCTGAGTTTGAAATAGATAGTGTGAATACTATAGATTCAGGAATAGATACAGTAGATTCGAGAGAGTTAGGGGATGACGAAATGGATGCCTATGTTTTACAGTTGAAAAGCAATATTTTACCTAGAGGTCTTGTTCCTTTAGAAGATCTATTTGACAGTAACGATGTAGCTAAGAAACCAAAAATAGAATCCTATGGACAAGAGGTAGAGGACTGCAATATAGGGACTGAAGAGAAGCCTAGGATGGTCAAATTGTCCAAATCATTACCCCCAGAACAAAAGCTTAAATACATTGAGCTATTCAAAGAATATTCAGATGTTTTTTCCTGGGGCTATGAAGATCTGAAAGCCTATGATACCAGCATGATACAACACAGGATTCCCATAAAGGGAGACCAAAAACCATTTAGGCAGAAACTTAGGAGGATAAATCCCAAGTTGCTTCCTCTAATAGAGAAAGAAATCAAGAAAATGTATGATGCCAAGATCATAGTCCCTCTGCGTTTCTCTAAGTGGGTTTCTAATTTAGTCCCTACATGGAAGAAAACCGGGGAAATCAGGCTCTGTATTGATTTCCGAAATCTAAACAAAGTATCCCTGAAAGATAATTACCCATTACCGAAAATGGACCACCTCCTACAAAGAGTGGTCGGGTCCAGTAGGATATCTCTGTTGGATGGTTTCTCAGGCTACAACCAGGTCCTAGTTCACCCGGACGATCAAGATAAAACTGCTTTTACCACCCCATGGGGCACTTTCATGTACGTGAAGATGCCTTTCGATCTAATGAATGCAGGAGCCACGTTTCATAGGGCCATGGATATCGCCTTCGTGGAAGAATCTGGTAAGTTTATTGTCGTTTACTTAGATGATGTGACTGTGTTTTCCAAATCTGATGATGAACACCTGCGACACCTTAGACGAGTTTTCGAGAAATGTAGAAGGTTTGGGATTTCATTAAATCCTAAGAAGTGTCTCTTTGGGTTAGAAGAAGGCAAACTGCTGGGACACATCATCTCTAAAGATGGAATCAGAATAGACCCCAGTAGAATCGAGGCCATACTAAATTTAGAACACCCAAGAAACCTCAAAGAACTACAGTCGTTTATAGGGAAAATTAACTTTCTACAAAGATTCATTCCCAATCTGGCCGAACTCCTCCAAAACATTACAAACATGCTTAAAAAGGACGTAAAAATAAAATGGGACTCTGAGTCCAGACAATCCTTCGAACAAGTCAAACGAGCACTCACAGAAGCCCCAATTTTGATCAGTCCCGATTTCACTAAATATTTTTATCTTTTTTCTTTCGCCTTTGAACATACTATAGCAGCGGTGTTACTGCAGAAGAACAGTGAAGGGTATGAACAACCCATAGCCTTCTTCAGCAAAGCTCTAAGAGATGCTGCCCTGAACTACAATATCATGGAGAAGCAAGCTTTTGCTTTAGTAAAAGTCATAAAAGACTTTAGGGTCTACATTCTCCATTCCCACACCATAGCTTATGTTCCAAATGCGGTAGTAAAGGATATTATAACACAGGACAACCCTGATGGAAGAAGGGGAAAATGGATTGCTGTAATTTTAGAATATGATATAGAGATTAAGCCCACAAAACTAATCAAAGGCCAAGGCCTTGCTAAATTAATGGCTAAATCTAACTTCCAGGCTCTTGACATTAATTTTCTAGATGTTGCAGATGAACAGGGTGAGATGGCGACTCCAAACGTTAGAGAGGTATTTCTAAACTCTCCATGGTATGCAGACCTTATATTCATTTTACAACATTTACAAGATCCCCCTGGTTTAACTAAGACTAAAGCTAGATTTTTAAAGTTGAAGGCCTTGAAATTCTGTATTCTAGAAGGAAATTTATATTGGAAAGACCCTGCAGGTATTCTTTTAAATTGTTTACTGAAAGATGAAGCTGATAAAGTGTTGCAGGAGTTTCATGCAGCAGAATGTGGTGGCCATTTGAACTGGAAGGTTACAGCCAACAAAATACTCAGAGCTGGTTTTTACTGGCCCACCCTGTTTGCAGATGTACATCAGAAAGTAACAGCATGTCACCAGTGTCAACTGTTTGAAGGCAAAAGGAAACTCCTTCCTTTACCTCTGAAACCTATATCAGTTGAGGCCCCTTTCCAACAATGGGGGCTCGATTTCATTGGAGAAATTCATCCACCTTCTTCAGGCCAACACGGGTGGATTCTCACGACCACCGATTATTTCACCAAGTGGATCAAGGCAGTACCAAGCAGGCAAGCCACTGACTTTGTTATTATCAAATTTCTTGAAAATAATATTTTGTCTCATTTTGGTTTTCCTAGAAAGATCATTACTGACAATGCAGTTGCCTTTCGGTCGAAGAAACTCATAGATTTCTGCAACCGGTACCACATTGGCTTGGGGCATTCCACAGCCTACTACCCTCAGGGGAATGGCTTGGCGGAATCTTCAAACAAAACTTTGGTAAATATCATCAAGAAAACATTGCAGGAAAACAAAAAATCATGGCACGATAAGTTGGTATTTGCTTTATGGGCAGATAGATTGACCACTAAAAGGTCAATTGGCATGTCACCCTACCAGCTGGTCTATGGTACAGAGGCAGTTTTCCCTACTTCTCTGGGAGTCCCTGTCATGAAATTACTTCAAGAGGTGCAAGCTGAGCCAAATGACTCACAGAGAAGAATCAACCAGATGATTCATTTGCAACAGAATAGAGAAGAAGTTTTCAACAAAACACAGGTCATCCAAGAAAACATCAAGAAGATCTTTGACAAACGAACCAAGGAGGATGATTTTGAGCTAGGAGATCTGGTGTTGAGATGGGATGCCAGGAATGAGGACAAGGGAAAGCATGGGAAATTTGACAACCTGTGGATAGGGCCTTACATGATCCAAGCTTTCAGAGGAAACAATGCTTTCTTGCTAAACAACGCCGATGGGTCATATCTTCCAGGAGCACCTGTGAATGGCAGAATGCTGAAACATTATGTCTCCCCTCAGTAAAAGATTTGAAGAACTCACTCTCCATTGTACATACCAGTTTAATTTTTGTTTTTCACTTGCATTTTCTGAGTGGGAAACATTAGTCAGTCGGTTGAAGCCCGAAGAGAAGGCCCTAAGCTGTTGACCATTGTTTTTCCAAGATTTGAAAATAAGACCAATGAAGGCTACTAGGCAGATATGTTCAGAATGACAGGAACCAGGATTCTTGGCACTTAACAAGGCAAGTACCATCCCCAGGTGGAGCCGCTGTTATCACCCCATAAATTATGGGAATCAACTGATGACTTGGATATTATCTGTATCTAGTGTTTTTATTGACAAATGGTTTTTCATTCTATAAATAATTAGAGAAAAGAAAAAGAAAAGAAGAGAAAAGAAAAAGAAAAGAGGGCATAAAAAATTGAAAAGAAAAGCCCCATGCAATAATAGTAACTTGGCCATACCTTTCAAGCATGGCCAAGTTCTTTTTAAATTTAATGTTGCTAGGTTAGTGAATAAATATGACCAAATTGTCTAATCTTGGTCAGATAGCCCTTAGGGTAGATTAGTGAATAAATCTGACTAGACTGTCTAATCCTGGTCAGATAGCCCTTAGGTAGAGTAATTTCTTAACCCAACAGTTTAATCTGGGTTAATTGTCCTAGGAAGATAGGTTAGCATGTAGGTTAGTTGCTTCATTTGCTTCACCACCCATGAAACCAGATTGATGAAAATGCTACACCATGTCTCCATTGCCTAAGAATAGTTTAGATGATGTCCCCTTGGTGGCGTCTATGTGAAAAATTGGGAAAAACCCATAAAAGGCACTTATCCTAAGTTTTCCCGATACATCCTTTTTCCGCTCATGATTTATATTTCCTACACTTATCATTGGTCTAGATCATGGTGCTCAGATCTACGGCACACAGATCATTCCAGAACCCCCCTAGTGTTTTTCTTTTAACCAGGGGGGGGGGGGTTCAGAATCGATAATAAGAGTTGCACAGATCTGGACGGTCCAAGAACGAGCACGTTGATCCACGGCCCAAATTGGATTTCAGACCCCCCCGTCCGTTCTGCCTTTAATGGAGGGGGGGGGGTCCGGAATGAGTAATAAATGACGCGCTAAGATCTGCGGCCAAGAAACTGGTGCGCAGATCAACGGTTTACAATGGATTTCACACCCCCCTTGGTGTTCTGCTTTTAACCAAAGGGGGGGGGTCTGGAATGGATATTCCATCCTATGGGCCCCTTGTCATAGGTGGCACAAATCTGTTGGTCTTGAAGTCTTTTCACCATATGTCATCTGGCAGCCTCCATTACTCAGGGACGTCACCCTCCACTGATGCCACTTGCTCCGCTTGTTCCCGAGTCATGTCCCATCCCATAACTGATATCACTCCCTGCTGTCAGTCCATCACCCCTTTCATGCATGAACAACCCCTTATTGCGACTTTTATCACCAATCCATGATTGCCACATCACTCGTCTGTATGCTTTGGCCACCGTCACCTGCCACCTCATCCCAAGTGGCTCGTTGTCCATTTATTACAGGATAACATATCCGTTATCCTGCTGACATGTCTCCCGCATCCGACCGACCCCAGTTTTGAATAAAACTCTCGTTTTTCCCCTTTTATTCGTTATTCGTCCATCGCGCCAGAAAACTTACATCTATTCCTCCATTGCTTCCCCGTTGCCTTCATCCATAGTCAGTCGACCCCACTAACATATTGTTTATTGCAGGTACTGTTGCAGAGATGGTGCCAAAGCCAAGGCTAGCGGAAGGAGAAGAGAATCCTTTTCTTCCTCCTCCTGTTGACCTGGACAAAATCCCTTTGGTGGATAAAGACAGGTTGATCGCAGATACCATTTGCGACTTTGATTTTTTAGACCTACTGTCATGGCTCCAGGAAGTGTTCCTGGACCAGAGCGATGAGATTGGACTCTGGGAGTCAAATTTGCCCCTATACCTTTTTCCCCAGATACACCACTTTCCCAAATTCACCCTCAAATGCCAAGCCCATTATATTCCTGACCAGAGGGCCATCGTTTCATCATCTGGAGATGTCCTCTTCTTCATTACTCCTGAAGACATTGACCAAATGATGCAGATTCCTCGTGCTGATTCTGTCTCTCTTTTCGACCTAGAGATCCTTACAGAGCTGTATCAAAAGATGACCTTTCCACAGAGAGCTCAAATTTTCGAGTTGTTCCTTCCCACCTCCGCTCAATTCCCTTCCACCAATCCACCTTACCCATCATCCATGTTCTCCACCAAGGGAAACCAGATCATTTCCTCTCTTTGTGCTCTATTAGGATACTATTCCGACCAGTGGGTAGATGAGCCCATTCTGGGTTTTCTATCCATTTTCTCCACTGACGAAAAACCTGCAACCCAGTTCGATTTCAGTACCTTCTTGGCCAACAATATTCATGAAAAGTTCGTGAATTTTGGAATGGAAGGCATGTTTAGATATTCTTCTATATTGGCCTACATGTTTGTTTTCTATCAAGCAGACAAGTTCAGTTTTTCAATGCAGAAAATGGACGCAGACGAAAGACCTCAGCCAGTTACAGCATGGACATCTTTATTGAAGCGTAACTCTGTCGAATACGACTTCAAAGAATTCATTGATCAGTTTTACCACCCGGTGGTAATCATGTTGAGTGGCAGGCCTGAGCCATGGATAAATGATGAAGTCCAGAGAATTCTACATCTCTCGGACAACGCCAAGACAGGAGACTGGTACTTGTATCAGAACCACACCGAGATCAGAGTTTTCGGGTGAGAATTGGCACCTTACAAACTACCTCAATATGTGCCGGTAAGAGTCTTTGCGTTAGAATATATTAGGCAGATAATGAATTCAAATGACATTCATTTTGTTTCCTTGAAGAAGAAGCAGCAATTGAGAATCAAGGGGCAGATTGGTTCTTTCATCTGCAATGGTCGAGGCGCCGGAGAAGAAGTTGATCGGATGCTGAAAGAGATGAAGTTTTTCTTAAGCCTCCCATGGCACTATGATCCATACAGGATAATATCAGAAATGCGGGTGAAGAACAAAAGTGTCCCGTATGCTCACGAAGTTAAGCCTGAGATTGAGAAATTTGCAAATCAGACAGTGTGGGTGCCTGACACCTTGGTTGAAGTGGGACAGCAGGTTCCCCCAACAACTGTGCAACAAACTACCATGCCATAGGTCCCTAAGGAGAAGAGGCCTCGACAGGAATCATCTCTGCCTGTAATGGAGGTATCATCAGAAGAGTTCCAAACGCACACCAAGAGGCCAAAGACAGTTTCAACGTCTGGTACTATAGTAGAACAAGAGGCCCCGCCTACCACAATAACGACCACAGTGATCAAGGCTATCATTCCACCTTTTGGTTCGAGCCTTTATCAGGGCATCACCACAACAGCACCTAAGAAATCCACAGACTCTCCCCTAAATGATCAGCCAGGCAAGACTGGGCCTAAGTTGGGCATCTTCGAGAAATAAGAGATGATCAAGAAGAAGAATCAAACGCTTACTAGCAACACTTATGCCTAGTTTCGGAAACAAACGTCGACTGCACAGCATAGACTACTGTCTTCATTCGACACAGAGAAGGGTAGGATGCACATGGCCTACCTCCAAGCGCAGGTACCGGATCCCAAGGTGATCTCAGACTACAAGAGGGCCACCTTTGAATTCCAGGTGAAGGACGTACACCCAGCAGATCAGATGGATCTGCACAAACAAACAGGGGAGATGGTTTTCCACACATTGGCACATGCTTCAGCTTCTGCAGCAAAATTTCAGGTATCATTGAACAATGCTCAGACGCAGCTTAAACTAGAAAATATATCATCTCTTGTGAAGGACAACAGAATCAAGACCTTGGAGGAGTTGGTTTTAAAGATCGGCTATGATCCATTAAATGTCAAAGTTGTAGAAGAGATGATAAAGAAAAAGAATGCAGACATCGCATCCTTAAGAAAATAGCTGAAGCTCCCGCCCACAGAGGACTCACAGGCGAAGGAGATAGCAGAGAAAGAAGGTGAGAAGGATGAGATTATAAAGTTGCTCATGGAGCAAAATTCTCAGCTCAAGGAAATGGAAGCTGAGATGGAAAAATTATTGAAAGAGAAAGAACAGATGAAGTCGATGGAAGGCATTCCATTGAGTGATATTCCCATTGCAGGATTGAGCACTGCAACAGTGATAGCAATTCCATCAGCAACACCAGTGACTTCACAGGAGGGAACAGCAGACCTTGCCAAATCCATGGAGAAGATGAACCTGCAAGAGACAGAAATCAACAGGCTGAAGAAGGAAGTTGAGAACCTCCAAGAACTCAAAACTTCTTTCCAAACCAGTCTATCCAAAGAGAAGCAGGTAACTGAACAGCTAAGGAAGGAACTACAACATCTCCAAAAAAAAACAGTGGCAGGGAAGACGTTGGCTGAGGTCAAAGAGAATGTATGGACAGACATCATAAAGTCCATAAATGAAATATGGCCAATGATCCAGATTATGTTTGAACAGAATGAGTTGGTCCAGAGGAGCCAACAGGCCATTGAGAAGATTATAATAGAGTTGGGAGACATGCCCACACAAGCCAATGAGATCATCAGATTCTTAAATTCCAAGAACAGAGAAGAGCTAGAAGAACTGAAGATCGAGGATAGAACAGAGACCATAATTGAGGTAAAAAGGGTTTTGACTAAGAGAAGTCTAATGCTTCAGATGGAAGAAAAGGTTCAGGTCATGGACCAAGGAGTACAAAGATTCTTCAATAAAATTGATGCTCTCCAAAAGAAAGGTCTACCTGGTCTGAAAGTCATTAATGATAAATTAATGACACTCCCAGATTATAAAAGGAAACTGTCTGAAGTGTCTAAAGACAGTTCGAAGTTTGATGGCATACAAGGGAGCATCACTGGAAAATAATTCATGGACGCCCTTTAGTTGGACATCAGTATCCAACATGAGATTCGATACATTTTCCTCACAAAGCCCACGTTTGCTAAATATACGGAAATGGATGAAGTGTATCGGAGACTAATCAAAGTCACTGTGCCTAGTTAGATCAGATGGGAGGAGCTCTGCGATCTTCTCGATTAGAAAATGAGTTGTCCAGGTCCAGTCACTTGTCCAGTCAGAAGAGGTTATAGAGGAACCTCGCCAACGGCGTACCCCAGAAATTCTGCATGCAGTTGTACCTAGTCATCAAGCAGTTTTGATTAGTTAAATCAGTTAGGCTAAAAATAGAATGAGCACGTCCTGATCATTTATGACAGGAACGTTTGTAATTTGAATTATAAATACTTCACTTTTTGAAGTATTGGTGGTTGTTGATCTTTACACCCTGACGCTATCAAACTATACCATTTTTGAAGAGATCTGCCATTAATGAAAGGGAAGCATTTTTACAGGATTCTTGCGTATGTTCACTGGTGATGTCCTTTCTTTAAGTTGAATGTTATTCTTAACTCTGTGATCATAGTGTTTTCTTAAACTAATCTTTAAGAGTAACGTATGTTGCAGGATTTATCTTAGATACCCTGTTTTCGACTCCGAAGATTTGTATGTTTATCTTCTGATGTTTTCAACTAAGAAATTCTTAACTGCTTGTTAGTTGAAAGTATCTTCTCATCTTTTCTTCTGTCCACCATCTAAGCTATTAAAGATCCAGTGAATATATTATATTGCCCTGTGGAAGTAGTTCTTTTCTTGTTTCTGGTGGTATTTCATATTTAATTAAATACAGACTCCATAGCCCAATGGAAGTGTAGACGAACTCAACCAAATTTAAAAACACTTTTACAACAAAACCTACCTATTCCTATACCTAGCCTAATATCTAAAGGTTATAAACGAAGCTAAGTCATATAGAGAGATCCCTCTCTGAAGCTGGAAGGGCTAGATTCCCAGCTTTAAAAGTGGTTGGATAAAGTTACCTTTGTAGATTTATTCTTTTTCAACCTCTAAGAAATTTACCAAGTGCTAACACCTGCTACACCAGGAAACCATGAAAGATACCAAAGTGAAGCAACACTTGAAGGTGCTCTTTCTTTCCACTGTGCTCCCTGCCCAATCAGAGTCAATATATTCCTGCCATATTATATCAATACTGGAAGTATATCTTAGGCCATGTCGAATTGTGCCTCGTAAGTATCTCAACACATGCTTCACAACAATCTAGTGTGTATATCTCAGTTGGATCATAAATTGGCTAAGTGCACTCATTGCGTAGCAAATATCTAGTCTAGTGTTAACTAGATAAATCAATGATCCAATCAATTGTCTGTACGGGGTCGGATCAATCTCATCGGAATCGAAAGATGACACACATAGTTTCTTCATATTCATCACCATAGCTGTAGCCATGCGTTTCAATTTTAATAACTCAAACTTCTTCAATTTCTCAACTGTGTACTTCCCCTGACTCAGGAAGATCTCATTAGTTCTCTGCCACACTGCTAGTCCCAAGAAGTAATGAATCATACCAAGGTCCTTCATCTCGAACTCAGAGGCCAACGCATACTTGCATTCAATAACAAAGCTCTATGTACCTGTGAGGAATAAATCATCAATGTAGATGACCAAAATCAGGGCCTCACCATTATCAGTTTTGTAGTACAGGTTGGGATCAACAACACTTTTATTGAAGCCCAAACTCATCAAGTGTCCATCAATCCTCGCATACCAAGCTCGAGGTGCCTGCTTGAGTCCATATAGGGACTTCTTAAACCTACACACATGAGACTCCTTTTCATATATGGTGAAACTATCTAGCTTCTCGATGTATATTTCTTCCCCAATATCTCCATTGAGAAAGGTTGTCTTCACATCCATCTGATGTAGTTTCCAACCCATGGATACTGCGAGGGAAATAATCATTTGAATAGAAGTGTATCGAGCAACAGGAGAAAATGTCTCCTCATAATATATTCCCTCCACCTTGGAGAATCCTCTAGCAACAAAACTTGCTTTGTGCTTCTCGATGCTTTTGTCAGTTGTATGTTTGATCTTATATATCCATTTGGAAGTCACTACAGACTTCCTTTCGGGTCTCAGAACAATATACCACACATCATTCTTCATGATGGACTGATACTCCTCCATCATGGCATCTCTCCATAATAAATGCATCCTCATAACATGAAGACTCAAAATCAATGATGTGGATCATAGTTGCGGCATAGCACAGATATCTCTGAGGTCTCTTGCTCTCTCAGAAGGTACCACAAGGAGTTTCATGTCCTTCTTCGTCCTACAAAGTCTGGCGATCTCTTTTGACCTGCTGTAATATCTCTGGGAACATCAACTGCTCCTTTTGGGACTTTGTAATTGTTAAACATTGAGACTGAGAGTAACTTCTCTACTTTATCAACAACTACCCTCCTATGGGGATGCTATATGTGGAACTAGCTCCTCCACTCCTCTATCTAAAACTGAGAGTGTCTCAATAACTGCTCCATCTAGAACTGGAGTTGACTCCTCCTTTGTCTCTACTTCCTCTTAACACTGAAGGTAGCTCTTCCTCCTCTGGAGGTAACTCAATCTCTGCTCCCTCTGGATGTAGTACCACTTCCCTCTCTGGGAGTGCCTCTACATACACTAGAACTGTTGCCATGCCTACTCCCTCAACATCTCATGGCTCGATTCATGTACCAGGATTGTTATAAATTCTCTCTCTGAGTCTCATACTATATCTTCCTCCATCATAGGGTCCATCACCATAGATTGCCTTCATGGTTACTAGAAATGTCTCTGTTATTTGGCATGGTCCTGTCCTAGGACGTATATTGCTCCTAGAGACTATATGTCTTTGAGCATCATTTCTGGTGATGTCCCTCCATGACATCATGTTTGGAAGGTCTTTCCCATCATGTCGGATTCTTTGCATGACCTAGATGAGTCCCCTTGAGTCTCGAATTCAAAAATAGATCATGCTATTTTCCATGTGATCTCATTGTCCATTAACTAAGTCCCCATTTTGAGGACTATACCAAAAAGAGAGAAGATCAAGGGGACTAAACTTTTTTTTTTTTAAAACACTGAAACCACCGACAAAGATAACATGAAGTTCATTGATTCACATCGGTATAGTTAAGAGGGCGTGCTTCAAAATTCATTGTTTCACATCAGAAAAGCTAAAGGGAAGTGCTCTAAAACTCATAGGAGGCAATGAAAGAAAGTGCTCCAAAAGGAAAATCTCTGGTACTACTCAGAGAAATTATAAAGAAATGGTCTGAATAATTCATAATGCTCATATTTTTCCGAATGTCCCTCCGATACCACTGGGTTTCATCATTCCCATTGTTTCCATATTTTGTAGACTAAGATCAAAAAACATAGAGGCAAAGTATCTGACAAGAAGGTTTATCTTCACCATCTTATTCTTCAAGAGGAAGGAGATTCAAATCCAATAAACGTGGCCTACCGTTTATCATTCCAAGAGAACAAGAAATATATTATTTTGCAAGAGGCAGATTTAAATCCAATAAAAATGATCCATTGTTTTTCACTCCAGGAGGATGAGATACTTGCATGTTTGACAGCCCTGAGGAAGAATAGAAACGACAATCACTGGTTGTAAAAGGTAGATTACTTACTATGCTTAGGTACACTTGATCCTGGCTTTCATGTGTATTGATGTGAGATACCACATTTTCTCCTAGCGGCGACATCACCATTGGCGCCTACTGTAGACGAGTAGCGCAATCCAGAAGATTACTAGGACAAGCAATGGAATGGTGAAGCTGGCTTGTACTACTAGTACTACTCGTGTTGGGATTGGCCACTCCTTGCACTCTCACTCCAACATTTATGTAAGCATGAGTCCAGGGATTCACTTTTTTTTTTGTTATATTAGCGGATCTGATATCAGCGATAAGTGGACGGGCATGAAGGTTAGTGGGGAGTGCCTCAAGAGTAGTTTGGCAGTGCAGTGTAGCATTAGGGAAAGAGCCATTCACGAACATGTGTAAAGACTTGTAGAAATATTTTTAGAAAACATGTTGGATGGATCCAAACATTTTAGAAACTCAAACCAGAATCGATTATTGCCGCATTTTCTAAGCTTAAAACCAGTTTTCACAACTAGTCGACCAGTCACATATTTACATAATTTGGAGGCCGGCCGATTTTATTGTTGGCTCATTCCCAGTTTCAAGGTTTCAGTTGTAGCTCCTCACTGGCTTATCTTCATCACATCAAAACCCACAGTTTTTCCTGGCCTTACAGGTCTAGGGCTCCTTAACAACCACCTTGGTAGCCATAGGGTAAAGCTTGGGCCCTCCCGTAAGGGAGTCAAGCCCAGTTAGGCTCTGATACCATGTTGTTGTTCTTCATATAAGATGTGATCTATATTCAATATATTATTACAATAATGAGTGTTCCATATATAGGGAACATAAGGTGACCATCCATGAAAGGATGTGTCCCTTGAATAATCAATAACTATTTGTTATTATCATTTACTTATTATATAATATATATAATAATCAATAATAATTATATTATTAATTATTATCTTTAGAGAATTTCCTCCCAATGTTGTCCAAACATCAACAAGGCATTGTTCCATAAAATGCTTGAGGCTTTGATGATCTATCTTAATTTGGAAGCGTTGCCCCAATAGATAAGGGCACCAAAGATCCACGACATACAAAATAGCCAACATTTCCTTTTCATAGATTGATTTTCACAAATTCCACTCAGATAGTTGTTTTCTTCTAAAGGCCAAAGGATGACCCTCTTACATAAGGACAGCACCAATTCCTTTCCCATAAGCATCAAATTCGAGGACAAAGGTCTTTGTGAAATCAGGAAGGGCCAGGACTGGAGTGGTGCACGTGGCCATCTTCAAGGTTTGAAAATCCTGAGCAGCTACTAGAGTCCAAGTGAAAAAATTATTTTTAAGGAGTGCAATGATAAGTTTCGCAATCTTTCGATAATTCTTAACAAACTTGCGATAATAACATGTTTGTTGGTTGTGGAGCCGGATTATCTTCCTGATTCAGAGGTATTTTTACTTTCAGCCGTGTTTATACCCTATGAAGTATTTACACCCCAGAAGTATGTACACTCTTCCACGCGGGGGAGTGCAGAGGGGGGGTACCCCCTCTGTGGGGTCTGGGGGGGCTATCCCCTCGGCTAGGGGGTCTGGGGGCAACGTCCCCCAATGGGGGTTCAGGGGCGAAGCCCCCAAAGGAAAAAATTCCTTGTAAATGTATATTGTAATTTCATTGTAAATCTAGACCGTTCATTATAAGGTTGCAGATCTAATGATAGAGATTATGTTAGGGTTTTTTTTTTCCCTAGAAGGCAACCCTCTTTTATGAGGGAAATGTATTGTGGCTATGGTTGATGGTGAATATTGTATTCTGAGATAGGAGACTGTGAGAGAAAGAACAGAAAGTTACAGTGGGTTTGTTGTAGGTTGTATCCCTTCATATGTTGGATAATAATAAAGGAAGGACCTGGCAATTTCTCTGGTGGACGTAGCCCACACTGGGTGAACCACGTATATATGTGTCTCTATTGTATTTTGTATCTTCTGTGTTTTGTTTCCGCATTTGTTTTATTTTATTGCTCCACGGTCCTATTTTTCTAACAACTAGTATCAGAGCGAAAGGTAACTCGCAGGAAAAGAGCGTTCCTGGTTCAAGTGGTAGCAATGTCGGAAGATGGAAATTTTAGGGTTGAGAAATTTAACGACCAAAACTACCAGTTATGGAAGATGCAGATGGAAGACTATTTATATCAGAAGGATCTATTCCTAGCATTGGGCGGAATAGCAAAGAAGTCGGTGGCTATGAAGGACGAAGAATGGGAGATTCTTGATAGAAAGGCTCTAGGAACGATACGGCTGAGCCTGGCAGCATCGGTGGCTTTCAATATTTCCAAAGAAAAGACAACGAAGGGTTTGATGGATGCATTGGCCAAATTGTATGAAAAACCCTCGGTGTCCAATAAGGTATTTCTAATGAAGAGATTATTTAATATGAAGATGTCAGAAGGTG